>JARHVA010001556.1:65000-602500 GCA_037957365.1 Torreya grandis | reverse complement strand
TGAATTACAACTATTTAAAAAATGTTCAACTAGGTCCTCGAATTGACTCAAAGCCTTTAGAAAGTATTAGTTAATAAATTCCTTTTTAAGATACAAAAAATTAATTTATCAGATATAAGCTGATTATGTATATTTGATTTTGTATAAGTTCATATATATATATATATATATATATATATATATATATATATATATATATATATATATATATATATATATATATTCAAATATACATATAGTTATCATTGATCTTGCTATAATCAAATTATGTTATATACTATTATTACATATACTCATGTTTTATATAACTAATAAAATATTTCATAGTTTGTCCTCAAATAATGTATAAATGCCAATATACATGAATAAAGGCTGAGAATAAAATATATATTGCCTCATCAACCATTATATATGCTAGAAATTATTTAGCAACTCATTAGTCACTTATACAGGCTAGGGATAGTGACTTAGTCTGCCATAAGCCTCTATTATTATTAGTTGGGCTGAGTTGATTTACTTGGGTGACCCATAAATTATGAATCAAACAATAAATAAGATAGTCTAGATACTACAAGTTATCATTTACTATATATTATTTATGGAGTATAGAAGAATCTAGGTAGATGCCTAATTTGGTTTTGAAGAAATATATTAAATTATTACTTAGGTTGCCTGGACTATTAAACATACAAAAAAATCATTCTTTTAACATTTTATTCTTCCCTAAACATCATAAAATCTAGTATAAATGTGAAGAAATGAAAATTAATGCCTACCTGGTAAGATTCCCTATTGAATTTCCTCGGTGTCTTTTCCTTCTGTGCTATACCCCCCCCCCCACCCACCCCTTTATTTTCTCTTTCTCCAATTTTCTCTTTCAAAAATACTTATGAGAAATCCTTTCTTTCTTAATTTCCACTTATATAAAATAGGCATAGCCCTTAAGGATTTTTATTTGTTTTAGATTTTAGATTTTCTTTTTCTTTTTCTTTTTATTATTTTCAATGTATTTATCTCTTTAATTTTGTCCTAATTTTAGTCTTTTCATTTATTTATTTATTTTCATTTTTTCCCTTTCCATGGTAATTTCCAATTTTTTAATATATTTTAACATTAATTGTCAAAAATCCATAATTTTACTAAATTAATTAACATCCACTACTACTATAAAAAATTAAATGACAATTTCATAAATTACTAATCCATATTAAATTTAGCTAATCAAATAACAATTCTACTTAACATTTAATGACCACACACATTAATTATGCAAAATAGGTTTCATAAATCATTTAACCTATGCTTAGCAAATCATGGAAATAAACTATTTAATATAATTCAAAAATAAAACACACTATGTTACCCATTTTATTATGTATTCTAACATGTGCTAACTATTTTGGTGTGTGTAGGATTCTCATTGGTTTCTCTATCATCCTCCAATATCTCCATCTATGTTACCCTCTCTAATTATTATCTTCCTCTAGCACGCTCTGAGGGATGAATTATCTTGTGTTAACCTCACAATAAGTAGGTAGTTAGATCATATCAACATGATAAGCATACATCATAAAATATAATTGAAATAACACATCAACATGTTCATAATGTAAATACATATACTACAGTTGACTCACAGTAATGTAAAAATGTATCCTAAGCAATATCCTACTGTCCCATAATAGAATATATCTCAAAGATTAATCAAAATATCCAAATCAAATGTGTCAATTATAAATATCCATGGATAATCAAATAGTTTGCTTAGCGAGGAATCAGGATGCAACACTGGGCTATAGACTAGAATATCTAAGAATCCAAAAAAAATTATATGGGAAGAGGGTGTATAGTCTTCATAAGGACTAAAATAAAAATATGACTCCATGTTGATTATGATCACATATATATATAATGTAGAAAGGGTAATGAAACAATATGTTACACTAATGTTTTCTTCATGAAAACTTGTAGCCAAATAGTTATCCTACCAAAATAATCAAGATGAAAAAACAAAAAAATGATGATGTGAGTTTTTATTTAGTGAAATGAGGGTAGTTTGACACATTCAAATATTATATATATTAGCATTTGATGTGTAAAGAGTTCACTTATTCATTGAAATCCTTACCCTCTAGGTTATATAAACCAAAAACTCCATTTTGGAAATTTTCAATAATCAAATGTGGGCCACACTAGTTAGGCCAAAACTTCTGACCTTCTCCTTTACTTTTTTAAATTATAGTATTGAATATCAAAACAAGATCACCTACCTAGATAGGGATTTCATGGACATTATTTTTGTATTAGAGACACATATGATCTACACATGCCACATGGTTTTGAGAAACTATGAGCTAGTGTTCATCTAAACTTTATAATATAGTGAGACATGTGCTTTTATATTCTCTTTCATCCATAAGATCATGGATAGAAATGTAGAGACTTGGGAAATATACTAATAAAGTAAAAATTGCTTCTACACCAAAAATCAAGGAATAGGGGGTTTCCTCTATGGGTTTTAAAATGCTCTCCTATCTTCTCATAATACTGTATAAAGCTAAATATGTCAATCCCTTTTTCATCTTTTATGGTCTTAACCAATATGTTTTTAATATCCTCTACTTGACCATTAACTTGAGTCAGGTATAAGGAATCCATGTGATTATATTTGGAAAACTTTTCACATACCTTGGGGTTTTTAAAATAGGATCCATTGTCTTTGATTATGATTTATGGGATCCTAAATCTACAAATTATTGTTTTTATCAAAATAAACTTCATAATGACCAATCTAGTCATAGTGGTTAGTGGCATTGGTTCTACCCACTTAGTGAAATACTTGGTGGTCATGATGATAAAATGGTGGCCATTGAAAGAGGTAGGAATTTTTTTGCAAACTAGGTCAATCCCCCAAGTAAAGAAGGGCCAAGGTGTTATGATACGCTGAAGTTTATGATTAGGGATATGAATCTCATGACAAAATTGTTGATGTTTTTGGTCTTTTCTCATGTATTTTATAGCATCATGATTGATCTTGGATGAAAATTATCCCTTTCTATGAATCTTCATGTCATTTACATGACCACAAAATTGGATGCCACATTCATTACTATGAAATTGGAACAAAAATTTCTCATACTCTTCTTGATATACACATCTAAGGATCATACCAAAGTAAACCTTCTGATATAGGACATAATCAAGAATTATGTACTTAGATGCAATGATGTGAATATGCCACTTATGTTAGGAATTAGCACCTTTAGATGGGTTTAATTAACCAAGTATCTTATTGCATAATTTTACCATGGGGAAGAAGTGAGATTAGGTTACTCTATATAATAGATAATTACATATGAGAAGTTGGTATCAAAAATATCACCGATATATAATGGGGAATGGGTTGACCAGTAGGCAATGATTTATGCTTTAATGGACTTTAGGTTAACATAGGTTAATCCTAAATTTCTCAATAACTTGATGAAATGAATAGCCTTTATACATAAGTTTGGTTGGATCAAGAAGGTACAAAGGTCTTGAGACTCACAATGACCCTTTTTTATTGATTGAGCATGTAATGCCTCATTCATTTTATCACAAATACTATGGCCAAACATTTTTTTATCTTATTGGGTATACCTTGTTTCATAATCAATAAGGACATGGATAATGATTTATATCACTATCTCCTTAGCATCATCATCATCCTCAAATATCAAGCACAAGAGAGACATGTAATTCCCTAAAATAAATGATTAGATGTTGAATATACTTAAGTTCCATGAGAATCAGTGGGGCCATAATAAATCACTTTGCTAATTTTAGTGTATCCTATAATTCTTAGGCCTAAGTTAGATCACTCTCATTTTCATCATATTTTTTATGGGATGGAAAACATATATAATATTAGGATAAACCTTCAAATCTCCCCTAGCTTCCCCAATAATGATCTTATTCCAAATTCACCAGTAGGGGGTCATTTACAAAATGAAATGTATCATTGTAGGATCAATGTCAATCCCATGTTTTGAGATTAAAAAAAACCTAATAAATTTCCATCGATAAATCTGAACACACACTTCTTTGAGTTGAGGGTGACACCATATTTGAATAAGAGGATGAGAAAAATATTAAAAAATTCAAGATGATCCACTCTCTTCTTAGCATTTCTTAGAATATCAACAACATGAACCTCCACTTTTTTAATGGATGAGCTCTTGAAATATGTGGATTATGCCCCTATAATAAGTTTTCCTATAATTATTGAGGCCTAAAGGATTGAAAATGTAATATAAGGTCCCCCACAACATTGTGAAGGATGTTTTTCTTTAATGTTTCTTTGAAACATAGATTTGATTATACCTCAAAAACCCATCCATGAGGTAAAATAACTTGTATTTGGTTGTGTTTATAATAACATAGATGGATGGTAGTGGTAATTAATACTTTGGAGATGCCTTTTTGATGTCTCTAATTTGATGCATATCTTGGTTTTATCATTAATTTTAAGGACATGGATGATATTGGAGAGCCACTTGGTATAATCCATAGGTTTGATGAATCCTACTTTTAGGAGTTTAATAACCTCATATTTTACCATTAATGCAACTTTTGGATTCTCAAGAATAAGCTTTTTTTTAACATTCTTGGCATCAGGTTTGATGACTATGATGTTAACTACTAATTTAGGTTAAATTCTCATCATATCTAAGTAGGAGAAGGTGAAGCCTTTATAAATTTTTGTGATAAAATCATTGCGATATTATATCTCTTAAGGTTAGAGAAAAGATCCAAGCTTAAGGATATTGGGCTAATATTCAATACTAATTTTTATACCAATGGTATCCTCTATGAGAGAGGCATTCCCTTCTTCGAATATCAATATGAAAACTCTATCAAAATCTATTATGGTATTTATTTTATTTAGGGTGGTGGATGGTTAAAGTCCATAGCATGAATAGTAGGTGTAGGGTTTGGATTTATCCCACCCCATTGTTGTTGTTGTTTTTGTTGTTATTCAAATTTTTATTTTGATTATTATTTATGACATTGATTTTTTTTAATTTATCCATTGCACTTTCTATGATAGCATTGTGATTTTGTTATAAGACCTTGGGCTCTAATCATTCATATTACTCTTGTTATTATTCTAATAACACACATTAGTTTTTTAGGGTAACAAGTCATCCATTTGACTCATAGGTTCTACAAACACTCTCTATGGATGATCTATCAATTCTGAAAGCACTTTATAGTGCTTCTATATACAATCTATAAGGTAATTTTTTAACATCTTCCCTAGTTTACTTCTTAAGGGAGTAGAGGAAAATGTTACACACCTCTTTTTGATTTATAAATGAGAACTAATGATGAAAAATGATCTTACACTGCTCTGAAACCATCAACAAACTGATACTGACCTATCTAGATCATTCATTCCTTGTATCCCTGTTCTACCTATTTATTGGACATAACTCCTTTTAGGTTAGCTCAATCATTAAATTAAAACCATTTCGGGATACCCATTAATCCCTTCTATAACATACTGTAAAATATTCTAAGGTTGTTTTGTACGGAATTGTACTTTCTTCTTTATGCCCTGTTCTAATTAGCCCTCCTTGTGTGCAAAACACCTTGTCTAGAGTAAAGTACGGACTTTATAATCAAACCAAGAACCATTACAGATACCCATTACCTTCTTACAGGTGAATCAATCATTTTTTAGGGCACTTCTTTGGAGAAATTCACTTTTCCTATATTGGCCTATGCTCTTCCCTTCACATGCACCTAGGTTTCACTTGGTAATTGTCTTTTTCCATACTTATCCATACTGTAGCACCTTCATACCACTTCCAACAGTTTTATAACATCATCAAGGTTCAGATTACAAAGTTTCAAGAGGTTTCAAGTATTAAAACTCATTTTAAGGGTTTGAACCTAATTCAGAATTTTCCCATGACAGTCATAGGCTGAGAGCTTATTATTTTTTCTGGGAGTGTTTTAGATTGTTTCAAAGGTTAAAATAAATTTTATAGGGTCTGTATTAGTTCCCTAAACCTTCTCCGATAATCCTCCAGGTTATATCAACCTTCTAAGCTTGCCAATACTCAACAACTTAGTGTCTTTTGACTGTATTTTCATGACAGTCAACAGGGTTCATGCTTGTCTTCTTGTTATAATGATCAATAGGCTTATCAAGAGGATATACAATCCTGTCAACATCTAAATGATCTCACCCTTTCATTTACTCATGTCAAAGATGACCTTATCAATCCTATTACCTTACAAAACATGCAAATCTCTTAACTTTTCCTGCATACTGTCACCTACAGGCCTGAATTCTAACAGTTGGAGTTTTGAGATATCAAAGGGATTTCTAAGCCTGTTTCTTCTTCATTTAGGTTTCTAATTTCCTTATAGACATATCTCCATACCATTATGAACTTCATGTAACCATTTTCACGTGGGGTTTTCTTTGGGCAGTGGGTTGTAGTTTAGATGCCTGAATACCTTGTTTAGGCCTGTTTGGGCTTTTTATAGCATTCAAAGTTCTTAAGATCCTTTGTTCACATAAATACCAGTTTAAAATTATCCTAAAAATGCCAAATAACCAATATTTCTTAATATGCTATGAAGAACCATCCTTCACACACACATTCCCATACATATACATATATATATACATATATATACATACATACATACATATATATATATATATATATATATATATATATATATATATATATATATATATATATATATATATATAATCCTGTTTACAGAATTCATAAATGGAACAAATACATTCATTCTTTATTTCATAGATCAATTGGAAGACTTACATTTCAATATCAGAATCCATGGCTTTCAAAACCTTGCTTGCTCCTTCACACATTCTCTACTACTCCTTCTCTTTCCTTTAACATTTCTTGAGTGAGGTCCTCCCTCACTAGTTCTCCTCTCTATCCTTCATTCCATCTTCTTCCTTGAATGAGAGGACCTTTCCTCTCTGTCCTTCTTCACTTCTACGCCCCTCTCATCCTCTCTTCTTCTCTTCCTCTTTTTCTAATGAATTCTCTCTTTTGTTCTTTTGAAGAGCTTCTCTTCTAACTTCTACGCCCAATTTGGGCTTAAGGAAAAACAAAATATTGTTTGTAAGTTTTAACAAGATACTAAGGTTGAAAATAGTTTCAACCATTTTCCCCTGATTCCCTCAACAGCCTAACCATCATTTTTCACCTTTTCACTTTCACTTTTTGATAATTACATTTTACTTTCAAGGTGAAATTTTGAAATCTCACAATTTGGAGGGAAACCCAAAATTTAAATTTTCACACTAGAATTTGAACTATTGTAGATGCTCCTGCATCAACTAAAGTAATAGATTACTTATCTCCACTTCACAATGAAGTGGGAATAAGACTCATTAGACTATTATTTAATATTTAGGAAATATTATATGCCATTTTGAAGTAGTTTTTCCATATTTAATGTTTTAATGAATTATACCATGAGTTATCTAATAGAATGGATCAAAATCTTAGAGAAGTAGCAATACTAGTCTAGCTTAATTCCATCAAAGGCTTAAGGGAATGTATTAGCCAACACTCTATCCTAGGGTAACAACTCTCTAATTTTCATGCATAAACCTTGACATTAACATTTGGGTCCTCTTAATACTTGTGTTTATGGACTTTGGGTAATGGGTATTTTAGGAGGACCCTTCAAATGACATGGTTGAGATGTTACTTGAGATATTCAACATGTGTCCCCATTACACTTAAGTTCATTAAATAAGTATCAGGATAGGCTTGGGGAGAAGGATTTGGATAGGAAGTGGGCATGAAACCACCATGGGTGAAATATTTCACCTAAGTGGGTGGATTAGGATAGGCTTGGGGAAAAGGAGTTAGATATGAAGTGGACATGAAACCACTAGGGTTGAAATTTTTCACCTGAGTGGCTGGGAGATAAAATGTCAAAAAATATTTATCCAATTATGTTGACTTAAAAATGATGTGTAAATATGGTGGTAAACATTTTGAAGAAGGTGTACCAATTTTTAGCTACATATCTGGAATGTATGTTAGTGGTGTACCAAAAATTATTTATATTGGGAGGACCATGGGTAGTGGTATGTTGTCTACCATTTTGTTTTAAGTTGTATACTGGAAAGAGGCTCTAATGGGAATATGAATGGGCAGTTGATTATGTTGAAGACATGTTTATATTATATGACTGAGAACACTAGAAGTAAGAAGGTCTATAAGTTTTTGGTTAAGTGTAAAACTGATTGAAAGAGAATTTGGTTGATATTGAGGAGGTTAATAGAATACTATTATAATTGGGATGGGAGAGGAATGGCTTTGATTATTGAAATTTAGGGCCATTCTTTGATTTGAAGGACCAGTTAGAGTATAAGCCTTATTTATTTCTAGGTCCTTAATATGTCCCATCAAGGTGGATATGATATCATTTGGAGTGGCATTAGTGGTGGGTTTGGAGACATATCTCATGGAAGGCTATGAGGAAATAAGATGATAGCCCAAGATGAACTAATTTTTACTTAATGGTTCAAGGGGAGTCACCTTGGGTTATTTGAGTGGTATCAAGATAGATTGACTAGTGATATGAGGTGGTATATGTCATTGTATCCTAGCTAAACCCTCATATATAATGTGAACTCTCTCATTATATAAATCAAATCTCGACATCTCTCAACATTAGTATTTTTAAGTTGATTTTGGGGCAAGTTAGAATGTGTGGATACATCCACTTCTTCTAGTTAGGGTAATGTCATTTGAATCATTATAATTTTTATAATTATTCAAGGAATTATATAACTATTATATTACCACATGAGACTTGGTTTTTGGTATGAAGAAAAAAGAGTTATAAGGAAGAAACATGTTTCCATTTTTATGACTTTTTGTGCTAGCCCAACTAAATAAAGAAGGTTTGTTTTGGGTTTAAATGCTTTTTATAAATTAATCAAGGTATAAAGGCCTATATAATTCCTCTTTAGACATATTTACGATGTGTATAGATACCCATAAAATAAATGGAAAGGGAAAAATATGGATGAAAGAAAAAAAATATAAAAAGATACATGCAAAAGGCCAATCCATTTCACATTGGGGTAAAATTCATCTCCAAACATATTCATTGGGTGATGAGATATAAAGAGAAACTTTATTCTAAGAGCACTAAATACTGTAGTTCTTATTTTATGTTACTTTATCTAAATGGGTTAAGATTGGGTTGGATGACTAACAGTATAGAACTATTTCACTCAAGTTGATATTGCCTAGTCAATGTCATATGCAAAGTAAAATGATATTAGACATGTTAGGAAATTATAGTTAGTACTCAAATTATGGTTAATGTATTTGTAATATTATTATGAGTTTTCATACAACTCATTAATAATATAGTGTGATAATAATATAGATTATATAGTGAGTGAGTTATAGTCATAACTCATGTAGCTATTCTAGGTGTGAGAGATTAGAAGAGATATTGTTGGGATTAGAGATAACTTTGACTCCTTGTTTTTAATATCTCATCAAGCTATATATATGTGTTATCTCATTATTTAATAATCCTGAATATATTATTAGTGTGATTATTATTATTATTATTCTTTATTATTTGCATATTCATCTTCATTATTATTGTGTTCAATTTATGTAGATATGAACTAGACTTATTATTTGTTATCAAAATGGGTAATTGAGAATGAGAGTATTAATCTACTTATAGTTTCAAGGCTTCACTACAATCAATACTCTTTATGTAGTTTGAGATCAAACCAATCAATCACATTCCATGTGCCTTTGGCGTGCATTCTAAAAATAGTGATTTGTCATTGATTTCTAAGTGGTGGTGATCTGAGTACTCATGTTTTCCGATTTATGTGTAGTAATGTATTTCATCAAAGTATTTCTCACTATTAATGTCACTTTAGTAATTTTTTATATTTTTTAAACTAAGGAGAAAATGCCATAGTTCTATATGCACTAAAATTACTTGGATCCTCTTATTTTATAAGGTGCTATTTGTTGTCCTCCTCACCATCATGTGTTATTTTAGTGTGTTAAAACCATTACAAAATATATTAATTATGGATAGGTAGTGTTCCCATCAACTATTTGTTCAAACAGGTTTCATTACTTGCACAACAAATTCACTCTATTATTTTGATCGGGTAAAGGAGTACATGGTTCAAGAAAGTTTTGAATTTATCTAATCGGCACTTGGCATCACCATCCATCCCCATATCTGGGACAATCACTGAAGGCATATTAAATATTTGATCACCTTTTATGTAAATAACATCCTTTTGTTACATGAATATCCAATTAAGTTGATCATAGTTTCACCTTTGAATAGTCAGTCTACAATATGGTCTATCCACCCACTATCTTCAATTGTTGTTATTAGCTTGCCTTTCCACAGTCATCATTAATAGAAGTCTACATTTATTGGCATGGTCAATCTTAATATTAGTTAATATTTTTATTATTTATCTATTGTTAAATGAGTCCAAAAGTCGTATAGATTTTATTTTTATTTATGGTATTTTATTAAAATAATGTGTGTCAAAATCATTAAATTTTATAGTCTTCTTGCATCGGTTGAGTGTCTGATAGTCTCTTATGGTCTTGTTTAGTTTAAATAGTAACTATTTAATCCAATATTAAAATTAGATTTTATAAAAGTCAAAATAGTCATTATATGTTGAGTCAATTTTGTTTAGACATCAAAAGTTTAAAATCAAAAATAATTTTTATGCCATAGTTTTAAATTATCAGAACTTCAAAAGTGTATATCATCTTTTAAAGTTGTCAATGGTATTTATATCCAAATTCAAATAATGTTGCATTAGTGTTGTGTTTTTATCAAGATTCAAACTCAAAAATTGTAAAAAATAAAAATTACCCCATAGATGCATTTTCACTTGTACATGACATCTAAATTGTGGGAGGGAATCTTGTCATAAAAAATAGCATGCAAAGGTTGATTTTCATTGACACATTTATAATTAAGAAGCTTCAATCATAAGAGGATGGAGGACATAGGAGGTTGGAGGACAAATAATGTCTTCTCATCATCCACAAGCTATGAGGCCACATAATGCAGCTATGGCCTATTTTTTAGTTATGTTTTTATTTGCAAATAAAGAAAAAAATCTACATACCTTTTTGAGTATTGTAATACGCTAGATGTTTTTATTAAATTTTTAATTATTATGTCAAAAAAATAAAAGAAGAAACTAAGTATGGGTATGGTTGAAAAACCTATTTGATTGTGCACACACTGAATCAAAAGATTATGAAGAGATCTTATTTGGCTTAAAAGGATGACCTAAAAATAAGAAAGCACTAAAGCAAATTTGTTTGTTAGACATATATTTGAGTTGATTTCCTAGTGATAGCTAGATCCCAAAAGCAAGATATTTCTTAGGGGATGTCAATCCATACATTTTAAACAATTAAGTTTATAAAATAGAACAAAAAAGTAATTGCATCAATAATCAAAGGGTAATAAAATTAAAAACAAGAATGATTGATAGAAAATAGATTAAGAATGATTAAAATAGTGATAAATTAATTAATAATAGTGCAAGATGGTTGGGTTATGCTTCAAAAATTTAGGTAGGGTCTATGAATAGGTAGGGACACAAAGAATTAGGTTTGGTTGGGGATAGGTAGGTGAAAATAACTTGCTATAATTTGCTACCATAATGACCATTGGTGATTGGGCTAACCATCAATGGTTAAGGTAACCATTAATGGTTAAGGTGACCATCAATTATTGGATAGACTATCATTAGTTGAGATAATCATTGAAAATTACTATGTGTGGATCTGGGTTGATAGTAGGTTGATTGATAGGATCATAAAGTGAGATTTTGAGAGTTGGGTAGGTGTTGGGCTATAAGCAAAAATAAAATTAAGTAATTGAATACTAAAAACCAAGTAATTATATTATATAAGGTAGATTGGATGGATGCTTGAGGTGGTTGACTTGTTGGTGGAGTCTAACATGATTCTAATAGAGTAATAGTACTTGGTTCTTTGGTGGGACTACAATATTAAGTTGGCCCTCTAATGTGGTAGCTGGTTCACTAGATTGTTGATGATGACTGACCTATTAAAAGAGAATACTAGATGCACAAGTTATTGATAATAGTTGTAGATTATTTTCACCTCCCTATTCCTCTCTTATTATAGGTAAGGTAAGAGAGTTGTAACAAAGCATAAACTGAGCTTTCTAATTTTAACTTGCACATGCAATGGCTTGCAACTAGATTTAGATGAGTTATTTTTATAAAAAAAGGTGGGTGATATTGCATATTGGTGGCTAAAGTGGTGTAACCTAACCATCAATGGTTAAGTTGATCATCAATGATTGAGGGTGAAGGGTAAAAATAGGTAAAAGCTAGGGTTAAGCTAGTTGGTCAAACTAACTATGACTATGTTTGGTTAGGGGTTGAAGGGTCAGATTGGTCCTAAGAGGGTCCCAAGGTGGTCAAGGGAGTATTTTAACACTTAGGATTATGATGTGCATATTTTTGGTGTCTAAATTTTGCCCTTTTTTGTTATGCAGCTTTAAATCAACCAGCTATAAAATAAAATTTGATGCTATTAAAAGGTTTGGTTGCCTCAAGTATGGGAGGAGGTGTTCCCCTCAAACTAAGAGGATATGAGGTAAAATAAAATTGGGTGCAAGTTTGATAATGTGGGTGAAGGTGATGATGAAGGTGGATGTCATGAAAGTGGATGATAGGTTGGGCACTAAAACACAAATAGGTATGTAAAGTATGACAAAAGTTGTGATAGCCAATATCACACAATGATGAATTTACCATAGTTGATAATAATAAAGGTTAGTGATAGGAGAATAATGGACAAGTGGATTGGGTGACTGCATTTAGGCATTGTGGTTGGGTGAAATTACAAATCTATGAAGTGATGTTTATGTTTTGGTGGGTATCCAAGGCAAGAAGTACTCTTGATGAAACACAAAATGGTCAAGTCTCATGGGATTCTAAGGTAGGAAGTGATCCCAAAAATGTACTAGTGGGTCAGGCAAGTGTGAGGTGGTACATGGTCAAAAAGGGTCAACATAACAATGGTATCATTTTAGTCAAGGACCAAGTAAAAAGTGTCATAAAACATGTGCTAGTTGGGCCAAAATGGACCAATGGTGAGATGACAAGGTGGTCAAGGTGGGTAGAGAAGGTAGTCTCCATGGGTGGGTGAGTTGATGTGATTCTCCTTAAGGAAGCCTACTTAAAATAAGAGTAAAAATGTGGGTCCACTTGACTGTCAATGATTAGGTTCCCCAAAGATGACCATCAATGGTCACCCTGATTGTTGATTGTTAGGATGGAAACATTAAAAGTCCATGGGGTAAAAGTGAAATTGAATCACTTTTTACCCATTATTACCTTTTCTTGTGTTTGACTTTAAGCTTTGGAAAATTTGACACTTTGTGGCAAAGGTGTTTGTTGAGGGTACTTGTTGAGGTAGAGGTTGACATTGAGTTGAGGTGGATTGACGTGACCAGTCAGGATGTAGGAAGCACATAGGTGTGAATGAGGATGAGCAGGTCTATGATTGAATCTACAATGGTAGTCAAGAAATGAGGTAGCGGTTCCATTAATTTATTATCTTAGATTTGAATTTATAAATTCTTTGGTTGAGAGTAGGTTTAAATGCTTAGTTTTGGATTGTTATGCCCTAGGTAGGGGTTTTTTGTGGGTTTGGGTAAATTTGCTTGTAAAACCAATAATTGATAAGGTGGGTGGGTTATTGGGTTTGGGTAGGGATTAGGTTAAAAATTAGGTTGTTTAGATTTTTATTTGGTTAGCTTTTAGGGTAGATAGGGTTTGGGTGTTCGAGTTTTAGAACATCTATAATGACCATCAATAGTTAGGGCCAATTATCAGTGGTTGACATCCTTACAAAAAAGGATGTCTAACCGTTGGTGGTCACCATGACCATCGATGGTTGACTAGGGTATAAGATAGGTTTGAAGGGCCTATAAAAATGCTAAGGTAAATTTAGATGATTATTGCTAGGTCTAGGTTGGTACAGTAGGTTTAGAGGGCAAGCTTAGTGGGTATTGGGTAGATAGGTAGGATGGATAAGAAAATTGGTCCATTGCATAAAGGTTAAGGTAGAGTAGGGTAGGAAATACTGGTTTAGGTGACTAAACCATGTTTTCAATTTGGTGTAGGCTAGGTAACAGATACATATGCATGACTGAGTGTTGTGTATCTTTACAAGGATCCAACAGGAGATGACCCTAGCTGATTGGGCCCATATGGAGGAGGTAGGGTTGGGAGCTATGAGGAACTATCAACATGTGCCTCAAAATGCATTGATGGTCATAATTCTCAATGATATATGGGATCTCACTATGAACACCTTCTTATTGTTAATCGAGGAGATGACTATCTTGCTTGAGGATGTACATAGGATCACTCAACGTCCACTTTAAGGTGATATGATCTACCATATAGAGCATGAGGAGTAAGATGATCACATCAATATTTTATATGTGGATGATAGTGATTAGGTTTGATGTCATGCTAGGGGGTTTAAGTATAGTGCTTTGTATGGGAGGGCTTCAGGTGAGAGAAGACTGATGACTATGTTCATGATTTTCATTTCATGCTTCATGTTTCCTGACTTGAGCAATGAGAGGTTCCTTTACTTGTTATTGGGGGTGTTGATCAAGATATTATTGGGCTAGACTATATTTGGTTGGGTACCTATTCTACTTTTATAGATATATAGGTATTTGTGGGGCTTCAGTGCCCATAAGAGGTATAGTATCTGTGTCTACTTGGTTCTACATTATTGGGCCTAAGAGCACATCAAGGTGTTGAGGCCAGTGGTATTATCATGGGTAAGATACACGTAGATATATTTACTCATTGGTTTCACATGATGGAGGGGTGATTTTGATACATCATGTGTAGGAGG
This sequence comes from Torreya grandis, assembly GCA_037957365.1. NCBI lineage: Eukaryota > Viridiplantae > Streptophyta > Pinopsida > Cupressales > Taxaceae > Torreya > Torreya grandis. The sequence continues at coordinate 587,498 of JARHVA010001556.1, read as the reverse complement.
TGGTACACATGATGTGGAGTGGTTTAGGGGTGCACTGATTGTACTAGTGATAGGAGACATCACTTGGAGGCCTTATGTGTAGTTTATAGTATGGCCAGGCTATAAGAGGTGAACACTCTCCCTTTAGAGATATAGATGGATACTTAGTAGGTAAGATGGGGAGGTGGATCTAATCCCATTTGATAGGTTACTTGTATAATTTGGCTTGGTACAGGGTATTTTAGGTACATTCCCTAGGTACAAGCAAGAGAATTCAAAGATCTTACTGCCAGACCCACATCTTATGCTAACTTTGATAGACTATGAGGAGATACCAACTAGGGAATAGATAGATGATGTTGGGTTTACATATGGGTACATGACATGGTACCAACCTATATATACATCTATAGACATTAGCGGGGATGACGGAGGTGTGATGTCAATGGCCATGGATCTAGTTGGCCCTAATGGATAGGTAGGAGTGTCTTTAGCCACTGCATAAGGATAAGTTAAAATACTATAGGGTTAGGTAGCCACATTATATGGCAAAATTGATACACTATAGGGTCAATTTACTACCTTATAGGTTTAGGTTGCTACCATGATAGGTGAGAGGGATCAGGCTAGGACCTCACTAGGCTTGGTGACCCAAGAGAGGGACTCTTTGAGGTAGAAAGGAGGAGGATAGGTAGAAACATAGACAAGGCCACTAAGTACCATCCCCATGGCATGATACCTAACTAAAATGGAGGATCTATGGTATTATGAGGACATAGTTTTGATATAGTGTCCATACTAGCCCCGATGGGGTGAGTATAGCGCTAGCTTGGTAGGTGGTGTCAGTGTGGTGATATGAGGGAAATGGGTAGCATATATATCTATATAGATAGGGATATTTTGGGGATTGGTAGGTATAGTAGGTGGGTAGGCACTAGGATCTAATGATGGTCTAGGAGGTAGTGTTACCCTTAGGGAATAGATAGGGTATAACTAGATTATGACATTTTGTATATCATTTTGATTCTAGCTTGTGAGCTGATATGGTGAGATGTACATTTTGAGATAAATACATGCCTATCTTATTGTACAAATTATTATTTTATTTGACTCATGATTTATACATATGATTTTTATTTATGTTCATTATCATGGTTTATAGTTTATGGCTAGTGTTGATGTTTAATGCTTATGGTGTGATGTTTATGTTATGGATGCTACACATTGATGCAGACTCACTAGTTAGGCATGAGATGGCTTTAATTTATGGTTATACATATGACATGCTAAATTTTAATGAGTATATAATGCATTATTTTAGATTTAGACATGTGGTGAAAAATGGTTGGTTGTTTTAATTACTTATGGATGTTATGATTTTATTATGTTTGTGATTATGATTATGATGTTGCTTATGACACATATGGATATGCTTGTTATGATTATGGTGTTTTTAATCTTTCTTAAGGTAAAGCACATAATGTAAGGTAACTAAAAACACTAGATGGGAGAATAAGGAATATAATCAAGAGATAAATGCCTTAATGAATATATCAATTAGTCATGATAGGATAAGAAGAGAGCATGATGCTTCTTCATTGATAAGGACTAAAAAAAAACCAAAGTTGGATTGGATTAATTAACATAATCCATTTGAATTTTTCACATTAGCATTTTTTAGTTGGTTAAAAATATGTCTTGACAACATAATGCCAAGTAAGCTCAAAAATCCCTTGCTTATAGTGAGTAAATGGGACATGGATGAAAATAGAACCTTCTTATGAGACTATCATGCCTCTTCTGTAGGTGTTCAAAGAGTCAGTACAATCAATTCTATGTCAAACTATGCAGATTGATCGATGTAGGAAGTTTACTTGTGAAAGATGATTTTGGTTTCCACCTTATTTTATTGTTTGAGAGTCGATTATGGATTTCAATAATTAGTTTGCTTTTGTTGTGATTAAGATAATGGGTCTTTTACTGATTGTTGTATATGGGAAGTTGATTGATGTGAGAAGCTTCCAATAAATTGATGTTCTTTCAAAAAAATACTTTACTCATCCATCTTTTAAGGGATTGGTCTAAGCTTATTTGCTTTATTTAATGCTTTTTGATAGTTGTCCTTCAAGGGAATAGTCTACCTTATGTTTTGGCAATTTCAAATAAATTTTCAATAGTTGTCCTTCAAGGGAGTAGTCTATGAATGCTAAGAATTACCCATGATTACTAACGATAGGGATTTTTATTTTTTATTTATTTGATCTTGCTTGACATAGACTTTCCTATGTCAGCTTAGTGGTTTACCTTTATGAAGGCAAAACTAAAATCACAGGAAGATTGATTAGGTGTAAATAAGTTTAGGTGACAATGATCATGGGAATCCATCCTGTAAAAGGGTGGAAAGTACCATGAGAGCCATGCCATGGGTAGAGCTTTGCTACCCATTATTTAAGATAAGGCTATGTTGGTGATAGATAATCACATGATTCGGTTATAATCGGTTGCCCCTAAATTAGGGAGATGGAATGTAGGTAGATAGTAAGGGATGATCTTAAGTTAGACAAAAGGTGAACTTGATCTTTCTTAACAAAATAATGGATGTATATGTGAAGCATTGAGGGGATCAATTTCTAGGTGGCCTTAGAGAGAAGACAATCAATAAGCTTATGATCCATACTTGTGGGTTATGATATAATATTCAAGACAATTGAAAGTAAATTTGCCTCACTATCTTTTCTCCATATTAGTGACATGTTGGTTTTATTTTAGGATGAGGTCTCTGATATTAAATTTTCATAATTTAATGTGATTGTTCTAGGTACACTTGATGTGATCTTGATAGACAAGGAGATGGGTAAGGGATGATAAATGATGCTCATCAAGTAGCTTGAGTTGGGCCAAATGGTGCTAATGATAATCATCCTAAAAAATGAACTCTTATAATGATATAAGAAAAGATGGGATTTAGACCTTGAGAGGAAAAATTACCTCCACTTCAAACATAAGGTATAAAGGGGTAGAACCCATAAGGGTTCTAATGCTAGTATAATATACCCATAAGGTGAAGGGGATGTGCAAATGCAAATCCTAACCAGATGTATTAACCATTTTAGTTAGCATGTTATTAAGAGTTTGGTTTGAGGATTATTCTTGTCCATTAACTTGAGGGTGATAGGGTAAGGATAATCTTAACTTGATGTTGAATGCATCACATAGATCTTGGACTTGCTTGTTTTTAAAATATATACCATTGTCAGTGATAATCTTATAAGGAACATCAAAATGATAGATAATATGATGGTTGATAAAGTCGATAATCTTTTCCACTTTGGTCAAGACTAAAGGGATAGCTTCTACCCACTTGGTAAAATATTTGGTCACAGTAATGATATAATGGTGTCACTATGAGGAATGAGGGTTAATTTTACCAATAATATCTAGACCCCATTGTGAGAAGGGCCAAAAATTTATGGAAACTCAAAGACTTGGCTAGGTGCATGATATAAATTAGCATGTTGTTGACATTTGACACACTTTTTTCACATAATCACAATAGTCTTAGTTAAGGGTAGGCTAGTAATAATCAAGGCAAAGGATACACTTAGCTACAGTGAGGCCACTAAAGTGGCCTTCACATACACCATCATGCATTTCCTTGATAGCATGAGAGGTTTCTTGACTATGTAGGCAACAGAAGAGGAGACCATTGAAGCCACATTTATAAAGTATACCTCCTAGTATGGTATAACATTAGGTACTCTAGATAAATTCTCTTTGAGCATTTATAGAAAGACTAGAAGGAATTATGGTAAGGTTAAGATAGTCAAAGGTTTATTGATACCAAAGGTCAGGTTGGGTCTCTTCCACATTGAAAATGGTGGCAGAATTTGGTTTGATATAGTAAGGCTAGATGAGTCTATGGATAACAAAAGATAACTTAAAATCTGAGGGTCTAGACAGTATCTAAGAGGTAAGGGAAGCCATGGTGTCGATAAACTTGTAATTAGATCATAGTGTTAGTTGGATTTGATAGTGTTCAAATGATGCTAAGAGTTCATCAACTAGTTATTTCTACTACTAAAAAACATCATTCTTACACTAGTAATAACCATTGATTTGATTGAACACAAGTTGGAAGTCACCAAAGATGTTGGTTTTTTTGACTCCTGGGGCTAAGGCAATTTGAAGGCATATCACTAGGGATTCATACTTAGCCATATTGTTGGTACATTCAAAATCAAGCTTGAAGGACAAAAGAAGAGGTTCACAATCAAAGGGGATAAGGATGATACCATCTCCACCACCACGTTGACACTTTGACCCATCAAAGAACATGATGACTTGATAGGTGAAGTCTGCCTGAGAGAGGGTCATGATAGACTCATTAAGGAACTTAAGAGAAGGAGGGTGGTTATCTACTAAAGGTAACTCAACTAATTGGTCAATAATAACTTTCCCTTTAATTGAATTTTACTAAAGGAACTCAAGGTTAAAGTCTGCTAAGAGCATGAGCCACTTGGCTATACATTGGTTTTGGTATGGATTAGAGTGTATGTACTTGAGTGGGTCAGTATTGGTTATGACATAAGTTTTGTGGTTAAGAAGGTAGTGGAAAATTTTGGTGGCCATGCAAAATAAAGCTAAGCAAAGTTTCTCAGTATGGGTTTACTGAGTCTCATATTCTACAAGCATGTGGTCAATGTAATAGATGGCTTGCTCTCTATATTGTTTGTCTTGATGAGCAAGCATTGCTCTTAGGGAGTGGTTAGTGGCAGAGATATATAAGTAGAAAGGTTGGTCATCCTTAGGAGGGGTAAATATAGGTGGAGACAAAAGGTACTTTTTGAGTGAATCAAAATCCTTTTGGCAGTCACGATTCCACTTGAAAGATACATCTTTCTTTAAAAGGTGGTGAAAGGATTGGCATTGGTCTGAAAGCTAGGAGATAAAATGATGAATGGATTAAAGTTTCCCTTGCAAGCTATGGATTTACTTGAGGTTGATGGGAGGAATCATGTCAAGGATTGCCTTGATCTTGGTGGGATTGACTTTGATTTCATGAAGGGAGACAATGAATCCAATAAGCTTTCCTGACAAGACCCCAAAAATACACTTCTTAGGGTTTAGGCAGACATAGTAATAGATAATCCACTCAAAGATGGTCTTGAGAATAACCAAGTGGTATTTTTAGAGTTTGTATTTTTTGAGAAGGTCATCCACATAGTCCTTGATAATCTTATGGATAAGTTCATGGAATATATTGGTCATGGCACGTTGGTAGGTTGTACCAGTGTTATTTAGTCTAAAAGGCATGACCCTATAGCAAAAGGTTCCCTAAGGGGTGCTAAAGGTGGTCTTGTGCTGATATTTGGGAGAAATTAAGATCTAATTTTAACTCGATAATATGTCCATGAGAGATTGTATCTCATGGCTGGTTGTAAGATCAACTAGTTGGTCAATACTCAATTGAGGAAAGTCATCTTTGGGGCAAGTGAGGTTGAGGTCATGAAATTCCACACAAATGTGAAGTCCCCCTATGGCTTTGGCGATAGATATAACATTTGAGACCCATTGGGGGTAGTAAATGGGTTGAATGAAATTGATAGATAGGAGATGCTAAAGATCTCCTTTGATGATAAGGGCTATGTGAGGGTGCATACATCAAAGCTTCTACTTGATGAGCTTGACATCATGGTTGGTGACTATATTATGGGTAGCAATGGCTAGGTCAATTCTATACATGTCACTATAAGAATAAGTGAAGGCTATGTTGTAGTCTTGGAGGAAAGAAGGGAAGTCCTAAAGTTCCTTAGAAGTTAGCAATTCGCCATGTTTGATAATGTGGGGGTTATCTGGATTGCCCAATTTGATATCCATGGTGGATTTTTTCAACATGGTTGAGGTCTCAAGAGGGAAGGATTTATGGATGGAGGAATCTAGGGTACTAAGGTAGGTGAGAATAGAATCATCATCGTATCACTAAATAGTGTTAATGGTAGGAGATTCTTCTCTTATCAACTTAGGATGGGTCAAAGGGATGGTTATATTTTCCCCTTATTTTTGAAAATTTAGGGGTCTGAGGATGATCATGTTGATAAAAAAATTAGGTGGGATGATGTCATCATCCTCACATGTAGGCTAAGGAGAGGTTAGTGAGGAAGGGGTATCTTCGTCAATAATAGTAACAATAGGTGGTTTGGGTTTCTTCTTATTAGGTAGGATGAAACCAAGTCTGTGATTCTCATGAGGCTTCATAGTTTCAATGGTGATCAGCTCATGTGGGCCATGCTCATATCACCTAAGACCAAAGCCTTTCTAAGCACACTGATGGAGGTATATCTTGGAAAAGCTCATTTTATCTAGGTAGGAGAAACCAATGGTAAATGGATTAGGTGAAAAAGAGGTGGTATAATCACTAAGGTGTTTGTTGAGTCCCCCATATACAAAATGGGTCTGAAGTTGAGGAGGTCTAAAGGGAATGATGGTTCCAACATTGGGGTCATATCCCAACTGGTAGGTGAGTTACCCATACTTTTGAGGAGTAGGGAAAGCATCAAGGGATAAAAGGTGATACTCCCCCAATGAAATGTGAAGAAACATTGATTCTAAAGGGTCTATGGTGGGTATTTGGTTTGAAGGGATAGAGGAACTAGTTGATGCCGCATCGGTGGAAGGGGATATGATACCCATTTTGGTGGTTGAAGGTTAGGTTTTAATTGTTTAGGGTACACTATATGGGGGTAAGAGAACATTATTGGGGTGATAGGTCATGTTGCATGTTGATAAAGGACTTGAGTCAGCTTGGATGGTGATGACCTAGCCTTCATGCTCAAGCTTAATTCAATAGTGAAGGGTGGAGGGGAAATAACCCATGGAGAAAATCCAAGGTTGTCCTAATAAAAAATTGTATTATAATTCACCTTCCACTACATATAAAAGTTTGAGGAGTGTGCAGGGTCCTAAATGGATATGGAAGATGACAATTCCCAAGGTAGTGGCCATGGAATCATTAAATGATCAAAGGATGGATGAGGTTTTAGATATGACATTATATAGTAGGTTGAGTTGGTTTTAGGCATTGGAGGAGATGGTGTTAATACTAGCTCTCCCATCAATCATGACCCATTTGATTCAGGTTTGGTTGATGTAAGTAGTAATAAAGAGAGGGGGATATGGGTCCTCAAGATAGATGGAAGGTATTTCTAAATCTTTGAAGGTAACAAATTTGGAAATTTGAAGGGCACCAACAAAGGCTACTAGAGGTTGAGGGTCTTTGGTTTAAACCTCAATGGATTGAAAAGCCTCTATTAGTGCTTGGTGATGGTGGGGATAGGTAGAGATCAACTCATATAAGCTCATCTTCACTGGGGTCTGGTGAAGTTACTTGAGGATAACTCTCCTGATGGATTATAAGGGGTTAGATTAGGAGGCACCTAAAACAAACACCTTGACTTTGGTTAAAGATGGATATGGTTGGGTGTGAGTTAGTTGGGAGATGAAAGAGGGATACATCTAAGGAATGGACACCTTATCCTTACCCTTATCCTTTTGTTGTGATCTTGTGACCACGTTGATAGTATGGATAGAGGAAGAGGTTCATGTAGTAGATTGTTCATACTCATCTTCACTCTAAGGTGAGAGTGGAGGAGTAGTAAGCATTGGGTAGGTATGGTGTTTGGTTTTATTGGTATGGGGCCCATAAGAGGTTTTTCTATTAATAAATCATCCTCATCATAAATCTAGTGGATAATAGTTTGGAGAGTTTTGTAGTTTTCTATATCATGGTAGGGTGTCCTATGATAAGAACACATTTGGTGGTCATTGTACGAGATGGTTTTGAAGCTAGAGGGTCAAAGGCCCTGATGGGAGGTGAGGCTAAATAAGAGGTTTATAATAACCTATAGAAATAGTCGAGTAGGATTCATCTAAAGGTGGTAAAGGTGTAGTGGTCTTTGCTTTTATGGTTGGGGTAGAAGGTCATTTTGGAATAGGTTTGATGGTAAATGATTTGATTAAGGTGGTATGCTTGGTTGATGGCTTTGGTTTAGGCAAGGAGGTTGATAATTTAGAGGTGGAGGATCGCAAGGTAAGTAGCTTAGGTAGTTCTAGTATGGTGAAGAGAGGTGTATAGGAAAGCAATTATGAAGGTGTAACCAAAAGAGGTGGTAGGGTCTTGGTAGAGATAATTGGCTTCCTACTCAAGGTAGAAGGATGAGGTCCCAAAATGGAGAGAAAGGTTGAGGGAGGTAAAATTTAGGGATTAGGACCTTTGGGTAGTCTTACCTCTTTATTTGTTTTGGTTTGGCATTTGGTTGGTGGGTTAAAGAGGTTAGGTCTAATTTCATAGATGGGTGACTAAGGCTTGGTGTAGGGAAAGTATTAAGGTTCTTGACCAGTTTGGTTAGGGTGATAAAAGAAGGTTTGTCCATTTGGGTCTTGGTTGACTTAGGTGGTTTGGGGTTGGCTGGTTTGATAGAGGTCTTGGTTGGTTGTGTGGAGGTTTTGGTTGGATGGGTAGATATGGTAATAGGTTGGTTAATAGAAGTGGTGGATTGGCCCACCAAAGAAAGGGTTAGAGGTTCCAGTCTAGTAATATAAGGGAGACCTACCTGCTACCAAAATGTATCTTGGTCTAAGTTATGTTTGGAAATAAATTCCAATCTCTTAATTAGTCTAGAGAATGGTTTATAGATCGGTTTAGCTCTCTGGGTAGTAGGTTCAAATGATAGACCCATAGGTTAGGGAAGGGGGTGTTAACCTTGTCCTCTTCCTCAATCAAAGGATGAAAGGTTGAGATAGAAGGTTCCTCTATGGGAGGAGTGGACATGGGGATTTATTCCTTGGGAATATTCTTTAAAGAAGGATTAGTTTTCTCAGTAGTTAAAGGTGAAAGTGAGGAGATGATGATTGGTTATATTGATATGTCAATTGAAAGGGAGGATAGTGGCTCCACTACCTCAACAAGTGGGGGTGGGGGGGGGGGGGGGGGGGGAGAGGGCAGGGGGAGAAGATGGCACTTCCTTAGTTTAATTTTCTAAAGGAAGGGAAGGTAAGTCCACTATCTCAATAAATGGAGGCAAATAACTAGAAGATTGGGTACTAGGTGGTTTGGTAATGACTACATCAAGGACCATGTTAACTATATGGGTATCATGAGAACACTTGACATTATTTCTCTCATTATTGGTAGGAGCATGGTTTGGGAAAGGTTTCTTAAATATATCAAGGGCTTGGTTCGATGGTTCATTGGGGTTGTCTAATGTAATCTCCCCCTTATCAATGAGGGATTAAGGATCTTAAAGGTGTTGCACCTACTGATGTCATGTCTTATTACCCAAAGAAAGGCACATAGATCAATATTTTTAAACTAAATAGGTGTAGGATGAGAGTCATCAAACTGCTGAGGAGGTTTGATAGGAGGAATTTCAATGATGTTGGTTTTCAATAACTTCTCCAAGATAAAAGCATAGGATTCTCCAAGTGGAGTGAATTTCTTCTAGTTGTTCCAATTTTGGCTCCTCATGTTTTACTTAGAAGAACTAGAGGAATTTGGTTGGTTGATGGAAGGTGGAGGAGTAGCCTTAAGGATAACTACATTTACAGTTCCTTTGCTCTTTGTATTGATATTGGGACTGGTTGTTTGACTTAGAGGAAGATGCCTCATTGGTTTTGTAGGTTGAGTTCTTGTTTTTGATCTTTGTCTTTCCTTCATCAATGACTCTATGCTAGAACTTATACACCATGGTAAAATCTATATCAAAGGTTTGGAAGATTTGGACATGCAGTGTAGAGGAGATATGTTTGGCATATGCCCAATCAAAAATCTCTATGAGTTTGAATTGAGGTAGGGAGAAGTAAAGTTGGTTAATTAGGCTCTTCTATTGAGATAAAAAATTAGCAATGGATTCATCCTCAAACTGTCAGATAGAGTGGAGGTTGGTGATGGAAACCTTCTTGGAGATATTGATTGAAAAGTGGTCCAAGAAGGTTTGAGCTAGTTGGGTGAAGGAAAAAAGGGAGTGTTTTGGGTATGACACTATACCAATCCAATGCTAGATCAACTAGAGACATGGGGAAGGTGTAGAGGAGAAGGTCATTGTCATAGGTGATGAGATAAAAATTATGCCTAAATTCCCTAAGGTGTTTTTGGGGATCCTCCTTACTTTGAAATTTAGAGAACTTGAGAAGTTCCCATTGGGGAGGATATGGCCTGATAGGTATGGATGGATGGATGGGCTCATTAAAAATTTGGTCATATGACAAGATGTTGTCTGCACCTAAAATGGATGACTCTAAGGTAGTCATCTTGTCCATAAGCATATTCATTAGGTCTATTTGGTGTTGTGCACCCAGAAGGTTATAAGATGCATACTACTATGGTGGTTGGGAGACATACTGATAGTGGGTAGAAGGTTGGGAGGCTACCACATATTGGTAAGTGGATGTCGATGGTTGGGTAGAATATATATAAGGGTAGGTATATGTAGGTGGTTGGGTATTGGGTAGGGGTACATGCCCTTGTATATTAGGGATGTTGCCAAAGTTTGGTGCAAGGGGTGCTTTTTAGATAGGAATGGTAGTTGGGTTGGTGATCGATGGAAGGGTGGTGATGCTTTTTACTAATCAGTGGAAAGGGAGAGGGTATGGACACCACAAGGATTTGAAGTAGAGTAATGGTCAATGGATTAGGGCTAGCTAAATTAAGATTGGTAGTGCTAGAGGTAGGCACTCCTATTATGGAGTGGTTGGTAGGAGTAAAAGGTATAAGGGAAAGTGATAGTTTAGTTTGGTTGGTTTTTTATGGTGATCTTGAAGGGATTATTGGTTATGAGGAAGCTTGAGTAGTCAATAGTTAAGTATTAACCATGGAAATAGAGATACTCCCCATGAGGTGGATAGGCATGACATAAGGTAGATCTATGGGTGGGGCCAAAGCTGGGATAAGGTAAGACATGGTTATAAGATAATGTTACAAGGCTAAGGGATTGTTATCTAGGAAAGAGAAAAAATCCACATCTCTTTAAAGAACCTCCTGAGGGAAAGTAGACTTCCTAAGGGGTGAAGAGAGTCTACTAGTTCATATATGTAGTCCATGGATGAAGAGGTGGAAGAGATAGGTTAGCTTGGTCATAGGTTTTACTCTACAAGGTCTCTTCATTACTGGCAAGTGAAAACCAATAGAGGATATAGAAAGCACAAAAAACCTCACTACTCAAACAAAAAGAAGACAAAAAATGATCAAATAAATCAAATCACACTCTAAAAGAGATGTTAAGCCCTAGAGTTTTAATTAATCTTGATTTTGAATTATGCCTTAAGAAGTTGTGCAACTAAAATTGGTTTGTAAAGCATGTACTTGAGATGAAGTCTAAGGTTGGTTTAAGGTTTTGTTTAGGTGCTCAAAAAGAATTTGTATTGGAATCAATACATGACTTGGTATTGGGCCCTACCCCCTCACTTCACATACCATAGTGATAAGGGTGTCAGGTGCTTATCCAATATATATTGATATCCAGAGATTATACTCAGCTAGAGAGTTGAGTTGGTTCTCCCCTTGGTAATGACCTCAAAGTGGGATTACCAAGAAAGGGTAAGGTTACTTCTAGGTGATGAAATCCTAGTCGGGCTTTGTCTTAAGCTTTTTTGATGTTTAATTGATGAAAGTGGTTTGGTTGAGTGTGTGCAACAAAGAGTGAAAATATGATAGATTACTTTGCTTTTAAGTTAAGCGATGTGAACTAAAATTTTAAGTAGTCACTGTATGCACTTAATTTTAATCCCAAAATAAACTTTTGATTTCATTAATGAGCATAAAATAAAGAGAGAATGCAAGAAAACAAGAACCTAAGTAAATACACAAGGGTCCCACTAGGTGTGCCAAAATGTTTCATTAAATTTCTTCTTATTATGTCAAAAAAGGAAAAGAAGAAACTAAGTATGGGTATGGTTGAAAAACTTGTTTGATTATGCACGTGTTGAATTAGAAGATTATGAAGAACTCCTCTTTATCTTGGGAGGATGACTTGTAGATAAGAAAACACTAAAGCAAATTTGTTTGTTAGACATATAGTTGAGTGGATTTCCTAGCGATAGCTAGATCCTGGAAGCAAGAGCTTCCTCGAGGGCTATCAATCCACACATTTTAAATAATTAAGTTTATAAAATAGAATAGAAATAACTTGCATCAATAATCAAAGGGTATTAAAATTGAAAATAATAATGCTTGTTATAATAGACTATGAATGATTAAAATATTGATAAGCTAATTAATACTAGTGCTAGATGGCTGGGGTATGCTTTAAAAAATTAGGTAGGGGTCTATGAATAGGTATGGACACAAAGAAACAAGTTTAGTTTGGGGTAGGTAGGTGAAAATAGATTTCTATAATTTCCTACCATAGTGACCATTAATAGTTGGGCTAGCCATCAATGGTTAAGGTGATCATCAACAATCAAGGTGACTATTGGTGATTGGATAGATTGTTGATGGTTGAGACAACCATTGATGGTTACTGTGTGTATATCTAGGTTAATAACAGGTTGATTAATGGGATCACAAAGTGAGATTCTAGGAGTTTGGTAGGTGTTGGGCTATGAGTGAAAATAAAATAAAGTAATTAAATACTAAAAACTAAGTACTTATCTTGAAAAAGGTCGATTGGATGGATGCTTGATGTGGTTGACTTATTGGTGGAGTCTAGCATGATTTTTATAGAGTAACAATACTTAGTACTTTGGTGGGACTACAATGGTAAGTTGGTCCTCTGACATGGTAGCTAGTTCACTAGATTGTTGATGATGATTGATTTATAAAAAAGATAATTTTAGATGCAGAAGCTCTTAATAATAATCAGAGTTGATTTTTACCTCCCTACTCCTCTCTTTTTATAAGGCAAGAGAGTTACAACAAGGCATGAACTGGGCTTCCTAATTTTAACTCACACATGCAATGGCTCACAACTAGATTTAGATTAGTTATTTTTAGAAAATAAGGTGGGTGAGTTTACATGTTAGTGGTTAAGGATGTGCACCCTGATCGTCAGTTGTCAACCTGACCATCAATGATCGAGGGTGAAGGATAAAAATAGGTAAAAAATAGGGTTAAGTTATTTTGGTCAAACTAATTATGGTTAGGTTTGGTTAGGGATTGAAGGGTTAGATTGGTCCTGAGAGCATCCTAAGGTGGTCAAGGCAATATTTCAACACTCAAGATCATGGTGTGTGGATTTCCAATATCTACACTAGCATCTTTATATTTACCCTTTAGATAAAGATAGTGATGAGGACTAATAGTTTATTATAACATCATGTGTATATGGTTGCTGGTTAACAAAATGTAAATCCATCTTATTTGTTTGTATGTTGGTGGTAAACTAAGTGTAAAACCATCCTTTGATTGTAGGTTATTGGTAAGTCAAGTGTAAAACCATCCTATTTGTTTGTATGTTTGTGGTTAGCCAAGATTAAAACCATCCATCATGTTGTTTGTTGTCCTAGAAAACCATCTAGATCATGAGGAAGATCTATTGGTGGTAATTTTAGTACAAAATAATATTTTCACCATCTTCACACTAGAGGGGAATGTTAGGAAATTATAGTTAGTGCTTACAATATGGTTAATATATTTTTACTATTATTATGAGTTGTCATACAAATCATTTAAAATAGAGTGTGATAATAAAATATATTATATAGTGAGTGAGTTGTAGTCACAACTCACATAGATTTTCTAGGTGTGAGAGTTAGAAGAGATATTGTTGGGATTAGAGATAACTTTGACTCCTTGTTTGTATGATCTCATCAATACATATATATATATATATATATATATATATATATATATATATATATATATATATATATATATATATATATATATATATATATATATATATATATTGTGTGTGTGTGTGTGTGTGTGATTATTATTATTATTACCTGCATATTCGGCTTCATTATTTTTATGTTTAATTTATGTAGATCTGAACCAAACTTACAAGACAAGGCTAGACCCAAGGATAAAAAATGGATCAGATATGGAGACTTATTGTTTGACATGCTAATTAATTGATTTTACTAGTTAGTTGTGTTTTAGATAATCTTTGTTGTTCATTTAAGGCTTTTAGTTAGCTAATGATTAAGTTTGGAAAAAGTGTGAAATAGAATAGTTCTAGCTAAAGTTTAGTGTTTGTGTTGATTTTAATGTTCTCTGATGGAATTGAATTGGTAACTCATGGGAAATGTATTTCCTAATTCATATGCATGTGTTCTTTGAGTAACATCCAAGGAATATCATAACATGGATTTTATTTGATTATTTTGTCCAATTCAAAATTGATCATGATTTTTCCTTAATTTTTTTGCTATGAAAGGTCTTTTTTAGCTAATGTGTTTACTTTGTATAAGTTTTCATGTTTTTTTATAAACTATTTGTTTGAAAATGCATAATTTAATGACAATATACATATTTATATAAATTGAACTAAACTAACATTTTTATACTTTCTAAAATGGAAATGTGAAACAAAAATGAAGACTATCTAGATGCAAATGTATTTTTTGTATTTTTGTATTTTTTGCCTTTTCAAAATGTGGTTTTCTTTAGGGATTCTTATTTATATTTCTCAACTATTATTTTGGCCTCCTTATTATAATTTTCCTTAGTATGTATGAGTATGTCTTAAAATTATTGTGGGATTATATCTATGATATTATCTAATTCATATGGACTAATATCAATATATTCTAGAATTGATCTTACCACCCTACTTTGTTATATGGTGTCCACATTTTTATGTATCATGCCCACTTTTCTTATTACTTATTTGGTATAGCACAAACCGAAGAGGGTGTTTATATATGGTACCTTTATGGTCAATTATTTCTCAGTGTCCTCTACCATTTATTCTTCAATTTATTTCTTAGGAGACTCTAATTTTGACTCTATTACCATAATTTTTGGTTGAGCCCTTAGGTTTTTATGATTTCTATTTCTTCTTTCCCTTTTATTATACCTATGGTGAGTGGATCCTTCCCTTTTTCCCTCCACTCCTTTGTAACAAAGTTTGGCCTATGGTAAGGGATGATATAGGATATGCCTCAAGTTCTTTGGTTATTTGAATTTTTTGCCTTCATTTTAAGAATAAGTCTTCTCTAGGTGAGACTTTCATTTTCCTAAGTAGTGGGGAGTATCCTTTTCCACCATTTTATCTTCTCCCAACTCTTCTCTATTGGTAGAATCTTTGATAGTGAATATGGTTTTATCCTCTTCTTCTACCTCTTCCTCATTCAAAGCCCCCAAATCCATAACTTGTTTCTCTGGTCTTGAGTATTTTTAGGTACCAACTTGAAGTTTATATTCCTCCATTACCCCAAGTGAAAGCAAAACCTCACTTACCTTAGATTCCTCTTCTTCCTCTTCTTTCTAGGAACCCCCTAGTTCACTAAAAAATTATTGTCCTAAGATCTGACAGTAGACTCTTAGACCCAATGATGACTATCTCAAATTGATATTGGTAAATTCATGAGGTATAGGTGGGAGGGGTATGAATTTTTTATCAAAGGGTTTGATTAAAATATTATCTATCTCTACAACAAATTAAACTTAAATGAATTATTTTTGAAAATTTTGCTTTGATATCCAAAACCACCCTTCTACCATACTTCTAATTAGATTTTCCCAATTCAAATATTTTTTTACTTGTATTTTAGGGATGTATTTCATGTTTCTAACATTTGATCTTCTATAGGGGTATCTAAAATCCATTCTACATGCCCCTCATGTCCTATAATGGTATGTGTGAAGTAAATTGCAAGTACTAACAGTAATAAGCCATAAAACAAGTCATGAAAAGTTTTACCTTTCTTTATTTTTCCCAAGTTCTCCAAGTAATATTAATATAGTGTGGGATCAAAGTTATACCACATTTTGGTGGAGACCATGTCATAGGCTATCTAAACCCTCCTTCCCATCATTGAGTCACGCCTATTTTTATAGTAGACCTTTTAGGCGACATCATTTGTAATAAATCTAATTTTCAAATCCTTCATTCTCTAAATTGATAGAGCTCTATTATTCACTTTTGTCCTTATGAATGTGGAAAGAGAAATAATACTCACATTTTTATTCACATCATATTTTTGAGTGGAATGTCCTTCATGCAGGAGGCTAGTAACCGTTTGAATCACCTCTAGAATGATGTAGTATTATTGATCTAGGTATAGAATATCTTCATGTTATCTACTCAAAAATACCTTAGTTGTGCTTGGTATCAAACTAAAATATGGTAATTGAATCCATGTATCTAATTTAATCTGTGGAATGAATTTATACTCCTTTTTATTCTAATTTTTGGGTTTGTAGATTTACTTGTATCATCATGCTTCTTTATGCCTCCATGGTTGTATGATCATTCTCCACTAAATATATTTTGACATACCTATAGGTATCCTTTGCATGTGTTACAAGTCAAGGGATCTTTAAAAATACACCCAATGGGTCTAGATTTTTTAACTTGAGTGAATGCTTATGTATTTGGATTGCTTAATCTACTCAACCATGACCATGTGAGAAATATCCATCTTTGTAACTGAGAAAGTGCATTTGAATAGGGTATGAATATTTCACACAAAAAATTATGTAAAGTGTCACTATTGAATGATTTTGTAATTTTTATGTTTAGTAAAACCCTTGATTTAAATCTCTCTTGATCTAATTGTTAATCACATTGAGACATTTTAATGCACTAAACCATATTTATTACTCATGTCTATTCCTCCATTTTGTTTGTTTTGACAATTAATAACATGTCGTATCATTCATTTATTTCATTCTTATCTTATATGATGTCCTTAAATTGATAGTTGTTTCCAACTTTGTAGTTCTCACCATCCATTTGTTTGCATGTTTTAGTTTATATTGGATTAATATACTTGATTTTTTGTTTTATAGAGAACAAGATTTAATATGATTATCCTTTATTCATCCTTTTCTTTCACCACCATTTTTCTCTTTTGAAGATGTAAACTTCCATTTTTTCTAAATTACTTGTCCGTGAAGAAAAAATTTAATTGTTTTATTCCAAAACATTGTGATCTTTTATTTATGTTTCATATTTGGCACTGCCATTGAGAATTATCTCTTTTTCTCGATTCCCATGTCTTCATGCCTTTCTTCCACCAATACACCTTTCCCTGGCATCCATATTTTATATCTACAAAAAGGTTTTTGGATTATTTTGACTCTATAATTAGATTCTCTCTTACCACTATGCATTATTATAAACTGTAGTGTCATAATTTTTTATTTTCCTTTTTATCCCTCTGTAAAATAAGTGCCAACTAGTTTTCTACATCTTTTCTATTTTCTTACCACGGTATCAAATTTATTACTACATGATCATATTTTATTCTACATATGATGAGTATCCTACCTATTGAGTTATATCTCTCCTTTATGTATTTCTATGGGAGTTTTTTTTTTTATGTTTTACATTATCTTCCTATATCTTAATTGAGTTAAATGTCCTACTAGGAAGTTTTGGTAGCATCAAACAACTAGTTGGTGAGAAATCTATTTTCAAGGTATTGCAGTAACTTTATTGAATTTCCTCATCTAGGAGGATAGTGCCAACCTAGTAGGGAGGTGACATGATATATGACCAGAAACTTAAAAGTCTAGTATAGGGTACCACAATACCTTTTACCAAAACTTTACCTAGTTGTAAGGATAGTTTCACCTCATACATTCTATCATCATTTTATCACCCTGGACTATAATTTCATGTAGTGCAAGGTTTTAGTTGGGCTTTATTTACAAACCCTTGTCTCAAATTGCTTGCTAGTGTTCACAATTTTATTATGCCTAAGACCAATATATTATCAACTATGTAGGGTCCAATCCATCATATTTTCAGCTTGCCTAGATTTGTACATTTTTTATCATAAATTAAAACCTTATCTCTATTCTAATTTTTTTCACATTTATGTGTCTATCATGCCATGCTTTTTGACATCTTTTTTATTACATTTGGTTATATGCTACTAGAAACCTTTTCTCATCTAGTTTTCTCATTATTGAATAGAATATTTCTCATTCATCTAGAATGTTATTACAATTCTCAAACTTGGCAATATGTATTCCATTGGCATCATTGTTTATAATCCATAGACTAATTAAAATGGATAGTACTTAGTCATCCATTTGTCAGTAGTGTGAAAGGCCAAAATATTGTTGGTATCTTAGTTTCTAAAGCCCCTATTTAAATATTACATACTTTTATTAAAACCTTATCTAATACTTTATAGAATGCCTCAATGGTTTTATTCACTTGAGGGTGGTAAGGAATGATTCTATTATGTTAGATTAAGAAATATTTTAGCAATTATGCAATTGTGTTATTTATGAAGTCTTTCCCCTGATCACTCATTATAATCAAAGGGAATCCAAACCTTGTACTTATAATGTCATACCAAAAAAATCAATAGTATTTATGGTAAAATCCTTTGTTGGAATAAATTTTTCCCATCTTGTTAAATATTTTGTTCTAGTGATAATAAACCTGGCATTACTTTTCCTTATCACAATTTTTATGGGAGCTATAAATCAATTGCTCATTTTTCAAATGGGTCTACTGCAAAAATTAGGAGGAGGGGCATCTCATCTCTAGCATTCAGTTTACCCACTCTTTGACAAATATGACAACTTATTGTATATTTATGTGTATCCTTAAAAAGTGATGGCCACCATAGGCCTAATAGTAGTATTTTTTTCTCATAACTTTTCTAGAGTTGTGCCCTCATAAGCTTCATCATAGGCTTCTCTTAAGATATTTTGTCACTTGTGTAGTAACACTACCCTTAGAAAAATATCATCTCTTCCTTTGTTATATAGGGATCCTTCAATAAACATAAAAAGAAACACCTGGATCATCAATCTCTTCTTATGTAATGTATTATAATCCTCCAAAAATTCTTTGCTAGATAAAAATGTGCAATACCCTCCATGTCTATAGGTAATACTTCTATGTGGAAAAGGTGATCCCTAAGAAACTCATCCTCAATTGGTCTTACATCTTTCCTTGTATTTATTCTTGATAGGTAGTCAAGTCCATTATTAATTTTTCTAGGCTTCACCATAATTTTGAAATCAAACTCTTGGAACAATATGATCCTGGATAGATTTTACTTTGTATTATTGGTCTATTTATCAAAAAATTAAGTGGCTCATGATCTATAAATAATTTGAATGGGGTTGCCAATAATTAATGTCTGAATTTATATACTACATAGATCATAATAAGTGCTTCTTGATCTATGGTTGAATAATTCCTTTATACCCTTGTGAATTTTATACTAGAAAATTAAAATGGGTGGTATATATTTCCCCATGGTTATGATAGTAATACTCATATTAAAATTCTCAAGTTATAAACATGTACGTGGAATAGACTTTTCCAATATGAAAACACTAAAATTGGGGTATCCATAATCTTATTCTTTAGTGTATCAAAAGATTCATGGCATTGTCTTGACCAATCTAGTGGTTGATTATGCCACTATTGCAACAACTCCTCAATATGTACACTTATAACTTCATAGTTCCTTATGAACCAACATTGATATCTAGTATACCCCAGAATTATTTTAACCTCATTTTCTATTAAGGGTGGTGGTAGGTTAATGATTATAGTAGTTTTAAGTGGATATACCATAAATCCTTATTTATATATTATATGGCCCAATAAAGTTCCAAAAGGGGTGGTAAAGATCTATTTATTGAGATTTAGAGAAATGTTCAATTGCCTACATCTTTGGAACATCATATGTAGTACCTAAACATGGTCCTTGATTAACCCATATATTTTCCAATTGTCCAAGTATACCTCTAAAAACTCATGTATAAAATCTCAAGACTTATTTACCATTATGTGGTTGAACACAGTCATTGCATTATTCAATCTAAATGGCATCACTATATATATGAAGGATCCCCATTCTATGGAAAATGTAATTTTTGGCCAAGATCCTTTAGTGTTATTCTAACCTAATGATATCTTGAGAATCTATAAGTGAAGGATTTAATTTCCCTACCCACCAGACTTTCTAATATCTCTTCAATAAATAGGGTTAGGATTGGGTCATGAAGACAAACCTTATTTAACTCTCTATAATATATGCAAATGTATATTTCACCCATTTTATTTTTATGTATTACCATGGGACTTATCCATTTGGCGTCTTCCACAAGAGTTATGATACTGCTAGATAACATTTTATCCAATTCAATCTTCCTTTGCCTTTACATTAGAATTTAGTCCATATAGTCATCTCCACAGTGGTTTGATATCTTATTTCAATTGAATTTTCATAATACCCACATCTTCCTTAATTGCTTTAAGTTCAATAAATGTTCTTGGAAACAAGTATTTGAGCTCCTTTAGTAATTCTAATATATTCTCCACCTCTTCTTTTGTCCAGTTATTTTCTACCTTTACCATTTTTGGATGTCCTTTTGTGGAAATATTCTCTTTTCTAATTTTGAGTGATTGGTAGAAATATTATGTTTTATATTCCATGGTGTCAAGGAGTTATATTTATCCTTCCAACATAATTTTTTATATTTTTAAGTTTCTCTTCCTCATACTCTACGTGTTTTGTAATTTTACAGTGGTATACCATATTTTATCTTACTCTTCTAGTTCTTTCTATGGTTTTTAGTAATTCTCTCACAAATGTTCCAATTTTTTCCCAATCATCCATATGACCCAATATTGTTTCTTCCATCTTTATTTTGTAAAATTATTTTTTTGTAGTTGAGTCCCCCATAAATAAGAATGTTTTTATCTTCTACAGTTCTCTACAAACTCTAGTATTTAGATCCTAAAATTTGAAAAAATTAAAGAAAGCCATTTTCAAGTTTGCCCATGTATTAGTCCCCTTCCACATCTCTTGATTGAGGTACCATGTTTTTGAGATTACTTCCAATGTCTATAAAAATAATTGTGCCCATAGGCATTTATCAGTTTTACCTTTTGCCTTCCATATATTTTCATGTTTCAATATGTACTCTTGGGTTGGTTTTCCCTTCATAACTTATTATTTTTGAGAAATAGCTTTCTAATTTTAAAAAAAATATTTTGAGCAATACTTAGAATGTTTTACAAGTATGGATGGTTACTTTATGATTGTACCACCATCTTGGAGTAGTGATAGTGAACATGTCATAAACTAATTGTATCCTTATTTATTCTTGCATAAATAATCTCATCATCTATTATAAATACTCATTGAATAGTCTTATATCAGTGAACTTAGGTAGTTTATTATGCAAATATCATTCTATGAAGTGAGCTCTCCTTCTCTATAATGATGGATTTTATAGTGTGGTGATAGTTTTTCCTTTGTAGGGTATTTTTATTATGCAACATAATTTTTGCATTATGATTTCTTGATCACAATACATGAAAGCCTCATTTTAATCCTCTAAGGGTATTTGTCCTTCTTCTTATTGTAATATCAGTTCTCCATCATCATTAGGTTCCAATTCATCTTATATTTTTACAATATTTTTCATATAATACACAACAATTAGATTATCAAATTCACTATCCTCAACTTCTAGCCATAGTTTTTCTAACCATGCCACTATCATTCCTACCTCTAGTGGGAAATGGACTAATAAACCCTTTTTCTCAAATGTTATTTATTCTTATTTTGAGTCTAATGATCCATTACAATCCAAAAATCATTCCAAGTTTAATAAGGTTGTGTAGCAAGTATCGTACGATTGCTTACCTTAAACTCTACCCACTTATTTAATCCCATAAAATCAACTTCAACATTCTATAGGGTGTCAATGGATGACCATAAAGTATTTTAAACTATGGAAATTTCATATGTTGTCACATACAAATATGGTTTTACCAATAGTTCCCATGTGCTCTGTGGTAACACATTCGTATTTGTTCCAAAGTCTAATAGTGTTTTCTTTATTTCCTGCCCATTTATTTTTACATTTAGAAGAATGGCAATATTTTTCAATTTTTAGTTTTATTTGCATATATTTTCATTTGTCTTACTCTTTTTAGTTTTATCTACCCTCTGAACTTGACGTTCTCTCTATTTTTTATTCCAATACTTAAAAAATTGAGTAAGTTTGATTATTAGGACTTGTTTTGCAACCAATTTCATCATTTTTTTAAATCTCCAACCTCATATTCATTGAAATAAGTTAGCTTAAGTTGATCCTTATCCTATTTTTTAGTTATTATTTTGTCCTTTTTCAACAATTTAGTCATGTTCAGTAACATTAGGTTTATCCTCTTCCACATTTGTGTTTGATTATGTACTAGATTTAGTGGCCACTTATTTATTTTTATTGGTCTTCATGCCACTTATAATTTTTACCAATACTCAAAGTTGTAAATCATTATTCATAATGTGGAGATTTGACTTCCATTTTCTCTCTTTTTTATCTTTTATAGTTTCTTGACATTGTCCATTATGCTCTGACATGGCTTTTCTATGGGATGAATTACCTTATTTTTCTATTATGTTCTCTTCTTCTTCCCTATAGTGAATTTCATTGCACCACCATTTCATGTCGTATCCCTTAGCTCTTTTTTAAGTGTTTATCTCCTTTTTTGGATGGAGATTCTGCCATCTCCTTAGTTTTTATTCTACTGATTTTATAAAATTATGCTACTTTTAGACATGAGAATGAATAACGGGTTCCATTTTCATGATAAAATCCACACACCATGTGTCTCCTCATCATAGTTATTATCAATGTACCCAACCTTTATACATTTATAACATGTTGGTAGGGGTATTTCTTGATTATATCCCTGGTTATAATTATGATTATATTGTCTATCACCTTAGTAATTTCCTCTTCTATGGTATCCTCATTTTTAACTACCATGACCACCTCCTCTATATGCGAAGGGGTTTGATATGTTTGTCATGGGTTGGGTATTTTAAATTGTCAAAGGGGTTTGATATGTTTGTCATGGGTGTGGCATACTGGAATTATTTATGGGTAGTTGGGGTGGTGGCATTTGTTGTACTATCACCATTATTCTCTAAATGGTGTCTTTTACATCCACAAGTGCATCTACAATAGGTTAGTTATGATTATAGTGATTGAATGACCCATAATTGGTATAATGCATTATTTTATTTGTGGGTGGTGCTACTTCCATCATTAGGCATAAGTGTTATATATGTTAATTATACACTCTACATATTCCATAGTACATCCTTTCACCATATATGGCTTATTCAATGGGTGGATGCATTCCTATTGGTGGATGCATTGATATTATTTTCTTTTCTCTATTTACCATATCATTATGGGGGAATTTTGTCCTAGGAATGCCCTCTACATAGAAAGTGGTACACCAAATTCTTAAAAAAATAGATATAATCTATATCTCTTCTTGTAGTATTTATTTCTCTAATTCTAATTATAATATTTCAACATTATCTTCTAGTGAGGTATTTTTATCTCTTCTCCAAGACTGTGCTTCTAGCCTTGATTCCATTTCTAGGGTTTTCATAAATTATTTAATTTATTTCCATCCATATTGGATGAAGATATGAGATTAATCCAGATATAAAACATTTTATCCTTTATTTTTCATTTAAAGTCTCATATAGTTTTTCACTATATATTTAAACCATTTATCATAATATTTTACAAATTCGTTCTCCTTCTGAATCAATTCTCTCATTTTTCTAACATTCTTCATAAATATATATAGGTAGTGAGAATCACCCTTAAATGATTTTTGGACATCAACCCATGCATTTCTATGTCCCAAGTAAGTCTTCATGTACCACTTAAGTGCATCATACCTTAAAGTTCCAACAAAATCAAATAACATACTCTTTCATTAGTAATGTTGTGACTTCTCCAATATGAGTCTAACATGAATAGATGTTCTTCTACATATTTGGTGTCTTTTCCAAACAATGATAATTTCATCCTATTTTTTGTCATATTATTATTAGGTTTTCTAGGAATACCATTACTTGGATTGGTACTGCTATTGGTTGGATTGGTACCACTATTATTTGGATTGCCTAAGGTACTTTCCCCTATAGTACCATTGTAAGTTTTTTTATTTTTCTATTGTTTAACAAAATTTTAGTTACAAAATTTATCTCTTTTTAATTCTTCTCAAAAGTATCTTCTTCCTAATACTTTTGCCTAATTCCTTATAAACTATTTTCTATTCTCAATCTCTTGATTAGGACTTTGGTATTTATTTTCTACTTCTTCACCAATAGATATATCTCTTATAAGGTATGGATGTACACATTTATTTTGAAGTGGAATGGGGGATGATAATTGTTCCAATGGTTCATTTCCTCTTGGGGCTTCTTGTAATTGGGGTTTAGGGGGTTGCATTACTTTGGGTCTCTTTTTCCACATATTCTACCTCTAATTGGACTTCTCTAGTTTTTTCATTAACCAATCCTCTTTTCACTAAATTAAATTCTTCCTTATCTATATTGTTTTTATCTAATGTGATTACCAATACTTATCTCTAAATCACCCATCTTTTTAAGGTTATCATTTCTATCTCCATCCATTTATTCTTCTATATTATATGTGAAGCTTTCCTCCTTACTGCTTATTTTTGGGCTTCCTTCTATTGATAAAATTTCCTCCTTTGGTTTTACTATATAATTAACATAACCTATCTTAATCCTCATCTATTTAGTCCTTCTTCTACTACTATCTAGGCCTCATCCACTATGGTCCAAACTACTCATGACCAATTGGTCTTATTCACCCAAGGTTTTGAATAGTTTGGGTGTTCTAAACAGTGTGGCTAAATATGTTAATCCTTGTTTCATGATATTCATCACCTTCTATGGTGTATGATATAATAATTATTATATTATAATTCTTTCACTTGCCTCATCTAAGCCTTTTTGTGGTGTAAATACTAACTCATTCATTTCTGCTAGAGGGATAATATCAATATTTTCAATATAAGGACTTACATTAGTAGAGGCCAGATCACATTTATCTATTATTTTAATTCTTCTCATCATTATTTCCTCTCTTCCTTTTTTTGTATCTCTTTCTTAATTTCTAATTAAATTATCTCATTTTCCATTTGATTTCTCATTTCCTCATTCACCATTTTCTCTTAAATATTTTTTAATTTATCCTCTTACTACTATCTATTTTCTTATTAATTAACTTAATTTTACATGATACTTTCTTCTATAACCCCCTACATATTATTTAATCTCCCCCAATAATTTGCCTATATATTTTGAATATTCACATCTTTTGAGGATCCCCCTTATTTTTGCATGCCATCTCTTAGGTGACTAGCCTTAAATGAACTATTTTCCATATTTTATGAGACCTCACTCTATAAATAGCTTTCATATGAGGGGTGATGATATATTAAAGAAACATTTCCTTTCTCTTTTAATAACCTCTACTTTCTTAGCATCAAAGCTTGTCTAACCCTATATAGCCTAGACCATGATGAATGAGTTGAAAAGCATCTTGAACCAATGATCAATAGCTCAGGTTACTAATATATCAAGGTATTGAAGTGCATCAAAATTATAATCCTCTATTTTTTTAGCCTATAGAAGTGTTATGTTGTTGCAGTAACATAATCAACTCTATGGTGCTTGTAGTTTGGTTTTTGAGTTTTTATTTATACTAAAGAAGCTAACCTTTATCTCATGATGTTACAAAAATTATTGTAATTAGTGGCATCAAAATAAATTGGATATACCAATTGGGTTTGTTTCTCTTCTAATTCATCCTATATGATCACATCAACCTCATCTAGGATTTGTTTGAATATGACATATAGATCATAATTATTTATGTCAGCTAATTATCTATATATCCATTGTATGAGAGATGCTTCAGATAAGGATCATCCTTTGCAAGGAGGGTTGAATACTCTATCAATATGCATACCAATGGTATTGGCATCCAATACCATAAATTTTACCATGTATCTTTCAAATACATTTGTAAATGTTCCCTCTATAACATATTTTCTCTTGGATGAGCACAAATGGATCAATTTGGTAACAACTTCCTTGAAATTCAAATTGTGTTCATTGTTTTGTACAATATATAGGCCATCCAAGTGAGCATTGCCTTTATTTACCATATTTTTTATAATTACACCAAACATCATGGGTCTCAATCTCTCTTCATGAATTTTATGATCTTCTAGCACATGATTTACAAAACCTTAGGCTATATCATCATCTCTACTAAAACATTTATGTTTGAGAATGAAATCTTTTAGTGACAAAATCATTTATATATTTAGGTCATGTATAATTGATTATGTTTTTATATCATCACTACAATCTCCCTCTTCCATAGCATTATAATCCTTCGATTCACTACAAATGTAATCATTATGGATTGGAGGAATGGAAAAACCTGCATGCTTTGATAATTCACTCTCTTCCCATGGAACGTAGTATCCTTTATTCTTGACACTTTTCATGGTTTAAACTTCATCAACTAAATAAGTAAATTATAATTTTCCATCCAATACTACATCAAGACTAAAAATAGCAAATCCTCTTCCCATGTATCTGAAATGTAATATCCTCCTTCTTAGATACATTTTATCCTCTACAAATTTTATGCCTTTTGAAAACAAGTACACATGATCACCCTATCCAAATGCAAGACACATAAATGATATAGTACAAAAAGAAGAGTGAGATGAAATAAAATCCATAAAACCTTATCAAATTAAAAAAACTAAACATAAATTTGAGAAGAAAGTAAAAATGTATAATAATTATTGAATGTAAGGATCTATGTGTTGTTATGAATATTAATTTACATATAAAAATAAGAAGAACATGTGAACAAGATTATATTATGTGAAAACAAATAATATCATCCTATGTGTCATTGATCTTAGAGTATCATGAAAACAATGGGGCATTATCATCATTAGTTACAGCTAGTTAAAAATAAGCTTGAAACACTTACGAATATTGTGTAACAACATCTTTATTGGTAAATTGTGTGGTCTCCTTTTGTACCCTTTCACGTTCAAATTCTAAACATTCATAATTTATTAATTGAATTAGGGGAATTCAAGATTTACTTGTGACAACAACCTCAACTAGGCTATAAGTGGTCTGAAAATATATAGTTAACTATTAAAACATGACATAAACCTACATAAAATAGTTGACTATTAAAATAATGACATTTACCTACAAAATAGATTACTCTTTTATTTTAAATCATCAATGTGTCTATTAATCATATAAAATAATAAATATATATTTTTATATAATTATTATTAATTTAGAGATGTATTTAGAAAGACGTGTTTATAAATGCCATCAGATGATGTTTTTAGAAAGATTAATCTAAATCCTTAAATAAAACATTAATCTGACTTATTTGCATAAAAAATAAACTAAGATTTTTTTATTAAAATATTCTTATAACAATCATGAAATTTTACAAAAAAAATCACAAATGTTCTTATAGCACTACTGCTTAGTATCAGAAAGTATTATAGATAAATAATATGTCATGTGTCTTCACCTCATACCTCTACAGGTCTTAATTCTAAAATAATTAGTTACAAAGGTTTGTGATAACTAGACAGTGTCATACACTTCCATGAAGCACTCAAAACTTCTAAAAAATACATGACACTATGATAGTATATCCATGGATCACCAACCAATGTAATAAACTTTTAAAATAGGTCTAAATCAGCTTATAATATGAGCTCTCATGAATACACAAGTCATAAAATAAAATTTAAATGGAAAGTTTTTCTTTGCAGACCATTAGGAAACAATTAATTCCCATGGTTTGCCCATGAATAACCTTGGCTCCATGCCTCACAACTAGAATTATATGATATCAAATAAAATTCATCTACAAATAGAATACCGGTAAAAATTGAATATCCAAAGCTCTCTATTCCATCACCACTTATGCAAATTCCACTATCAAGTCTATAAAGCTATTATAATGTGTCTCCTAATGAGACTTAATCTTCTTCTTTATTCTCGTTTAAAACAAACTAGGAATACGAGGACACATATTTTGATTTAGAAGCTCTACATGGGGAATTCCCTCTTTACATGATAATTTATGAGAAGGTTGAATTGACAAAGGAGTATAGTGATGATGTTGATTTTGCCATCGAATATGGAAGTATGACTTCCTCCTTACTTGAATTACATTGTTTGTGATACCATTAGTTTTCTAGGGTCACCTACATGGAAACCCAAAAAATTACAAAAGGATTTATGAAAGCTTTCACATTATTCATATTGATAAGTTTAAGCATTATATATAAATATGGTTGATGATTTTTACCTACCTGTGTATCAGTTATTAATATGAATCTTATGCCAAGTATATCTGATGAAATAATTAAGTCTCTATAAGCATAACTATGGTGATTATTAGTTATACCTTGACCACACAATCATAAGAGTAGAAGGAGAAATAGTATAACCTCTCCTCTTACCAAAGTGTCTCCTAGATAAATTCATCAAGCAAGAAGATTTATTCCAATTGACTAGAATCATAGATGGACTTTGAAAAAATGTCAAGGTGGACATATTGCATACATATCTTATGATTCAAGTTAAACAAGACTATATTTTGTTAATGGCTCATTCTACACAAGATATTATTAATAATATTGGATTCTTAATTGATAATATTCTTAATCTACTAGACCCATGTAGAATAGACATGCGCCCATTCTACATAGGTCCATAATAATTTTATCAATTAAAAATCTAGTTCAAATATCCAAAAAACAAAAGTCTATGACAATGTCACATTGCATGATGATGCCACATGTTTTGATCTTAAACTTATATATGTTTGCATGGTTTTAAATGTGTAACAATGAGAAAAAAGACTATAACAATGAGATTATGCCACATGTTGTAATATCACACTTCTGCAAGTTTAAAAGGTTTTAAATAGGTAAAAGATGAAAACAAAAGTTTTTGACAACATGACTATACTCAATGATGCCATGTATTTCTCAATGTTTCATATTTAAATCATATGATATATTGTATAAAATGCAATGATCAATTATAGTGTCAATATATTTGAGATATTATGATGTTCCACCATGTGGCATTCATAAATTTCCAAAAGGGACACGTAATATAATGATAGTTCAAATGGTCTCAAATGAAATTTAATTACCATTTTCAATCAAAATATATAAAAATGTGTATTTATAGCTCTTTTTTCCCTTCATCTCCTCTACAATTTTGACTATCCAATTTAAAATCTATCATCATGGTGTCCTCGGTCCACACCAAAAATCCATCCTTTTTTATTACTAAAATAATGACATTTACATAAAATAATAGTTGACACTTTTATTAGGAGTCATCAATGTATATATTAATCACAAAAAATAATAATACATTGATACTAGTTAGGATTCATGTCCCATTCAAAACTCCACTAATTCCATATATCATGTTCAAAATAGTAGAACATAAGACTATAATAAATATATTTTTTCTCTAATGTTTTTCCCTTATACTATAAATAATATTAACATTTGAAGGGCAATGTTGAATAGATAACAGTCATAAAAAAATTTAGGATAGGCAAGGTTGACTTTCAAATTTAGGCCTAACTTCCATGTATTATAAAGAGTTAAATTTTATGGGCAACCTTAACACTATGGAAAACATTTATGACTATTATCCATTCAACTTTATGCTTCAAAATTTATGAAAATGATCCATTCAACAAGCTTTCACATTCTTAAATGAAAAATCTAAAATACACACACACACACACACACACACACACAAAAAAAAAATATATATTTAATGTGAAAAATAAATAAATACAAAATAATTAAGATATCTTTAAAAATTAATCATACACAAAAAAAATTGATCAAAATCCTATAGTCTTATAAATTACATTGTTTCATAATCATTTTATTCATTATAGGAAAATATAATTTCAAATAAATTAAAAAATGCTTTAGGATAATTTATATTCTCATGTATATTAGAAGAAACATGGTTTCTTTAAAAAAAATTCATAACATTATAAATCACAAAACCCTAAAATATATAATTCAAATAACTTTTTTATTTTTTCTCTATTTTTTAGCTACAAACAAGAATATAATTTTTGGGTGTGTGTATTATGCATGATGTTGTATTGCACCATTTTTATAATGTGATGGATAGGAGGGTTATTTCAGCATATGCCCCCCATCTACCATACATATAAATGGGATGTTATCTTAGGGATAGAGGGAGGCCATGTTAGTGTAGGTTTTTTATACCATTATATGATTTTTCTTACACATGTTATTTAGCTTGCTTAGGCGTGACATATTAAATCATTAGAAAAATATGGCTTAACCTATTTTATAATTTTGAGTTATTTTTTTCATCTCTAGATAACATGGTATCAAAGTGATTTTGGTAGTCGAATGCCATATCTTCTATTATGAAATATTGATTTTTTATATTGCATGTCATGGATATAGCATTATTTGACCTTTCATATTATAGATTCACTATTTCTCATATTTTACTCTTCTTATGGGGTCCTTGGCTGATCCAAATTTTAAAAATGGGAAAAGGAATTTTTTGTAGTTAATCTCTTATCTAGTGCTTTTTCACTAAAAATGACTGGTTCTATTGAATTTAAAAGGTGTCAAAAACCCTAATAATGAATATAAAAATGACCTAACTTCATCACAGTTAGTTTCAACCTTTTGGAGGGTTTGGAGGCATTTTCTTGGATTATGTGCAAATCCATACAGCTAGGGATTAGAAAGAAAAACCATTTCTAGGTTTTTCTAGGTTTATCAAGAAACTTTTTGAGTCTTTTATGTATTTTCATTATAGTATTGAATTTGAAGCCTATAACCCTGTAAGTCTCTTTGTTGAACTTGTAGCCCTTACATGCACATGTTAGAGTTAGCTTCATTTCTGACACCTATTTGATGTGGCTTCATTTCCACCTGCTAGAAACCTTTAAAACTCAGACACCTATAAGAATTATCTATAGTCCTAACAACTTTTAGGAGGTTCCCTATTTCTAATATACCTACTTCTAAGTCACCTACTTCTAATGGGCTTGACTCTGATGCCCTTGCTTCTTGGTCATCTACTTTAAACAACCCTAACTATGACACCCCTACTTCTATGTCACCTAATTTTGGCAAAATTAAATCTAACTACCCTAATTTTAAGCCACCTATTTTTGACCGACCTCACTCAAACATCCCTAATACTAGGTAATTTAATTCTAATGGGCTTGAATTTAATGACCTTACTTTTGTGTCACTTGATCTCAAGGGCCTACTCTCTTAAACTTACTTATAGAACTAGGTTTTAGAACACCCCTAACTCTACCTCACTTATTTTTTCAAGTCTTGACTCCACCTATCCATATTTGATGCAACATGCAAGTATGTGTTTGGTTTTTAGGTACATTAAGGAGTGACATCACTCCCCCAATCACATCATAGGTTAAAGTGACATCATCAATGGGGCAATCGTCCTAGGGCTTAACCATTGGTCATATGGGATTTTAGCCCTTTATCACAACCAACCAAATGGGGCTTAATGTTTTCTTGAAAATTTGATCCAAGTCTTTTCCAATCCTAAATTATTTTTTACAAGGTGAAGGGAAAATTCAAACTCACATAATTTTTTAGCATGCATCTTATTTGTAGGAACCATTTTTTTTTAAGTGAAATTACTTTTGAGCTATATGCATTGGTGTTATTCTTGGTCCTTGTAAAATTAAACCTTTGTAATTTTAGGAAGGTTTCATTTTATTATTTATTTCACACTATTAGGTATGCAAATACCTCCTTTCTACACCATGGATCAAAATTTGGTTCCACTTACATCATTCAACTATCCTGAGTGCAAAACCAAGGTATAAATCCTCTTGAGGAGTAAATTTTTACACCATATCACTATGGGTACCAAAACATAACTAGCACCTAATGTATAGAATGTGAAGTGGTTTAACATATGTGATGAATCCTATGATTTATTATGATTATCAGTGTCTCCTAACTTACTCTTTCACATTGAATCTGTAACTACTCTTAATGATGTTTGGGTCATATTATAAAAAAACTTTTAGAATTAGGATGTTATAAGAGGTCATGATCTAGATAATGAGATCATTAGTTTGAGCCCAGGAGACTTCAACATGATATAATAATTTTTTACAAAATTCAAATCAATCAGGTTGTAATTGAAATTATGTAGCATAGACAAAAAGGATGAATAATTGATTCTTTCAATCCTTTCCAAATTGGGTTCTAACTATTATGTTTTCATTTCTACCTTCCACACCATAAAGCATACCCTTAGAGATACATGGACCATGTTATCCTTGGATTATTTTGTTATTGATTTGACTTGGGAGTAAGATAAGCTTATTCATATGGGTATAATAAAGTCCTCTAAATCATATGACTTAATTGTGAGTAATGACAAATAGAAGGCTTCCAATAGTAAGGAGAAGAAACAAAACAAGGACCAAGAGTAAAGAAAAAGTTATCAAACTGATGCTAAGTCTAAATCATCAATTGAGATATCCTCTTCAAGTAGGAAAACCTAATAAAAAGAGGCTCACATGTGCCTATTTTAATAAAATAGGGCATGATGAAAACAAATGTATGAAGAAATAGATCTATGAACTGACAAAGATGCTTGAGAAAAACAACATCAATATCCCTAATTCATTCAAACATATTTCATTAGTGTAAGATTATTATAATAAAAATATAGTAGTAAGGGAAAAGGTAAGGTTAAGGTACTTGTCATAGTTGCATACCAACCTTCCACATGGGTGATTGATTCTAGTACCTCACACCATATGGCTTCATCACATGAAATTTTCTCATCCTTGGAGCCTTGTTCTACACCTTCCATATTTTTGAGTGATGACAATTCCATTAAATTTAGTGAGGGAGTGTATTTTGAAGTGAGGTATGGGAAATTTTAGGTTGTTCTACATGTTCCCTCAGTGTAAAAAAATATCATGTTTATTTATCAGATCATTCACAGTAGTTTAGGTAAGATAGTTGAGTTCATACCTAATTAAATGGTTATTAGGGAATTACATAATAATTCTATAGCAGTAGTTGGGAAAGTAGATAACTAGTTATGGTTATAGACTTTCTCACATTTTTCTCCTAATCAACCCTCTACTACTCTACACTCATACATATGGGGTTGATTAAACTATGGCATGAGTGATTTGGTCATCTTAACTATCACTACTTAGAGCAAATTAATTGTAATGACATGGTTTTAGGGTTGTTTCATGTCTATTTTTATGATGATGTTTTCTAAGATTGCATACTTGGTAAGCATCCTGAGGAGAAGTATGACAAAGGCAAATCATGGAGAATAACACAAATTTTGGAGCTAGTCCAAAGTGATATTTTTGTTCCTTTTCCATAGTTTTAATTTCACAAGACCAAATATATTCTTATCTTCATTGATGATTTTTCAAGGTATACATGGGTGTATTTTTTTAAGAAGAATTTTGAGGTCTTTTATCACTTTTAGGACTTAAAATCCCTTGTATAAAAATATACAAGTAAAGCCATCAAGTTTTTAACATAGACAATGGTGTTGATTATGTCAACCATCATTTTGATAAATTATGCACTTCAAAGGGGATTAAAATAAAATGTATAGTTTCATATAATCCATAGTATAATGGTGTTACATAATGAAAGAATAGGTCCTTGAATGAAATGACAAACTATATTCTACACTCCAAATTTCTTGTACCTCAATATTGGGATGAGGCCATTAACTATGCTTGTTATATCCAAAAATGGGTTCCTCATAAAGCATTGAAATAGGTCACTCCTTTTGAACCATAGAGAAATTAGAAACCCATAGTTAAACACTTGAGAGTGTTTGTATATCTTATTATGTCCCACATTCCTAAGAATAAATGTATGGAAATGGAACCTCAGAGTAAGCCTTTCATCTTCATTAGATATCCTGAGGATGTTAATGGATATAAGCTTCTCCATCCCACCACTCATGAGTTTTTCACTCATAGAAGTGTTCATTTTTAGATCATTTAGACTCCATACTTGTCCCTATTCCTTGGAATCACTAGTATTTGATGATATTTCTTATGATTTATATATGCCTGACCATCTACTTGATAATATAGATTCTTCTTCTAGTTATGATTATGAGAGTAGTGATGGGGATTCACCTCCTCCTTATCCCAAACTATATTTAGAGGATGAAAAATCTCCTCTTGATTATCTAACTTCTATTCCTCTTTGGGATAGATATAAACTATAAAGTGTTTTACATTGGGTTGGATATCCATTAGAGACTAAGCAAACACATTCATAGTTCCAAAATATCCCACATGCATTCATTTCATTTACTTCTAATCCACAATAATTTCATGAGTCATTTAGCACTCCTGAGTGGGATATTATTATCAAAGATGAGTATGGTTCCTTGATTTGGAACAACACTTGGGATTTGGTCCCTCTTCCTAAGGGAAGAAAACTTATTTGATATAGATGGATCTATAAAAAAATATGTATATGGGTCTTTAGACAAGTTCAAATCATGTTTGGTATCAAAGGGTTTTTCTCAATTACCTAGCATTGACTACACTAAGACTTTTACCCCATTTTCTAAAATGAAATCAATCCAACTCACTTTCTATTAACACAACACATCATTAGGATGTTCATCAAATGGATGTGAAGAGTGTTTTCCTTTACGATGACCTCAAGGAGGAGACATGCATAGAGCAACTAGAGTATTTTTTGTAATATTCTTCCTTAATTTTCAAACTTCAAAAATTTATTTATGGCCTCAAAGAAGCCCCTTGGGCTTGGTATGATAATATGGACTCATTTATAATTCTATTTGGGTTTAATAGATAACATTATGATCTAAATATCTACATGTTATGGAAAGATGACTCACTTTTTATTCTAGTTATCTATGTGGATGACCTTTTGATCAATGGGAGCTCTTCATCCTAAGTTGTAGCAATGAAAATTTATTTGTTTGATAGGTTCTCAATGACTGACTTGGGTTTTCTACATTACTTTATCAAGATTGAAATTTATCATTTTGACTATAGGATCACTGTTTCATAATCTAAGTATGTTCTTTATTTTGTTGCATAGTTTAACATGGTTGACTATAATTTATCTCCATATTCATTTTTATCTGGTGTGAAGCTTGAGGCTAAATTTTGTTCTTCTTTAGTTGATGTTTCCTTATATCATTAACTTATTTTTAGTTTATTTTTATTACTCACACTAGACCTAACATTTCATATATAGTGGGCATGGTCTATATATTTATGCAAGAACCACATGAGCTACACTAGAAAGTAGCTAAGATGATTAAGATGATTGTCCACTACATTCAGGGTACTATTAGTTTTGAGATTCACTATGGAGTAGGCATTAATGTTAACTTGATTGGGTATATAGATTCAAATTTATCTAGAGATATTCATAATTATAAGTCTACTTTAGGCCATAGTTTCTCCCTTGGTTTAGGATAAATTATTTGGTCAAGAAAGAATCATATGATATTGATTTATCTTCTATAGAGAACAATTATAGAGCAGTTCTTAATACTACCACTAAGACTATTTGGGTTCAAGGGATTCTCGTTGAGTTTGATATCCATTATTGATGACTAAAATTCATCTTTTATGATAATTAAAACACCATCCATATTTTCAAAAATATGGTTCTCCATCAATGAACCAAGCATATCAAGATTCACATGTATTTCATTTGATAGCTTATTCATAATCAATTCATTGATCTCTGTTACTACCAAATTATGAGTAAAATTGATGATATATTCACCAAACCCTTCATTAAGAGAAATTATATTCATTTGTGAGCTCTTATTGAGGTTCAATAATCTTCAACATCATCCTCTATGGATATTTTTAGTTCCTTCTTTCTCTCTCTCTGCTTATAGGGTTGGGCTTATCTCTATTCTTCTGGAGAGATTTTATTTGTACTTGGGTACCTCATCAAGCCTTATTTCTAGGACCTAATTCTATTGATTACCTAAGCTACACTTAAGGGGGGTTTTAGTATAGGTTTTTTATACCATTATATGGTTTTTCCTACACATGTTTAGTTTGGTTATGTGTCATATTAGGTCATTAGGAAAATATGGCTTAACCTATTTTCTAATTTTAAGTTTTTTTTGCTTCTCTATATAATGTACCTTTATTAAAGCTATTTGGATAATGAATCACTATACAAATTAATTTTTGTTCATTTTTTATTTCACTTCTATAATAGACTATCTCTTCTACACATTTTTATTTTGCATGTTTTAAAGATTTATGCATTCATGTCTATCTAGTCTCGATCCTTGATTTTGACCCACTCCAATAACCCCATATATCTTGATGGCCATAAATTCATTAATGAAATGAGAATAGTGTCAAATATATAATATTTTCCAATTGCTAAATTTAATTGTAGCTAAGAATAACATTTTAAAAATATTTTTGGGATCAGTATACTACAACTATCACATGTTTCATCTATAAGTTTTAAATACTGATTATATGAGCTTAAATGTGTGATATGAAAAAAAATGAGGTAATTGTTTTATTTTTGAACTTTCACTAGTCAGAGAATGAATAAGAAAGTATATGAAACAATCATATGAAGACAAAATGAATAACATAGAAAAGATAGAATATAAAAATAAAACATAATTAATGCATAATTAGAATTGGGCATTGACAATTTCTTATTTCATTTGACCATTTACATCTTCATTGTTCAAAATTTTTGTAGAAGTAATAATCTCAATCTATTTCATTGTTCAAGCTTTCTATGTCAATATTTCCCATAAATTGATATACTTTCATAAACCCTACTAATACCTAAAACTATTAGGTTATTGATATTTGAATCATGGAAGATCAACATCAAAGATTAAGCCTAATGGGAAGGAAATGTTACATTAAATTAATTTTAGTTTCCCAAGTAAAAATACAATTAATGCATTTTGGGAATTAGGCATAGGTGGCTTTTTATTTAATTTAACCATTTTCATATTCATTTTTCAAGATTTATGTGGTAGTAATACTCTCGGTCTATTTTATTGTTTGAGCCTTCTCTAATAATTTAACAAAGTCAACAAGTATAAGTAGTTTTTTGTTTGATAGAAGATGAAAATTCAAAATATATCTTGGGATATCCATAATATTTACATGCTACGTAAGTGGCCTCTGTAATAATATTTTTCAAGACCATAAATATTTTAAATGACATCCCATATTAAAAGGTCTAAAACTATGTTGGCTTATAAATTTGAATATGGATACACTAAAATATAGAATTATTAATGATATTTAGTAACCTATTTTTACGTTTTTTGTTTTCAAAACTAAGATATGTAGATATTTGTGTTGCATTTGATTTTAACATAATTTTGTTGTAATTAAACTATAAGCAATATTTTCCATTCCAATATATGAAAGTATTAAGATAAATATATAGGACACTTAGATTCTAATGAGATCCAAAGTTAATGTGCATGATTTTTGTAATGTTTATTGGATAACTTGGCATACACCTAAGTGTTACATATCAAATACAAGTTTTATAGATATACCTAAGTACTTACATGATCACGATATGACTATGGATGGATGAATCTATTATCTCTTCAATTCAATAATAAAATTAAATATAATATTACATACAAATGTTGAAATACTCCTCTCTCCCTCATGACTATTTTTATTTGTTATGTTCTATGAGATGCTTTGAAGAAATGAAGATATCACAAAGTATGTATATAGATGTCTCATGTCATGGTGTGACTGCAGGTTTACACTATTTTGAACTTAGATTCTTATAAGATCTAAATCAATATATTATGCATAATTACATGTATAAAACTCAAATAACTATATGACATTATGATTTTGGATGATATCCATACAACATATCACTAAGCCTAAATAAAATACAAAGGATAAATAGAGACATATTTCCCTCATGTCCATATAATTATATCTTTTTCATTAGACGTAATAAAGTATGACTGATGTCATGATAGATGATTGTATTTGATGTCATGGTATGATTTTAAGCTACTATGATTTCCTTTATCTCAAGTTCATGATCACGATATGAATTTGGAAAGATGTATTTACTTTCCCTTAAATTCACTTGTAAAATTAAATACAATATTACATTCAAAGTATCAAAAGACTCATATTTTCTTCGTGAGTATTTTTTTCTTATGAATATGTCAAATGTCATGAAGCATTATTGATACTACAAATTATATCTGTATATGTCTTATGCCATGTTATGCTTGTAGGCTTACATTATTTCCCTTTATACTCAACATGGGGAGTCAATAATTATATTGGTGAAGTGGATGTGGATGCATATAGGGTGGTGACTTGGTGAAGTGGGATGATGGTGTATTGATTTTTTGTGGTAGGGGGTTTGGCAGGGTTTGAAATGTCATTTGTCTTACATATTCATCTATTGCTTATTTTTTATTTTTTAGTGGCTTTGGTGGAAAGTATTATGTAATAATTGTTATTATTAGTGTCAACATGAAAACAATGTCAAACTATGAAATAATAGTTTTATTTTAATACTAAATATAATAAAAAAGATCAATAAACATATCTTTTATTTTTTATTATCCATTTGTCTTTCTTTCTATGAGATGTTGTAGACTATAATAGATACCATGAATGATATATGTGGTTTTTGGATGTCAAAATATGATTGTGAGATCCTATTTTTAATAGTTTTACTTAATATTCTAATGATGAATTCCATCAACATCACTCCCAGACTTAACCTTTATCTTGAGCTCCAGATAATCAAATTGAAGAATCCTACAATTATTTGCATTGCTACTTCTTTATATGTCCAATCTTCCCCAATTCATTACTAATAATTACTACCTTTCCTTGATTACATGCTTGATTGAAAATATCCACACACATAACACTTAGTGATGAACCATTTATGGTACTTGTGTGGGATGGAGATGATAATTAGATGGGATGTAAATTATGATACAAAAGTATGATGTGATAGGATTAGCTAAAAATCAAAAACAATACCACA
The DNA here is from genome assembly GCA_037957365.1 of Torreya grandis. NCBI lineage: Eukaryota > Viridiplantae > Streptophyta > Pinopsida > Cupressales > Taxaceae > Torreya > Torreya grandis. The sequence goes on along the minus strand of JARHVA010001556.1, from coordinate 548,334 downwards.
AGTTGAAATTCTAGCATTAAGAATGTAAATGAATATGCATGATTACATTACAAAATTTATTTTAATGAAAAATCATGTTATTTTTAAAAAAATTCCATCATTACCTTACTATGCATTGGATTACCATTTTTTAAGTTTTCTTTGATTGACCACCTAGTTGCTACAGGTTGGATACTAATCCCTACAACTCATGATTTGTCCTATAGTATTAATGAACCAAATTAGCAAAACCAAAACAATAAGCAAGGTACATGATGTAATTTTCATTCATAAAATAGAAGTTTTAAATACAAAACACAAATATATGTACATCATATTCATGAGTAATATTTGATAGGCAAGGGATACAAAAGTTAACTTTATACACATAGTAATGGAAAGAGGCATTCACAAAATAGGTTTAAAGGACTATTTTTATATATTATTTCTCAACTCATCACACCCACCCCCAATTGAAGTTGTTTCTTATCCTCATGCAACCTAAACATTTGTACATGGGAGCATAATACTCTAAATTTGAATGGTTTTGTTATGCATGTCCCTTCTTTTTTATAAAACCCAAAATTGTCTTCTATCCTCTTCCATTTTCTATCTTCAGTTATTTTATTGAATTTATCTCTTCCCATCCATTTAGGAATGGGAAACCAAAAAATAGGAGGTTGATGTGTTATGGCAAGCTAACTAAAGCTCTTTATTATTTCACATGTTAATATATTTGGTGACACTTTTTCAAGATGCCCTAAACTTATACCTTGATAATATATCCTTTGTTTTCAATTAAGGGGTAAGCTCTTTACATATAGATAAACAATCATTATAGGTTTCTTGAAGTGTTTATGTGATCAAGGCCAATTACTAATTTTGGGCCTCTATTTATTCCATATTAGTTCTTGTATCTACCTTCCTTTTGATCATTAATGAAATCCAATCTCGTTATATCACATCTAGACTAGTATTCTCCCCTCTAATCATTAATGTGGTTTATTTATCTTTTTCATGATACTCATCAAATTCCTCACCTCTTCATTTCTCATTGGTAGGATAAGAAGAAAAATATTTTAGAATTACATCACCCAAATATAGGTTTGGATTCCATTCTTGGTCATGAGGAACAACATAGTTATCTATACAAAATTTACATAATTAATTTTTATCCTTATGAGTGTCATTTTTTATATTTTAAAGAATACATGAAGCATAATTATTTTTTTGTGCATGTCACAATAGACTCTCATTGACTAAAATTTTAAACATTTATCCTCAAGGTATACATCATACATTGTATACACATATCTAGAGTGGAATGGAGGATTAAAATGGTCTTTATATGGATTGGATTTGACCCTTTGCTCCCTTCACTCCCTTCACTCTAATTGCTTACTCTAATGAAATGGAGGAAATACACTAATTAAAATAAAAAGATCCAAACCTTCACATAAATATTATAGTTTGTTTTGAAGAAGGGATAAATTCACATCATTGTATGGAACAATATATGGATAAGGGTATCCATCTATATCATATAGGGTCTCTCATTTCTATAGTGATATAGAGGATCCTAGGCCTATTGATCAAGTGCATAAATGACCCATCTATATCACTATGGAAATGAGAGATGAATCAACAAATGAAAGTAAGGAAGAGGAATATTTCATTATTCATGAAATCCTTCATTACATATTTATTCTTTCATTATGCTCTCATTACATGTGTTCATGCCAGGTGTGACACTCTTGCAAAAGGTTTAAAACTCATTAGTTTCACTATTAACTAACTTGTATCTTTTACTGTCTCTTTTAGTTTTAAAATTTATGACTCAACCTATTTGACCCTTTTATTTAATGATTTTTTTTCATCTCTTAATTTATTGAACTAATTATGTCACTAATTCTACATGTTCTACATCTTGACATTCCTTTTCATGATCAATTCTTCTTGATTGGGCTCTTCAACCTTAGTAGAAGTGGATGAAATCATCTTTTCCATTATTCCAATAGCCATAGGATACTCTTCTATTAATGTCTGAGTTGTAGGCACTTGAAAATTTCTAATCTCCACTTCTACCACACTATCTAGTGTATCTATCCCATTCTCATTTTCTCTAAGTTACTCAATGTGTGTCCTAAGGGCTTTAATTTCCCTTAGGGCTTCTATCAATTTCTGATCTTCTTCCTACCTGGGTGGATCACAGAGTTCTTGTTATGACATATCCACTTATTCTTATACCATATTATCTTATTATTCCTCAAATTCCACCTCTTCTCTTACCACATTCAATGAATTACTCCAATGTTCCATCTCTCCAAATGATGGAATCCCAAAGCTAGAAACAAATTTTACTTCATCAAAACATGTGGAAGTTTGACTTTCCTTTGCACTAAGTTCATCATCTTTATCATAAGGTTCCCGCCTCTCTATTTTAATAACAAATGGGGATATTGGATTATGTTTTCATGTTATTCTACACTTAGTCCTTTGAGATTGTCTTCTAGGAGCAAGTGGAGTTTGAACCTTTTTCTTCTTCCTAGATTTTGATGTAGAGGGGAAGTCTCCAGTCTCTTCTTAGCTCTACCCTAAAATTTGAGGAATAAGGAGTTACTAGTATTAACTTCATTTTTCTTCCTCTCTCATATTTATCTATATTATTATCTACCACATCCTCTTCTTCTTTCTTTGTGGCCACCCCATGTTTCTCAACATCCATGTCTTATTCTTTATAAATTATTTCATGTTCTTCTTGTAGCTACTGCATTGTCAATAAATTAGCCCAATCTAGGTTAGGTATTTTCTCCCTTAAATTTCATTGTATGATCATCTTAGTTATATAGTGATGTGACAAATATGTTATCTTCCCTTTATGGTACTCCTCTGGCATCCTTCTCAACATGCTTAACTAAAATATCAGTATATTCACCCTTATTCCATGCTTGAGATGATTAAGAAGTTTTAAGTATATTGTATACAACATTAAATATCTACCCTCATAGGTTAAGTATTTAAAAATGTAAAATGAAACTTTTACCGAAATTTAGAGAAATAAATACGAAAGTGCACCTTTGTTTGATGACTCCAAGTGCTCTCCTTATGTGCAAAAATTATGCATGGTGTTAAAAACATTAGGATTCATCTACCAAATTTATCTCATATAAGTTAGATAGGTTAAATCTTCTAGTAAATATTTAGTGACCTCCATTTTCTATCCACTTATAGGGTTACATTATCTAAAAACATTCTTGTAAACCCCTATGCAATTGTGTCATCAAACACTATTAACCAAACTAGCTTATATTTTGAAAAATGTTGGAAATTTTATTTCTTCTTATTAATGGCCTAAGGGCTATGTGTTCTCTTATGAGTACATTTCCTCCCATCTTTCATGAGTGCCTTTTCTACAACAAATGTGGTTTCTGTCTATTTTGGGAAAAATAGAGGGTTTTAGACTAAATGATGTGTGAGGTTTAATTGAAATGGATCTTCATGTTTTATCCATTCAACATATCCTTTTGAATTTCACATAGACTTACAAAAATCATTAACTTTGTTTGATTACATGGTTAGTTGCCCATAGAATCTTATCATGACATTCTCCACACCCATAGCACTTGTTTACATCATGCAAGATTTTTTGCAATTCACACCCTCGACTCACCAATCACTTGTCCTCGAGTGAGACGGATCATGTATGTAACATGTGCAAGGTGGAGACTATAACTATACAGGATAAAAATTGTAGTGGAAAAGTATGATGTAATAAGATTAGTCAAAAATACAAAAGTATGCTACAAGTTAAACCCTTAGCTCTTATAATGTACATGGATTTACATGATTACATTACTAAAATTATTTTAATTTAAAAACATGATCATTATCTTTAATTAAAATAATCATGATTGTTCTATATTATCATGATTTTAAAAAATGTAAAAGTGTGCCATGGGTTAAGTTCTCTCTGATTAGTTTACATGATTCTAAATTTTGTGTTGTCTCTCATTATTCTATATTTATTTTCCTTTAGAATGTTTATCTCCTTTTTCTATGGAAAATCCACTTTATTCCACCTTTATCTTTTCAATTTTTAAACCCCATTGCCTCATTCTCTCCTCTTTTTATAATCTCTATTTTTCCATCTTAACATCTAATTATTTATTTTATGTTGTTATCCTTTGCTTTGCTTTTATTCTTTGCATTACTTCTTCATTGTATGTCCTAATCTTTCCCTTTAATTCTAGCTAGTAATATTCTTTTATGTTCTTTTATTAATTTTTATTATCCTCTCATTTGTATTTCTTCTCTATCTATGTTTTACTTTTTTCCTTTCCTTTCTTTTTATTTTCTTTCTTTCCTTTCTTATTTCTTTGTTTTCTCTTATCATCCTTATGTATCCTTCTTATCACTAATCCTTGTTATAATATTTTTTAAAGTTATTTCTTTCTAATTTCTTCTTTTTATTCCCCTTGGTATTCACTAATGATGTTATAATAAAAGTATCCTTTTTTGCATTAATCTAACATATTTACTAAATTAATAATAACTAAACAAAACACTGACAATGTGTAAAATAGATAATGATGCAGATTGCACTTTGTACTAGTTCATAATAATTGAATACATGTGTATATTTGAGAATATATTCTCACATCGAGAAACATTCTTATAATTCATTTTTAAGACTAAATACAATACAAAATATCAATAGACACATATTTTCTTTGAAATTATCCACTATTGTTCCTTTTTGTGAGATGTTGCAAAGTATAATCGATACAATGAACAATATTTTTGGTTTTTAGATGCCATGGTATGATAGTGGCCATCCTCCCAATTTACATTTTTTACTCAACATTCTAATGAATAATCCCATCAACATGAAAAATGGGGCATAAAATGAGCACTTTTTCTCAATGATCATGATATTTTTATCTTCTATAAAATGGGAACATGCCCTTTCTACACAAGATAATAAAATTATCAATTAGGAATTAAATAGTCATAGCTAGTATAAAACATGTGCATGCCCATTCTACACAAGTTAGGAATATTGGTTTCATAATTAATAATATTCTTAATATAATAGACCTGGGTTGAAAGTTCATTTTGTGAGCATTTCATGTTCGATGCTCATAATATTGTACTCTAACCTATGTGCCCATTCTACACAAGTTAAGGCTATTGAATTCTTAAATGATAATATTATCATCTTATGTAGAATGGACACATGCCCATTTTTAAAAATATAATAACATAATCAATTAAGAATAAAATAATATTAGCTTTTATATAATGGGCATGTGCCCATTCTAAACATGATATAAATATTATTTTTTTAATTAACAATATTCTCAACATACTATACTTGTGTAGAAAGGGGTATAATATGAGCACTTTCTTACTCAATGTTCATAATATTGTTATCATGTTTAGAATGGGCACATGCCCATTCTACAATAGTTACTTTTATTACATTCTTATGTTAGGATGTGAAGTCACTATTCACAAACACTATTCATAAGTCACTATTCATGGTCAACATTCATGTGATGAGGTGGTAATGGTGAGTTGGTGATGATTGTGTAGGAGATGTGGTAGGTGATGCAAGACGATGAGGTGGATCCTAGGTTATGTGGCATGGCCCATAAATTGTCTTTCATTGTTGGAAATATAGGAGAGATAAATGAGGCACATTTTTCCACTAGACACATGGGTTGCCTTTTGAATTTATTAATGGGGAGCATTTGGGGTGCATCTCTTAGGTGGAGTCATATGTGATTGACATAAGTGGGTGTGTGGGGCACAATTATATGGAAGATCCACTATATTAGTGCTTGGATAAAGACAAGAGATGATTTAGAATCTTGTGTATTTAGTGGTTGAGTGGAGGACAAAAGATAGATTGTCAAATGGAGGTGGTGATGTTTTTAACTAAAGTATTCCCACTATGTTCTGGACTATGCACAAATGATAGACATTTATTAGTGACCACTTATGCATCCACATGAGAATATGGCACATTTTCTTCTCTCTCCTCTTTTTCATCCATGATTCTCTTCTCTCCTTTGTATTTTATTTATGTATGACACTCTCTTATGTATGACATGGAGTTCAAGTTTGAGAAAATAAGCTTGTATTTTCTAGTTTACTAAAAAGATTTACATAATTTCAATGCATGTGAGAAAGCATTGCAAGAGGAGTGTGTTTTGAGGATGATTTCTTGGAGAGGTTTATTTTGAAGTTAATAAAATACTAAAAATTCTATTTTTCCCATGGTTTTTCCTTGCACCATACAAATTTTCCACATAACTAATCTTGTAATGTGTTATTTTTGTTATTTATTTTAGTAGATTATTTATTTCCACATTTAATTTCTTGGAATAGTTATCTATTATTCCTAACATCTGGTATTAGAATTAGGCTCTTTAAACCTATGTTTAGTGTTTTCTATTGAGTTATGGAACTCTGTGCAAATGAGACATACTACAATGACATGAGGATTAACCAGGTTTGAAGTAGAGAAGTTTGATGGCAAGAATTTCTCCCTGTGAAAGATGAAGGTAGATGATCTCTTGGTACAGAATGACCAAGATCTAACCTTGAATGGTATTGAAATAAAACCTAATATTATGATAGATTAGGATTGTAACAAGATGAATAAAAAAGAGGTTTGTACCATTCATCCATGTCTTGAAAATTACATGCTCTTCAACATTGCTAAAGAGAATACTACAGAAGGATTGTGGGAGAAATTAAACAATTTATACCAAACAAAGCTAGATACAAATAAAGTTTTCCTAAAGAAGTAGTGTATATTTTGAGGATGAAGGATAATTCATCCATTGTTGATCATCTAAATGAGTTTAACACCATAGTCAATAAGATAGTCTCCATCAGTGTGAAGATGGAGTATGTAGACAATGCAATCACCTTGTTATGATTACTTCCTAATAGCTGAGATAATCTTATGATGACCATCAACAATTCATCATCATAAACTCTTAGTTTTATGATATAGTTATAGTTTTTCTTAGAGAAGAGAAGAGAAGAGAAGCGAATAAATTCTTTTAGTGCATCCTCAATTAATGAAGCATTGTCTATGAGAGGAAGATCTAGTGAGAGGATCAATCAAGGTAGATCACCACCTAGATCGAGGTCTAAAGGATGCAATCATAAGGGGAAATGTTATCACTATGGAAATCCAAGAAAAATAATTAAGAATTGATGGTAAATGAAGAAAGAATATAAGGATGGAAATGAAAACTCACCTTTAGCTAAGGCTAGAACTATAGATTCAGAGGAAGTAAGATCATAAGAAATATCCTACCTCAATAATGGTATATCACTTTCCAATTATTGGGTATTGGACTCAAGTGCATCATTCCACATGTCTCCACATAGAGATTAGTTCATGGGATACCATCCATATAGTGGAGAGTCCGTTTACTTGAGTGATGATCACCCTTTGGATGTTGTGGGAAGAGGGGATGTAAGGATCAAGTTGGATGATGGTAGAATCAAAATATTGAAAGATGTACGTTATGTTCCTAATTTAAATAAGAATATGATTTCCATCAAGGTGATAGATGAGTTGTGGTATTCATGTACCTTTGATAATGGTAAATGTAGAATTACCAAAGGATATCTAGTGGTAGAAAAAGGAGAATCTTATGGCTCTTTGTATCGACTGTACAAATATTCAATGATAAGTATTATAGCAAAAACAACTATAGAGAATGCTTAGGATGGTTTGATTTTATGGCATCAACACTTTAGACACATGAGTGAGATAGGATTGAAGATAGTGCATGATCAAGGTATGTTGTTTGGGATTAAGTATTATAAGTTAGACTTATGTGAGCACTACACTTAGGTGAATAGAAGATGAAGAACATACTTTATTTCCTTTATATATGATTATTATAGAGTGTGGGTGTATTTTTGAGAAAAAAATTATAATATTTGGAAACAATTAAATAATTTAAGGCATAGGTAAATAAAAGTTTGGGCAAATCCATTATATGTCTCAGGCCAGATAACATAGTAGAATATTGCTCTAGAGAGTTTGATAACTTTTGTACATAGGAAGGGAATAAACATTAAAATATTAGATCGTGTGGCTGAGTGGATGATCCACACTATCATAGATCGTGAAATAAGCATGTTGAGTGCATGAAAGCTAGAAAATGGATTTTTGGAGGAGGCTGTTAATATATATGTGTATCTTATTAATAGATCTTATATAACTACATTGGCTAGAAGGTCTCTAGAGGAGACTTGGCATAGTAAGATAGTTGATTATTTTGATTTACATAATTTTGGTTCTTAAGAATTTTCCCACGTGCATAAAGAAACAAGGTCCAAACTATATTTGATATGTACGAAATGTATTTTTCTTGGCTATGAAGATATAATGAAGTGGTATAGATTATGGTATCCTACTGACCATAAGATAATTATTAGTTGATATGTTGTGTTTAATGAAAAATCCATGAAAGGGAGAGAGGTGCAATAGACACCTAAAGTTATACTAGTTGAAGTAGTCAATAAAGAAGAAGATGAAAAGGATCAAGTTGATGCTTCAAATCAGCTAGTACAACAACCACAAGTTAGAAGGTTCACTCATACCAAGAAGGTTCTAAATAAGTATACTCATACATTTCAATCATATTTTACTTTGTTTACTAATATGGGTGAACCTCATTCATTTTAGGAAGTTAGAGAATCTGAGAATGCAAAAAAATGGAGGATAGTCATGGAGAACAAAATGAGATCACTCCATAAGAATGAAACATGGGAGCTTGTGGATATCCCACTTGGAAGAAAGAGTGTTGGTAACAAGTGGGTGTACAATCTAAAGAGTAATAGTGATGGGTTATTAGAGTAATATAAATATTGGTTGGTGGAAAAAAGACTATGTGTAGAAGTCAGGGATTGACTTCAATGAGATTTTCTTTCCTATTCTGAAAATGACTACTATCAGATTATTACTTGCATTTGTAGCTTCTCATAATATAGAGCTAGAGAATATTAATGTGAAGACATCATTCCTATATGAGGATATTGAGGAAGATATTTATATGAATCAGCTTAAGGGATATGGGGTAAAATGAAATGAGCAAATGGTTTTCAAATTGAAGAAATCATTATATGGTTTGAAGCAAGCATTGTGAATGTGGTACAGGAAATTTCAAACCTTCATGAAGAGCCAAGGATTTAACAAAATCAAAGATGATCATTGTACATATCATAATAAGTTCAATGATATGAGATTTATTATTTTGCTACTATATGTTGATGGCATGGTGGTTGCGGGTCCTAACATAAAGAGGATCAATGATTTGAAGGCTCAATTGGATAGGAATTTTGAGATGAAGGATTTAGGAGCAATAAACCAAATTTTAGGGCTGAAGATACATATGGATAGGAACTCTAGGAAAATTTGGTTATCAAAGAAGACATATGCTAAGGAGTTTCTATGTTTGTTCAATATACATAATGCCAAACTAGTTAATACCCCACTTCCTATAGATTTTAAGTTATCTTATGAGAAATGTCCTAGTATAGAGGAGGAGACAAGTATGTCTATTGTACCTTATTCATCATTAGTAAGGAGCCTCATGTATGCCATGGTGAGCATGAGACTGGATATTTCCCAAGTAGTGGGAATTGTGAGCTAGTTCATGGCAAATCCTGGAAAGGATCATGAGTCTATGGTGAAATGGATACTTAGATATATGAAAGGCACTTTAGATGTTGTAATTTATTATGAAGGGGAAAATGTATAGATAAGATATTTTTTAGATTCTAATTTTGTTGGTGATGAGATGGATGAAATTCCACTACAAGATATGTTTTTAATCTTGGTGATGGAGCTCTAATTTGGGATTCTAAGTTACAACTAGTGGTGGATTTATCAACCACTAAATCAAATTATGTGGCTAAAACTAAAGGTTTTAATGAGGTAATATGCTTAGAGTGACTATTAGGTGACTTCATGAAAATGTAGGGAAAGATTACCTTGCACTGTGATAGTCATAATGCAATTCATTTAGTGAAGAATGCAACATTTCATGATTGTATGAAGCATATTCACATCAAGTACCACTCCATTAGGATCATGGTGGAGGATGGTAGGATTTAGTTTCTGAAGGTATACACCTAACATAATACTATAGAAATGTTAACAAATCTAGTTAGGGTAGAGAAATTTGAGTGGTGCAAAACTTCTCTAGGCTTGTTGAAATTGTGATGAAGGCAACATTGGGCATGGTAGGCAACTAGATGGAAAAATTCATAGGCATGAAAAAGCCTATGTATATTAACTTCAAGGGGGATAATGTTAAGATGTGAAGTTACTATTCACAAACACTATTCATAAGTCACTATTCCTAGGTTATTATTCATAATCACTATTCATGTAATGAGGTAGTAGTAGTGATGTGGCAATGATTGTGTAAGAGATGTTGTAGGTGATATAGGATGATGAGGTGGCTCTTAGGTGATGTGGCATGGCCCATAAAATATATTTCATTTTTGAAAACATAAGAGAGAGAAATGGGGTGTGTTTCTCTACTAGGCACATGGGTTGCCTTTTGAATTTATAAGTGGGGAGTATGTGGGGTGCATCTCTTAAGTGGAGTCATGTGTTATTGACATAAGTGGGTGTGTGGGTCATAATTATATGGAGGATCCACTATTTTAGTGCTTGGATAAAGACAAGAGATGATTTAGCATCTTGTGTCTTTAGTGGTTGAGTGGAGCACAAAAGATAAATTATCACATGGAGGTGGTAATGCTTTTGTCTAAAGTATTCCCACTATGTTTTGGACTATGCACAAGTGGTAAACATTATTTAGTGACCATTTATGCATCCATATGGGATTATGGTGCATTTTCTTCTCTCTCCTCTTTTTCATCCATGATTCTCTTCTCTCCTTTGTATTATATTTATGTATGACACTCTCTTATGCATGAGATAGAGTTGAAGCTTGAGAAAATAATCTTGTATTTTCTAGTTTTCTAAAAATCTTTGCATAGCTTGAATGCTTGTGAGAAAGAATTGTAAGAGAAGTGTGTTGTGAAGATGATTTCTTGGAGAGGTTAATTTTGAATTTAATACAAGACTACAACTACCATTTTACCCATGTTTTTTCCTTGCACCTTGCAAGGTTTACACATAACTACTCTTGTAATGTGTTATTTATGTTATTTGTTTTAGTAGCTAGTTTATATCTGCATTTAATTTCTTTCACTAGTTAGATTTTATTACCAACATCTGAATTGGTAAGTTCATGACTTTTTTAGAATGGGCATGTGGCTATTCTTAATATACTAGACCTGTGTATAATAAGACATAATATGAGCACTTCTTGTTCAATGTTCATAATATTATTATCTTGTATATAATGGTCACATGCCTATTTAAAAAAAGATAAGAACATTATCAATTATGAATCCAGTAGTTAGCTTGTGTATAATGGGCATGTGCCCATTCTATACATGATATACATATTGGATTATTAATTGATAATATTATTTATATATTAAACATGTGTAGAATGGGGTATAATATAAACATGTATTTCTAGATACTCATAATATTATTATCATATGTACAATGGGCACATTCTATTATACACAAGTTAAAACTATTATATTCTTAATTGATAAAGTTCATGACTTTTTTAGAATGGGCATTTGGCCATTCTTAATAGACTAGACCGATGTATAATGGGGCATATTATGATAACTTCTTTATCAATGCTCGTAATATTGTTATTTTGTGTAAAATTGGCTCATGTCGATTTTTAAAAAGATAATAACACTATCAATTAAGAATCCAATAATCTTAGATTGTGTAGAATGGGCATGTTCCCATTCTACACATGATAGAAATTTTAGATTCTTAATTGATAATATTCTAAATATATTAGACTTGGGTAGAATGGGGCATAATATAAGCACTTAAATATAAATACTCATAATATATTTATTTTATGTAAAATGGTCACATGCCCATTTTACACAAGATAAGAACATTATGAATTGATAATCTAATAGTCTTAGCTTGTGTAGAATGGGCATGTGCCCATTCTACACAAGTTAAGACTATTGGATTCTTAATTCATAGTGCTCTTACCATTCTATACAAGATAAGAATATTGGATTTTTAATTGATAATGTTCTTACTATACTATAATTGTTAGATTGGGTATAATATGAGAACCTCTTTCTCCATGCTTATAATATTTTTATATGGTGTATAATGGGCACAAGCCTATTGTATATAAGATATAAATATTGAATTTTTAATTGATAATATTCTTAATATATTAGACCTGTATATAATGGACATAATATCATCACTTCTTGCTCAATGCTCATAATATTTTTATCATATGTAGAATGAGTCATTGTTGCTTCTTGTTAGGTCTTAGCCAATGCTCATAATATTTTTATATTGTGTATAATGAGCACATACCCATTCTACACAAGATATAAATATCATCAAATAAGATAACAATACTCTTATCTTGTATTTACATAAAATATGAATATTGGATTCTTGGTTGATAATATTATTAATATAATATACCTATGTAAAAGGGGCATAATATTTATATCTTGTGTAGGATCTCACTATAAAAAAGATAAGAATATCATTAATTAAGAATCCAATAGTCTTATCTTGTGTAGAGTGGGACATGTCCATTGTATAAACATTAAGACCATTGGATTCTTAATCGATAATATTATTAATATACTAGACATGTGTATAATAGGCAATTGTTGTGTTCATTCTACATAGGTTTATAATAATTTTATCGATTAGGAATCCAAACTTATTAGCATGTGTATAATACAAGCCTTTACTCATTAATAAATACTAATATGTTGAAAGAGGAGCTGGGGATATTATGTTGAACATTATAAAATACATAAATAAATAAATTAAAGTAATAAATACCAACCGTAAGTTATATATTATAAGTGAAAATTTAAAGATATTTGAGTACTATTATAACTTAAACCAATAAATATCAACTATACATTATATTTTATGAATGAAAATTTAAATAGAAATAAGTATATATTAACAATAAAAATAATTTATTATAATTATTTAATTATAAAAAAAAATCATATACGCAAGAATCAGAAGTCAAAGGAAAGTTAAAATTTAAGAAAACTAATAATTTAAGAGTTGACCAAAACATAAATCCAAAATATCACAAGGTGGATATGACCTAATATTTCATTATAATGATTTTAAAATTTTATTTTCAATGTTTTAGAATAGGAAGAAGTCATAAATATAAAAGGATTAAGTTTCTGATCATTATTTTAACACAATACTTCAAATGCAGATAGATAAAAGTCAAGGTAGTGAAAAATAAAGTTGAAACTCAGGAAAGGATCTACAAGGAGATTACACAAGGGATTAGTTTTCGATAATTATTTTATCATGAATCTACATTTATAGATGAATAAGAGTTAAGCTAGTAGAAAATAAAGATAAAACTCAAAAAATGATCTATAAGGAAATTACACAAGGAATCAACTTCACATACTTATTTTTAAGTTAATTAAATACATTTCACAACATATAAGAGTCAACTAGTAGAAAATAAAGATATAACATAGGAAAGGATAAACAAGGAGATTATAATATGTCCATGTGTAAACCATGTATCCTACATAAAACTTAGATATCATGAAAATCATGTATGTATGTAAATAATATTCCATATAACAAACACATGATAAATAGCATAATTAATATTCCATCATTGAGTGAAGGGAGTGATGGGAAGGAAGATGGAAGAAGGAATTTTGAATGTGAGCAATGGGTGGGAAGAAGGTGAGCTACAGCTTGGAGATCCCATGAAGAATGCACCAGTACTATTGTTGGATCTAGGATAGGGTCTACTTATTATTTCAAAGGATTCCCCAGTTCACACATCAACTTTGGGCCAAGGTCCACCAGACACAATACCTAATCTTTATGGAGGAAAAAAAACAATTTTGTGGGGTGACATGGTGTCTAGAGAGTGATCTAATAGGAAAAAATTGAAAGATTACAACTTGATCCTAATTGGCAAAAGAAACAAGGTATGTCTTAATGTCCCAAATTCTATCATAGATAAAGTTAAATCTTCCTTTTCAAATTCTCTCTTGACTAAATTTAGTTATTTTATGCCTATTGTTGACTCATTTTGAAAGTGGGATAACTTCAAATGGCATCCCAAGGGATAGATCAACATTATTACTATGTTTTTTCCTGATCAACTTGTCTAATTTCAAAGACTATATTAGGATTCTCACTGGAGGTCCATGGTTCATGGAAAATCTAATGTCTACCTTCACAAATGAAAAGCAGGTTTCAATATTGATAATGTCATCATCGAGGACATCCTTATATGGGTGAACCTATCAAAGTTTCCCCTAGAATTATGGGCCCCATAGGTTATCCTAGGTATCATTAGAGCTCTTGGCCAACCAATTTCTATCAATCCCATTACCAAGTCTATATGTAAACACTTGGCTACCCACTTTTATGTGTTCATTCTAGTTTATAAACCCCTTATTCATTCTATTAATATTAGATATAAATATGGGGTTTGAAATCAATGCATTGTGTTTGAAAGGGACTTAGAAATTTGTAAAACTTGTGATTTTTTAAACCATTCTTCCAAGGATTGCCCCCTAAACAAGAAACCATCCCTTTTCCCCACTCCCCATTGGGTTAATAAACCTCTTTCCCTAAACCATTCCCCCTACCCCCCTCAATATCCCATCCCTAATCCCTCTTCCTCTAACCCCTCTCCCCTTCCTCTCCTTCCTAAACCTATTCTTATTCCTCTTAGTCTGGGGAAAAAAACTTTAGTCGCTGCCTCTACTAAGTCTTCACCCTCCCTATAGATTCTTATCCCTACTTAGGTCAAATTAGCTTCAAATTTCTCAACTAATGTTGGATCTATTACACCAGTCAATTTGAAGGTTGTTAAGGCAATTTCAAGCATCTATCATTGGTTGATATTTTGGTTGAATCAACATTTACCTCACCTACTTCTAATGTTGATCCTTCTCTACCCCTCAAGGAACACCTAAAAGATGCCCTTGAGGACTCATATTTCACCCTATCATTTGAATCTTTATTATATGACAAGGATATGGTTCTTTAATAAATCATGTTGCTTAGGAATCTTTAACTCCAGTCAAATGTTCTAAGTTACTTAATCCTTTTTATCCTATCTAGGGACAATTTTCTTCGGCAAGCAAGAGAAACAATGCTAAGATAATTAAGGAAATAAAAAAGGAATAATGGATGAAGGTTAGATGGTAAAATTATATGGTGCTTAATATATCTCATATGAATAATGTTGGTAGGGAGAGTGATGGTATATATTGGCAAAAACTTACTACCAGGCCTGCATTTGGGTTTAGGGCATGACATATGTTTCCTACCCTTAATAGGTGAGCCATGTCTCATCTCAGTGTCATCCTTCCATGTTTGAACCCATTTGAGCTAGATGCCTATAATGTGAGTAGTAGTAAAGTGTTTTAATGGATCAAAAATGAGGGATAGGTTAGATAAAATCTAGTTTATGGAATCATCAGCTGAGCCCTAAGGTTTTAGGTAGTTATTGTAGCTACAAAGTTCCTAGGATGAAAAGTTAAGTTGTTCACAGTTTTTGATAGATCAGTCATCCCTTACCAGGGATTTAGAGGCTAGAGTTTATATGGATGTCTCAAATTTTCAAATTAAGTTTTCAAATCCTGTAGTGGTTGATTTTAAAGGCAAAGCTATGGTGAAGATTCTTGAAGATAAAGCTTGGTATTTAGAAAGAGGTTTGATTTATTATTTTGATAGGTTTTAGCCATCCTTTTCATCTCTACATAAGTGGCTTTTAATTACTTGTAATCCATTCCTGTTCAGTGATTTAGAAATTTATCCCTATGCTAATATATTTTTTATAGTGGCTTTTGATCATTTGATTGATAAGATTAAGATTCTTCAAGTTAAATCTTGTATTTTTGATAACCACCTACTGTTGATGAAACCTTGGTTCTCTGAGTTCACTCCTTTAACTAAAAATATTTTTATTCACCCAATTTGGGTTAGGATGCCATACTTACCTCTATAATTCTAGAATAAATCTAGGATTTCAATGATTGGTAAATCTTTGGGAGAATTATTGGAAATAGATGCAGCATCACTTAATTTCTGCTAGACAACTTTTTCTAGATTGTTGGTATGTTTAGATATCTCTAAATATTTACCTGAGAATATTGACTTAAAAGTGAAAGGAAGGTGTTGGTCTCAATAAATAGACTTTGAAGGATTTTTTTTTAGATGCAAAAATTTCTTTCAATTGGGTCATGTTTCAGCTTCATGCCCCAAATCCATGAGAAATTTAGTTTATTCTTGGGGAAATGAGAACAATGAGGAACTACTGGCATTAAACCCTATTAGTAATCATGACTTATCTATAGGTAAATTAGTAGGGTATTATTCAAAAAAGTATTCAATTCTTAGTAAAAAACTTAATGCATCTTCTTCATCAATTGCTAGAAATAGTGAAAAGAAAGAAAAGGGCTTGAATCTGTAGAATAAAGTAGATAAAGCAAAAGAAGTGGTCAATTTAGATAAATCAATCTCAGTAAAATTGAGTAATGAATAAGAATGGAAAGTTGTGAAGAGTAGAAAGAGTCTACATTATTCCTAAGTCTCTTGAAAGGGCTCTGAGTTCTCAAGGTGGATAAATGATTGCGAAACAGTAATTGTAAGTTGTTTTTTTAAATATAGCCTAAAATTTATTTCAAAAACTTTTAGATGTTTGTCATTGTTTCTTTTAGTTGGATATTTGACTTAATGATTATTCTGTTAAGCCAGGCCTCTTTGGTTTTTTGTATTTTTTGTTAATGGGATAGGGACCCATTTTTTCCCTAAGTATCAAGCAAAAAAATGGATGAAGGTTAAAACAAAAAAGGGTAGGAAAAAAGCCAAAGTTGAAAAATAGCCAAAATCTACTAAAAACTGACTAATCAAAACTTTAGAAAAGTAAAAATAAACAAGAAAGTAGAAAAGGGTGCCCAAATGACCCTTAGACACTTCCTAATCAATAAGAAATGATCATATCCTAGAATATAAGGGGTTTAAATAACCCTACAAAATAGAGACTACTTAGAAACATGGTTCATAATCATAACCCTGACATCTAAATTCTCCAAGAAACCAAAATGTCTGATGATGTTTTTTTAAGAATAAATTTAATATCTGGGATAAAGCTCTTTGTAGTAGTAGCAGCTCTAGAGGTGTTTATAGTGGGATGGTGGTTTTTGGGGATCCTTTTGTCTTGGAAGGAATGGTTCTATTAGAAGTCAAATCTCATATTACAATATTTTTTAAAGATATTCATAGTAAAGTGGAGTGGGCTCTAATAAATGTCTATGCTCCTAACTCTAGAGATGATCAAAAAAATATGGGTGAATTTAATTAAGATCAAGAAATATTTCAAAGATAAGAACTAGATGGTGGAAGGCAACTTTAGTTTTCCTCTATCCCTAGGGGAAAAGAAAGGGGAACCTATTCTCTCAATGGTAGCATGATGGATTTTAATGACTTTATTGCAAAGGCAAAACTTGTTGATGTTACCTTAAAAGGCAATCCCTTCACCTGGTCTAATAGGAAAATGGAAGAAAATCTCATTTAAGTTAAGCTTGATAGGTTTTCATTTTCTATGTTATGGGATTTACATTTTAGCAGTTCCTTATCCTCCCTCCCCAAAATCAAATCCTATCATAATCCCCTGATTTTCTCTAATGAAAATATGTTCAAAATCAAAATTACCCATTTTAGATTTAAGAAATTGTGGCTTTCCAATTTGACTCTGTCTAACTCTCTGAAAGAATGGTGGAAGTTTCTGGTGCAAGGCTTTATCATGTATATTCTATCCATGAAACTTTAACACATTAAGTATAAACTTAAGATCTAGAACAAGGAAGTTTTTAGGAATATTTTCACCCAAAAAATAAGAATTGACGAGGATTTACATAGAATTGAAGAGGAAACTAACGCTTTCAGTTCCACTCCCTCTTTGCACACTAAAGAAAAGGAACTCTTAAGTTTATTTCACAATATGAAAGCTAAGGAAGAAATCTTCTAGCACCAAAAATTTAGGAAAACTTGGCTCAAGTGAGGTGATAGGAACACCAAGTATTTTCATCTCTTAAATTCTATAAATCTCTAGCATAAATTCATTTCAAAAATAAAGGGGGAAGATGGGACTTGGCACAAAGATGAAAAAGTTATTGAACTGCAAACCATTAACTTCTATACAAATATTTTGGCTCATGCTCCCTCTCAAGATGTACAACTATAAGAATAGGTGGTTAATATCATCCATGGCATTATATCCCAAGAAGATAACACCTCCATCCGATCTCCACCTTCTAATGAAGACATTAGATCCATTATTTTCTCTCTATAAGGTCATAAGGCACCTGCTCTAGATGGCTTCCCTCCATTTTTATTCCAGGTCTTTTGGGACATCATCCAAAATGAAGTTTGCTTGGTTGTTTATGAATTTTTTAAAGATTGAACTATGCTTCAGGAATTCAATAATACTTTTTTGGTTTTAATCCTTAAAAATCATGGGGCAAACTAGTTGAAGGGCTTTAGACCTATCAGCTTATGTTCCACTTTATATAAGATCTACACTAAAGGTTTGGCTTTAAGAATTCAAATGATTCTTGATATGTTGATTACAGAACAATAAGGGATTTTATTTTTGGTATATAAATCTTAGATGGTATTATTATTTCCAATGAAAATATACATTTTATGGCCAATTCATCCCAACAAGGTATGTTCCTCAAATTGGATATGAATAAAGCATATGATAGGGTTTCATGGTAATTTTTGGATATAGTTCTTCAAAAAAATTGGTTTAATCAGGTGGTCAAAAATTTGATCACTTCCTGCATATCCATCCCCATGTTCTCACTCATTATCAATGGGATTCCCAAAGTTTTTTTTTTTTTCAATGGGCAGAGGTCTCAGACAAGGTGATCCCCTTTCACCTTATTTGTTTATCTTAATGGTATAAATATTTAGTAGAATCATTAACACTACAAGTTCTTCCAAGGCTATTAAGGGTATTTTAACGACTCCTAATACCAAATCTATCACCCACTAATAATTCACATATGACACTCTAATGATGGGAAAAGCCTCCAATTTTTGAAGTTAAATGTTTTAGAAGAATCCTTGAAATCTATGAGGTAGTGTCAGGTCAAAGTGTCAATTTCCTCAAAAGCTCTTTATTCTTTATCAATACTTTTCCTTATTTGCAAGGGAATATTTATAAGATCATCAGTTATGTAATAAATAATCTGCCTTCCTCTTACTTGGGCATCCCTCTTTTTGAAGGAAAAAAGAAATTGGATTTATGGAACCCTCTCATAGATATGATTTAGAGGAAATTGTCTAGATGGAAAGGAAATTTGCTCTCCCAAGCTAGAAAATTGTAATTATTTCAGAGTTCATTGTAAAGCATCCTAGTTTAATTCATGTCCTTATTTGTTATACTAGGAAAAGTGGCAGATCAAATTGAGAAACTATAGAAGAATTTTCTATGGAGGGGAATGGAAGGCAGATTTAGATTCACTCTTTGATCTTTGAATAAAGCCTATTTACCTTTAGCTAAAAGAGGATTGGGTTTCATAAGGGTGAGATCTATGAATCAATCTATATTAGCTAAGGAAGGGTGTAGGTTGATTAAAGAAGATAACCAATGGACAAGGATCATCAAGGTAAAATATCTAAATTTTGGGGGTTGTTCCTGATTTCTTGTAGAAGAAGGTCTTGTTAATGGTTTTGCCTTTTGGAAATCCTTGAGAGCTAGAAAAGATACTCTTTTGAGAGGGTTAAAATGGAAAATAGGTAGAGGAAAGAAAGTAGAATTTTGGGGGGATCTCTGGTTAAATCAAAACATACTTGCATCCTTGCCTATTATAATAGGGCTGAGTGAGTTTCTAAAAGAGGTCATAGGTCATAGAGTGTGTGATTACTAACAAGAGATTGAAGGTAAAAAATGTGGAAGCTTCTCTATAAGGAAGATTTGAATCATCAACAAAATATTTTCCTTCAAGAGATAAACATTTTATTTCAAAACACTCATATCAGCATCTTCCCAAAATATGATGACCGTATATGGATGGCTAATTCCAGTAAGTTATTTTCTATAAAATATAGTTATCTTTCTCTATGGGACTAAGAAGAAATAGAGAAAATTTGGAATTTTTTGTGGATTCAAAATATTATCCCCAAGACCAATATTTTCTTCTAATTGGTAGCCCAAAACAAAATTTAACTGGAGGATAATCTGATGAAAAGGGGAATTGCAATTCCTAACAGGTGTGATTTATGCAAATAGGAGGTTGAATCTACAAAACATATTTTCCTTTCCTATCCTTTTGCATCTGTTATCTTCCATTCTTTATTTAACTTATACAATTATTATTGGGTCTCACTAAGGTCCATAAAGGATATGATCTATTAATGGGAGATGCCTTGGGATTATCCTCCCCTAATGGTGGAATCTTGTTCTTCCTTATATTTTTTGGGGAATTTAGATTTTTAGGAATTCGATCATTTTTTATAATTTGAATCCTAGTCATTCCTCAACTTTCAATAAAATTATGGCTTTTATCAAAGAGAATTGGTTAACCTATGCTTCCTCCTATGATAATCCTCCTTCCCCTCAATTTTCTCAGATTCTTCACTTGTTGAACCTTGAAATCTTAGTTGATTCTCACAAGTAGAGTGTAGATAGATCAAATAGTAGTTGGATTCACCCCCACCTCAATGGTACAAACTAAATTCTAATGGAGTGGCTAAAGGGAACCTTGGACCTACAAGAGTTGGAAGTGTCATTCAGGATTCTAATGGAAATATCATGGCAACTTACACAATACCTTTGGGGATCCAAACTAACCACATGGTAGAAGCTAAGGTTGCTTGGTGGGGATAGAACTTGCAGTCAAGATGGGTTTGGGTAATTTACAAGTGGAGGGAGATTTTATAAACATCATCAAATTTTAGAAAGGTTCATCCCAATATTTTTGGAATATTATAGGCATAATAAAGGATGCTAAAAATTTGCTAACTTTATTTAAGGGGGTGTCTATTGATCATGTTTATAGAGAAGGTAATAAAAGCACAGATAAAATGGAAAATTTAGGGGTCATCCATGGATCTATTACCCATTGGCAAGGTGATGTGGCATTTCATATTGATGTCATCCCCTTCATTAAACTTGATAAAGGACAATTCAATACATGACATTATGGGCTTAATTATTGTTAAATATAATCATCAAGGGTGGAGGATATTTTTCACATGTAAGGTTATCATGTCTTGTCCACACCTCAAAACATTGTATGAATGGATTTATTTCATATTAAGTTCTAATAAGTTTAACAAAAATACTATCAACATCATTTTATATTCTACTACTAGTGGCCCTACCCATAAAAAGTGTAGAGGAAGTAAAGAGCCAAAGATAAGAGGAGACTAAGATAGAGTAGAGTCTATATCCTACAAAAAATTGAAGGAAGAGGCTTATGTATGGAAAAATATGGTTAAGGGTAGGGTTGTAAGCTTTAGGGAGAGATTGGTTGATCATGATGTGGCAATTTTTAGAGGTTTCACTCATGGCTAGAATGATAGGGAAGTTTGAATGCATGGTTTGAAGCTCATAGTCATTGAATAAATCATTGGTGACATAAAAATTATGGATTGATCTAACATAAAGGCATGTAATGATAAAAAGAGAAAGGATGAATTGTTTAGCATTTTCTCTATCACTGAGAAAAAAAAGCCCAAGTCATTGAACCAAAAAGGGTTTTTGAGCGTGGACCTTCCTAAGAAGTGGCTGGATGTTTGCCTCCAAATAATGAGGTAAATCACTCTTGAGGGAAATCATATGGTGATCTTCTCTCACCATTTCTTACTCAACCATTTCAAGGGTCACCCAATCAATATACCCTTCTTTTTACTCAAATCATTGGAAGTATCTATTAACAATTTTAAATGCAATCCCTATGTTGATATAATCCACCAAAGGTTAATTTTATTCTTGGTCAAAAGGGGGGAACCTCTTTGGACCAAGTCTATTACGGAAGCCATACACATTAAAAGTGAGCATGAGGAATCAAATAAGGAGGATGATTTATTCTTGGAACCTGAAACAAAACTCATAGGGGGATAAAGTGAAGGCTTTGGAGAAAAAAATGTCTAGGGAGTCTTTCAACCTAGTGGTAGCCAAAAAGGGATCCTAGTCTTTGTGTAACCCATCATCAGTATGGGTTTTGCCTCCTTCAGTTACTGAAAGAGGAGATTGAACAATCCATGGAAAAACTACAAACTAAGGTGGCCATTCAAAAGTTACTAAGCATAGAAATATCTAAGGAGTTTGTGAAGCTAAAAGCTTTGATAGTCCATGGTTATTTCTCTTTGGGTAAGGGTGACTTTTAGTAAGATAATGAGGAATAATTAGATGATGGGCAAACCCCCCAAGGGGAGCAAGAGTAAATTATAGTGAAAGTAGAGATGAAGCCAAGATTGATCCTGAATAGAGGAAGGAGGAATTTAAGTCTACAGGGTTGAAGAGGAAGAGGCCTATTACAAAATCAATGTAGGTAATTGGAAACTAAACTAGAGGCAAGGAAAATAAAACTAAAAACATGGGGACTAACAAACTAGTCCACTATTCTGAGTCTGAAGAGTCAGACTAGCTATCTTCTAGTGTCTAGGTTTTTATAGTCTTTTTGTTGGTGTTTTATCATCTTTTTGGCTGAAGACAATGATTTTATTTGGTTTCTAAGTTTTCTTTATTTTTTTCTTGTTGCTTCTTCCTGAATATATTTTTGACTCTCTTTGTAATGGGCATGGGACACTCAACCTGTTTTTAACCTTATCTAATAAAAAATAAACAAGAATATTATACACATGTATTTATCATTTATATTTTTTATGTGAATAATGCACTCAATTTTAATTCTAAAAAGGAAATCAATGTTTTAATGATATTACAATTGCCATTTTAATTGAAAAAATTAAATGAAGTTTACATGTCATTGTTGTGTATATTGAATTCTAGAAAAATAATAAAGAATATATAAGCATAAAATTTATAACATGGTTATAGATGTTGTATTTCTTCCTCTCTATATTAATTGAATTTGATGTTGTATTTCTCCTTCTTCGTGCCAATTGAAAAAACACTTTGATGTTATATTTCTTATTGTTTGTGTGATAACACTATGTTTTTCTTATGTCATTCAATGTAATATCATTAGCCTTTATTGATGTTGGTATCCCTCAAACTAGTCTACCTCATTTTTTATGTCATGTTGTTGCTAGTACACTCTCATTCTATTTGGTAGGATTACAACCTTTGAATATCTTTGCCTATATTTATGTTTGTCATGTGGTTTCCTTGCTTGCTCTAGAAAAAACTAAGGAAGAAAATTGAAATCATTCAATACTAATAATTTTATAATGTATTCGACTATGAACAAATGACACCCAAAATATGAGTGTGATATTTTAAAATTTTGAAAAATAACTATCGTGTTAATTATCATAGTGAGTTTTAAATTTAAAAAAATTCCCACCATAAACTTATAAAATTAAAAATCTAGCATGAATTATCGGTATATTAGATTTATGTTGTATTTGTCAATTCAACAGTAGTTTTCAATACAACATGATTTATTAATTTTTAGTTCATACTATTATGAGATATGCTATAATTTGATTATCTAATATAATACATAATTTTTTTTGATAATTTAGTGGAGTGTTGTCCTAATAAAATAAATGTCAATGTCAACAATTAAGAAAAATAAAAAATAAAATAAAAAGTATAATAAGAATATAAATGAAATTAATATTGGAAGTTATTTTTCTTCTTTGATAATTCCATTAAACTACTCTCAATTACTTATATTTTGATAAAATTAATTTATTAAATTATTATTTTTTAACCATTGTATTTTGATAAAATTGTAGATTTTATTAGTGTTATAATTATATAATAAGATTCTTCATGTGTTTAAAATGTTACTGGAAGTTACACTTAATTTGTTAAAATTCAATAAAATACTACATGTGAAATATTATAAGGTGTATTAAGAAAAATTAAACCATAAAAAATGTAGGCATCAAATCTCATCCTATTTTGAAAGTTATAAAGAAAGTGTGTTTTTTTTATTTGAATAATGCCATAACTAAAAGAGTTGGTATCAATGAATTGTCTTTAACTTTGATTATGGGATCAAATTTAAGATTTGAAGAGCATTTTTTCATTTTGATAGAATCATTTAAAACAATTATATAATTTAATTTTTATTATTTAATAAAATTAAGGTAGAAAATACACTTGAGTCATACATGAATCAATTTAAGTTTACATCTTATTTTGAATTATCATTTAATTATAGTTAATTTAAAGAAGTAACCTTTAAATTAATTGGATAATTAAATATGAATAAAATTAATTTTTTTTTACCATTATATACATATAAAATTGTCACTTTTATTTATGTTTCAATTAAATAAGAATAAGCTAAGAATATTGATCCTATCTTATACAAAAAAGTTTTAAGCAACCCATTCTACACCATATAAGAATATTAATAATATATTATGTGGAATGGGATTAATTGATTATGTAGAATAGGTGTAATTGATAGTGTAGAGTGGGCATAATAATGGGCATGTACATCCTAAATGGATCATAATACATGATTATAATAAGACTAAGAATAAATACTATACATTCTAAACAAGACTAGAATATTGATCATAATTTATGTTATAAAAAGGCTTTAATTGATAATATTATTAATATGTTGTGTGTAATGGCCATGTGACCATTCTGCACAAGATACAAATATTGATCATATTTTATAGTGATATAACCCCTACTTGAAGATGTTTTGAACTATAATCTATACTATGAATGACATTTGTATATGTTTGATGTCACAATATCATTTTAATATTTCATAATGTACTTATATGTTAAATACTCCACTAAAGAATCCCCAAAAAAATATGTTAAATAATGGGGATACTTGATAATTTTTAATATCTTATGTGGAATGGCCATGTTCCCATTCTACACAAGATAAAAAATATCATTCCTATCTTGTGTTGATATGATCCTTATTTCAAGATGTCATGAAGTAAAATCAATACCACAAATAACAAGTGTATTTGTTTAATACCATAGTATCATCACATGCTTGGGAGGTGTAATTGTATGTTTAATACTCCACTAAAGAATTACCTGAAACTTATGTCAAATATTTATATAGAATGGGGAACATCAGTCTGTCATAGTATGCCACCTATCAGGTAGTGCACCAAGAGACCTAGAGTCATAATATTGGATCCTTATAGTATGTCATAATATTATACAAACCCAAGACTTTCATATGGAATTGATAGGTACCTAGAGGTGTCAAAAATGAGATGGTGTAGGAGCCCATGTCCACTCACACCCTATCATGTGTCCCTTTTGTACTCTCAGAGATCACTACACCTGGAAGAATATAATTATTCACAATGAACACAAGCACTCCTAGGGCCAACCTTGTAATGCAAGTGACACTTAGCATATCACAATCACCCCTTGAGGTGATATGAAAGCAAATGCTGGGCATGTTCCTAACATGCTATAAGCATTAAATGGTCCATCTTTAAGAGAGGTCCATCATGTAACATTAGGTAGGACCAATATTAGATTATCTTCTATAAAATGGGCACATTCCCATTCCACCCAAAATATTAATAATATTATAAATTATGCCCAATATGTAACACAAGTACACCATAGAAGATTATGATGATATTATGAAATTAAAAAATTGTGTATGTTATTCATAGTATCTATTATACTTAATGGCATCTTGAAGTATGGGTTTTATCAACACAAGATATGACCAATATTCTTATCTTGTGTATAATGGGCACATGCCCATTAAAAATATTGGTCCTATATTATTTTAATAAAACCCCTGTTTCATGATGCCTCAAAGTAAAATTAGTACCATGAATAACATCTATAGTTTTTTGATGTCATGACATCATCATAAGCTTATACAGTGTACTTGTATGTTCAATACTCCACTAAAGAATCCCTTGAAACTTATGTTACATAATGGGATTAATAATATTTAGTATTCCTTTTTTGTGTTCTTGAATGTGCTTAATTGATAATACTCTTAATGTGTATAAAATGTACATGTGCCTATTCTACACAAGATAATAATATTGACATCTTTGTAAGAGACCAATATTATTATCTTGTTATCATATAGAATGGTAGCTACCCAATCTATATTATATTAAAGATATTTATCTTGTGTAGCATGGTATTAATTGATAATATTCTTAATATCTTGTGTAGAATGGGCACATGCTCATTATTCCCAAGGTATTAATAATATTTTTAATTAATAATCCTATTTTACACAAGTTCATATGAATAGGCATGTGTCCATTATAAACAGGATAAGAATATTGGATTCTTTGTAAGAGGCCAATATTCTTATCTTGATGACATGTAGAATAGACATTGATCCCATCTACATGACATCAAATATATTTATCTTGTGTAGAATAGGATTAATTGATAATATTATTCACAAGATATTAAGAACATTATCAATTAAGCCCATTTTACATAAGATAATAATGTGTATGTGCTCATTCTATACAAGATATGAATATTGGCTTATTTGTAAAAGACCAATATTCTTATCTTGATGTTATGTAGAATGGGTAGCTACCCTATCTAAATGACATCAAATATATTTAACTTGTATAGAATGGAATTAATTGATAACATTCTGAATATCTTGTGTATAATGAGAATATGCCCATTTTTCAAAATAAATTAATAATCTTGTTGATGGTCTCTAATTACACTTATAAGATTAGGCATATCCAAAGGGTCAATATTTAAGGGGCTCTCAACCTCTCATTTTAGGATTGTTGTTGATACAATCTAGTGAACAAGTTATAATTATTGTGCTCTATTATGTAAATTGTGTGAAATAAGCTTTAGAGGATGCACTGCTACAATATAAAGTTTAACACTTCTGAGATATTTGAACCAATCAATGGGATTCTAATTCACCTCAACCACTCAAGGAACAACTTATCAACAAATGGGATTCTAATTTGAGTGAAATAAAAATCAAAAGAGAGAAATTAAGGTATAAAATGGATGCTTTCCTAGTCTCAATTGGAGTGTTAACACTTTGGGAACTAATATGAAACTATTTTGGATTTACCACCATACATTAAGTTTTGCATAAGTTCAAACCAAATAGCATGGGGTAGAGAGTCTAGGAAAAGGATGTACATAGTCCTTGTAATATTATCTCATGAATGAATAATTATAATGTTGTTAGTACACACAAATATAACTGTTTATGAAAATTATATACATCACCAAGATTAGTTACAATAGAAAATAACTCATTACAACTAAGCATATGCATAAAAGTAAGACTCATATCATAGTCCTTTAGCATTAACAATCACCACTTCACCATGAGAATAATGGGAAGGATTCCAAATAATACACAAGGATCATAAAATTCTCATAAGCTTTCTATAATTTGGTGTGATTTCATTAATAATATCTTCTCTAAAAAACATGATACAATTAGGTATAAATAGGGAGGGTGAGACCTGCCACCCAGTTGCATGAAATCCCACACATAGCCCTCAAAGACAAAATTAATAAAAATAATATAATTCCTCAAAAGGGACAAGAATTAGTGGGGTGAAAATTATGGACACAAAATTCCCACTTTTTAACCACTGAGATACACACAATCATTAGATGCTAACTTGAGCCTATAGGAGGACCACTACCCAGTTGTTTTTGGGCCTGCCACCCTACTAATGCCTGAATAATAATATTGGCTTCCCAATCTAGCTTAATAAAGTTAAAAATTGGTTTTATAATTGACACTTCCCCATGCACCAAAAATTCCTTATGGATCCTTTTAGGGACCTTCATGGAGTTCTTGGTTGTGTTTACCTTGTCCTTGTTGCCCATGGATTGTGTGGCCAATTCCAATATGGTGCTAGATCTAGCCTTATTAGATTTGGTGATTCTCTTCCTAAAGGTAGTTATGAATCACCTGATATGCACTCCAAACTCATTTGTAATGATGATTGTTCCATCAGGGTTGAATATCATAGTGATGTTGAACTCTTTGAAATAGGTCACCATATTGTCCTTGTTTTTATCCAATGGGACCAAGTCTTATTTCATATCTCTAATCCATTAATCCAAATAGGTCCTCATATATCCAAAAAAAAAAATTTATAGGTTGAGTTCCATTAATCTCATGATTTTCAACCAAGGGAACATGTATTTATTGATCACCATTGCCATATTGTTACATTTATTAGCCATCTTGATTATTCTATATAGATACTCTTGTGACTTTTAGTAAAGTATGTTCCCCTATGTTATAGACTTTGTCACCTCTCCCAAAGTGAGAAATAATTAAATAATTACCCCTTAAAAATTATCCACCATTTTGAGTGAGAAGGTTATCTTCACTTAGGATTCTAAAGTCTTTGCCTATTCCTTTAGCTCCTCTATTATTTTCTAAGTCATCTCATTAAAATATCTTATCACCATGATGGGTTCCTATATTACGCACTCCTCCCCTATTTTTTTACTTATTTTGGGTTAGAGAGAATAGATATTCCTCTATATGCCATACCATTGGGTTCCCCTATTGGGTGAACTTTTGAGTCATCACCCTCTTCATCTTACATGTATCATTATCAAACTTGAACTATATTTAAGGGTCTTCTTGATATAAAATATTATGTATTTGTAATCCTTATACATGAATTAGTCATATCTAACCTCCTTGAGTAGGCCCTATATATCCTAAAGCAACAGTAAATGATGCATCTAATGAAGTAAATGGTTGAGTCATAGATGATGGGGTATGAATGTGGGTGGGGCATGGATGGAGGTGGACGGTGGGGGGAAAATCATGGATGGTGAAGGTAACTTCCCATGGTGTCACATGGGTCCTAAGTTAATCTTGTGTCATTTGGATAGAGAATCCAATCACACTATGGATCTTGGTCATCATCCCAAGTGAAGAGATAGGCATGTTGATATTCAATCCAATTGTTCTAAATATATGAAAGTAAATCCCATGGGGTAGCTGTTACTAATGTGGGCCCAAGTTATTGTGAGATCCAAGAGAATATTTTTGGGCTTTGAGATGAATAAAAATATAGAGAAGGTTCCATTATGAAATGTGGAACTATGGAACTGCTAGCTAAAATAAGCTTCATGATAATTAGTTTCAATTATGGACTAGGTCATGGATGGGGACTAGTATCTTAGGTAGTGGAATTTGGATGTGAGAACCCTAATAAATTTATATCCTTGAACCATGTTTTTTATATAATCTTATTAAAAAAAGGGGAGGATTTCCCATGGGGAGAACACTTGAGTTTGGAGCATAAGAAGGAATTTTAACTACCAAAGAAGCAAAGACTACTAGACTACTTAAGGAAAAAGGAAGAAATGAAAACACTAGAGGAATCACCATAGTAAGGGAAACTCAAAAAATAAGAATTTTAAAAATAATTGGGGGAACCTAAATAATAGGATTGTGCATTGTAGTCCTAGTAATTCTGATCATAAGGAGGAATTGAAAGCTATATATGTGGCATTTTGGAATCATGAATCAAGGGAGCACTAGGAGTTACCTAGGATCCCATGGAATTTGGGCCCTAAGTTGGGATAAGAGGTGTGGTAACATCTTTTGGTATAAACATTTCATAGGTAGGAGTAATTGGCTCAGTATACACATAAGTTTGGGCTTTTAGGGAGCTTTTTGAGACTCAAAATCACTTGAAAATTGTAATTTTTTCCCAATGATAGGTGAACTTACCTGAGCTAACACTCCAACTTATGTAGATGTGGATAATGAAGATGGGGAACACACTAAGGGGATCCAATCAAATATTGTCCTATTGAACTTGGCACTCATCCTTGGGGTTTCATCTTAGGGTTGGGGCATATCAAGTTTATCTTATAAGATTTATCTTCCATCTTATCACTCTTTGAGTGTCTTTGAATTTAGATTTATAATCACCTCATTTTCAATAGTTGGGCTTATATGGCACTCATCATCTTCAAAAGGCTCATGATATTAAGTCATATTGAGCCTGGCTCTTAGTACTTCCATTTGTGCATGAATGATCCCATAAATTTCTCATATTCTATGCTCATGAAGTGGTAGGCTGAGGGATACCCTATGTTATATCATTGATGATATTTATCTCATGCTATTTTACTCTTGGAATCCTATTAAAATAGGTATATGTGGTTACATTTTATACTTCCTAGCAAAAAATAAACCTGCCACACCATTAAAAAGATGGGATGTTGTCTCATGTTCTATTGGTTTATATGAAACATGATAGGGTAGCTTTAGTGGGGCACTCTTGATTCCTTAAACCTTGATCAATGTGAAAGTCTCATAATACAATTACGTTATAATTATTTTAATGAAGGGTCTCATCTCTTCAAAAAATATAATCATACTTTTTTCATTGATTGACATATACAATGGGGGGTAGAAGTGGTTGCATGTATCCTCAATGTGTGCCATGAAGTGGTGGATGTACAACTTGGAGAAGACCACATGAATTGGGGATCTTGTAGGCATTCATGGAGTAAAATAAATCATTTTAAAGGTTACTATGGCACAAAAAGAATCAATCAATTATGAAATTATGTACAAGTTCCCCTTAGCTCTAACTTTGTTCATGTGTGGGGAATAGTTGTGTGATGAGGAATCATAGGGTTGGGAGTTGGTCCCCTTAAATAATTATGCTCGGGAGGTAAATCCAAGAACTATAGACATGTATGATGTCACTAGATCCAAAGAGTTGATTTATCAATAACATGTAAATCCTAATCCCTCCTCTAAAGGTTTATATGGTGTAAGAATTGATGTCCTCCTTATTGATGTAATGGTCTAGTTCCTTAACCCAATAATTTAAGACTTCCAAAACATCATGGTACATTAATATTTTTTGTAAGAATCCCCAGAAATGTTTTCTATCTAGTATATAAAATTTATTTATTAGACTATATCATTATGACACTTATAATAAATGATCAAATTATAAAATAGATCATTACAAGGAAATATCTCAGTTTTGGTGGTAGCCTTGTGAATCCCTAACTTTTGGATAGCCTTAGGTCATCTAAGAATTCAGTTTCATTCTCCTTGATATCATCATCATTATCTAGATTTTATGCACTTATACCACTTTGAATACATTATCATAATGTTTGTATTTGATAATTTCCTGTATGAAAGTTACGTCCCTAAATTCCTAACCTTGTTTAGGATTTGATGATGAAGATAGAATTTTTAACATTAATCTATAGCCTATTTGAATGGGTTGGTTGTATAAAATGGGTTATTTAGAAACATGCTTAGAATATCTCTATAATCACTTGACAATAAGTGCTCTAATAGGTTTAAGTTATGAAATGATAGCTAAATGCTCAACCCATATGAAAACTCATGCTCTTTGAATCAGACTCATAGTAATGGAAATGAGGGCTCATAGTGCTTGAATTAAACTTTGAGTTGGTTATAATTATTTCAAATGAGTCACATTTTTCTCCCAATATGCTTCTAATTAGAATTTAAAATGTGCTTCTAGATTTAAATCCATTATTTAGCGATGTGACCCAGTCAGGTGACAAGTTCTAACACTCCTAAATATTTTGAGGGTAACACCCTGCTAACTCATTGGGTACTTAGAGTGTGTTGGGAATATGCCTAAAATTTTCTCTTTCATCACTTGGGGAGATTTTAGATTCTACCATATGTCATTTAGAGTGTTGAGGTGGATGCCATGAAGGACCTTAGGGTGACATTTCATTAGATATGTGTTCCTGGGCATATATATCTCCATTCACATAGACAAGATGCATAACATGCATTAGTTGATTGAGACCTTTAGACCCATACATATTTGACATCCTTGAGCAGTACATAGATTCCATGTAGAATTTTTTGATTCATTGATTATCCCTAAGGTCATAATATTCTATTAATTGTTATAGTCCTATGAATTTGGTAGGACACACGACATAGGGAAAGTCATTAGCACTTCCCACACCATACCTTTTGATTTCCACCCTAGGAGATATTTGCACCACTTTTATCTGGGTGTACAGATGAAAATATGGTAGGATATAATTGATAAATGTTACCTAAATCATAAAAAAAAATTGACATCTTTGGGATATAAGGGAAACATAAAGCTTAAGTTAGCTAAAATCCCCCTTTAAATCATAATGCATGCTTAATTGACATGTTTGGATTCCCATTCTTCACAAGATATTAATAACATTATCAATTAATAATCCATTTTTACATAAGATAAGAATGGAAATGTGCCTATTCTACACAAGATAAGAATATTAGATTATTTTTAAGAGGCAATATTATTATCTTGATGTCATGTAGAATGGGAAGTTGCCTAATAGACATGACATCAAATATATTTATCTTTTGTAGAATGGGATGAATTGATAATATCCTTAATATCTTGTGTGTAATGGGCACATGTCCATTCTTCACAAGATATTAATAAAATTATCAATTAATAATCCCATTTTACACGAGTTTATAAGAATGGTCATGTTCCCATTCCATAAGATAAGAATATTGGCTTCTTTGTAAGATTCCAATATTTTTATCTTGATCACATGTAGAATGGGAAGCTACCCTTTATCAAACTGTGAGTTCATAATTCATTGTTTTTTATACCATTAATGTTTACAAGGAGATTTGTGCAAGTTAAAATAATGTATATTCAATTAATCTTGCATAAATAATGTTGACATGAAAATGACATCAAACCATGAATTCATAGTTTGATGTTACATCCTCACTAACATCTATAGAAAGTATCCTGTTATATTGATTAAGTTAGTATTCTTAAACATAAGTAAACATCACACACATGAAAATATAGATATTCAAGACTTCAGATATATTTCTCATTAATATACTCAAAGTGGTTACATAAGGTAGCTCATAACATAGTATTCATGTATAGATAGCTTAAATTATAAGACTAGATAGGATTATCTCTATCCATATTGCTAAGTCTAAATACAATATTGTAATCCAATAGTCATGTCATTTCTACATGTCTCTCTACTTTTGTGTAGCTTTGTTAGATGTCATGAAGTGTAGTGTGTGTCATTATAGATGTATATGTTTAATCAATACCATGGTATGACCATTGACTTCATTGGGCTATTGGCTAGGAACTAAACCTCATGAAGAAACACTCCAACATCATCCCCATACTTGATCCTTTGTCTCATCCTCAATATAACACAAACGAAGCTTCTCACAAAAAAATATATGTAGTTGGGCCTTTCTAAAAAAAATGTTGATGTTTATTGAGGATTTTTACCTCAAGTTCCTTCAATTTTTTCAAATAACTAGCGACTTACTAAGCTTTTTATTTTAATTGTATATTATCCTAAATCAATTTTTTAATGTCATATAGGGGAGCTAACTAGAAACAAATTTAAAAGAAGTCTCAATTTCCTATGTAATTTTTCAAGCTTCCCCATGAAGTGATCAATGAGGTTTCTTGAATCTTGAAGTGTTATAATTAGTTTGCCCATTATTTCTATTCCTCTTGAAATTTCTTACCAAATTCTAAAATCCATGTCCTTTATATGCTTGTTGTATCCTTGGAAATATCATATTGGGTGATGGCTTTGTTTAATTATTCTTCAAGGTTGTCTAAGGCTGTCTTTTCATCTATTGTTTTATCTAGATACCCAAGTGTGAAATTAAAGTATGTAGTGGCATCTGATATGAAGAGAATAAATATGTGTTATTACCATGTTGTGGTTTTGCATGTTATCTACCAAGGTTTTGGTATTATATTGGAGTTTTAAATTCTATATGTCACTCTCATGGATGTTTTGTTTCATTACCTTGGAGAAAAATTGGTGCTTGATTAAATTCTAAAATATCTCTTTGAACTGTTGAGTGATAGGAAACTTTAGATCTGATTCAAACTATGGCCTACGCTCCTTCATCTCATTGATGGCATCATGTAGTGTATATTCTAATAGTCTACATCCCTACATCCAATCATATTGGGCACTTTCCTAAAATATATTCCCTAACTGTTATTTTTGGCTATAGGCAATGCATTCAACTTTATATTTGTGCCATGTGGAGTTGTTTTAAATAGAGTGGGTTCAAAATGGATGTTCTTGATTTTTTTGTGTTGAGTTAAAATGGATTTGATTTGGGTTATGGAATTTTGGGGTGGAAGACATAGTGTATATGGAGGGGATTGAGAAGGGCATGCCAATGATCATTTTTTGAGTGGAAATAGATGGTGGAGGGGATCTTAGTTACTGATGAATGGGTGGCATAGGGGTTTGAATGACTATATTTTTGGTGGATTCTTCAATGACTTTCTTTAATTTTAATTATACCTATTTTTTAATCTTCCTCATCTTATTGGGAAACTTTTTTTTGTTGCTTTTTAAATTTTAGCTTCTTCTACCTTGAGGGCATCGTCCTCTACCACTTTTTTATTTTTTAATTTTCCCCTTATTTTTCTATTTTACCTCTTAGTTTTCCTTTTTCTATTTTTATTCCTTCTCATTTCTCTCATGTTCTTCCTTATCCTTTTTCAACTTTTATTCTTTCTCCTTTTTCTCTTTTTCTTTCTTTTCCTTTTTCTTTCTTTCTTCCTTCTCTTTTTCTCCTTTTCTTCCTACTCCTTTTCTCTCTTTCTTCCATCTCTTTTTCTTCATGCTCATGTCTTTTTGTCTTCATGTTCTTTCTTTTTATTTACCGCTAAGGCCTCTACTAATTTTATTTTCTATGGTGTCTTCTTGATCCTTTTTTTGGCATATGATTTTTATTTTTCCACAGCCTCTTCTATTTCCTTCCTCTATTTTTCTTTCAGTTATGCCTTCTTCTTTGCTTCCTCTTTTGTAGTTTTATTTTTTATTCTTTTTCCTATTTATTTTTCCTTTCTTCTTCTTGTTGGTTACTTTGTGTTTCTAAACATTTTACTTGACAAGGCTTCTACAGATTGTTTTTGTGCCTTGGCCAATCTGATGGTCATGACTTTTAACGGAGTTTATTAATCTTCACCCTCTATGTCTGTAAATACTTATTCTTTGACCTCTATATCTGAGATTTCAATAGGTGATTCTTCTTGGATCAGGTATGATTTTTTTGTGTGATATTTTTACCTTATGCTCTTCTATTTTTATTTCTTATTAGACAACATATCTTTTATTTTCAATGTAGGATGTGATCATTTCTTTTGTATGTGGATAAAATTACAACTTGTGGACCCAATATCTGTCCCAATTGAATGTGTTTTATTTCCATTTTGAGATGCATCTATCCCATCCATTTAGTGCATGATGAGTATGTCAATATCTTTTTATGGATGAGATTCAAATTGGAACTTGACATGTTTCCCCTTACTTTTACCTAATTCTTTAGGTGCCTTTGATTAGTCCTAGGTTTCCTCTATTTCATCTTCCTCTTCTATTAGCATTCTATTGGATGTTTGTCCTTAAATTTCCAATACTAAATCTTCTATATTGGAGTGTATGTCATGTGGACTAGACTTCCCTAATACTTTTGGAAAGGATTGAATGGCTAGGATGATTTATTCTACATGGTCATTTGAAACTTCATATTGAATGGGTGGAATAATTTTGGTACATGGGTTATGTGGGAAGATGTAGAGGTATTCAATGGTGGTGTAAAAGTAAAATTATTTGTTATATTTGGAAATAATTTGTGTGGAAATTCTATACCATACACTAAGGGTTTGTTGTAACTCAACTCCCTAGGTAAGCACATCGATAACTTGATGTTATGTGGTCATGGTCTCCAAATGGTTTTTTATCTATTATCTTATGGTCTTCTCTTTGTCTCGTTATACATGTCTATTTATTTATAGAAGGGAAGTTATATTTAATACATATCTAGGTAGAGTAACAAATATTCATAATAGAAATCATGCTTACCTCTCTTGACTTTCAAATGTTAGCATTGAAATTATCCAACTGGAATTGGCAGAGGTTGTATTTTATCTTTAGTGAAAACAAATTTTATGCCACCAGTACACTCCTAGGACTCATGGAATCTTCCCTATTGGTGTATTATACTTTCCATGCCACTGACTTTATCATGTATCTGTATATTTTTTTTTGATGGTTTCTATGTTAATGTCATGTTTGGTTTGGGTGGATTTTAAGTAATTGACAGCATTTTTACCTTTAGAAGAGCCCTTATTTTCTTTTTTTTGTATGTTATTTCCTTAGTTTATTATCCAAGTTACTCTTTAAATGAATAAAATCCCATTGTGTACGTGGTTGAGTATAATTTTGATTGTGGTATCTACTAGAATGAAAAATGGGAATCATGCCCAAATGTCTAAATTCATTCACAAGGTGGTTTTTTCTTTGGGCTTCCAATCACATGTATTATTTTTTGGTCCCTAATGGATGAGTTATTTGTGGTATACCTCCATCTAAGTCTGGTCAATTTCTAATAAAAGTGCATGGATATATTTTGAATTACCCTTGAGGTGTGTAACGCCATCTAGCATATTTGAAAATCATCATTTAAGATCTGGTGCTAATTATTTTTTGGGTACCTTATTTTACTTAGGAATCATGAGGGTTTTAGAGTTAGTGACATGTGAGACAACCATTCTTGTTTCTCTCTTCTTTGATGTATATCATTGAGGTGTAAAAATGACACTGTAAAAATTATATAGAGTTTGAGTGTTTGGAAACATTTGTGATGTGGTAAGGGGTGATGGCTTGATTTTAAAGAGTTTTTCTAAGTTGGTCATCCTTAGAAGTTAAAACTATCTTGTCCATCCCCTCAATCTTGTTGACTCCCCATATCATATTAATATGATTCTTATATCCTTTGTCTTTTTTCATTTATGGTGTCTTTTTGATTAATGACCCACTTAGATGTTTATGAATTTGTTTGATGAAATTTTATTGATTTTAATTTTATGTGTTATGTGTATCTACTTGGAGAATTGTAGATGATCAAATTACTCATTCATATTATGCATCTAACATCAAATGGTGTATCATATTTTATTAATTTACCCATCCTAGCTGAGTTCACCTAGTAAGAATTACAAGACCAAACACTATTATCCCCTATTTTTATTGTCCATAAGTTGTCATTTACTAGTTTTCAACTTGGGAGTTTCTTTTTATTTTTATTTTTATCTCAAGCAATTATTTACCATTTTTCAACTTGGGATAATCTTTTTATTTTTATTTTTCTCTCGTGCCTCTATTTATCAGTTTTCATAAATTTAACGTTAAACATTGAATTCAAAGTTTGATGTTCTAGACTCAAGTCTAACATCTAGAGAAAGTATATGGTTATGTTTATTAAGTAAGTATTATTAAACATAAGTAAACATCACATAGATGATGTATATAAATATTCAATACTTCATATATATTCCTCATTAATATACATAAAGTGGTTACATAAGGTAGCTCAGACCATAGTATTAATGTAAAGATAGCTTAGATTACAAGATTGGATAGGATGATCTTCACCCATATTACTAGTAAGTATAAATAGAATGTTATAATCCAATAGTCATATAATTTATGCACGTCTCTCTATTTTTATGCATCTTTTTTATATGTCACAAAGTGTAGTCTATGTTACAATATATGACTATGTTTGATTGATGTCATAGTATGACCATTGACTTTGTGGGTTGTTGGCTAGTAATTGAAACTCATAAATAAACCTAACAACAAGTAAATATATCACTTAACATGTGCCCATTCTATAAAATATAATAATATCGGCTCATTTTTAAGATGCCAATATTCTTATCTTGATGTCATGTAGAATAGGGAGCTGCCCAATCTACATGACATCAAATATATTTATCTTGTGTAGAATAGGATTAATTAGCTATATTATTAATATATTATTTAGAATGGGTATATGCCAATTCTTCACTATATATTAAGAACATTATCAATTAAGCCCATTTTACACAATATAAGAATGGGAATTTCTAATTTTACACAAGATAATAATATTAGCTTCTTTATAAGAGGCTAATATTATTATCTTGTGTAAAATGATAAATTCCCATTCTTATATTGTGTAAAATGGGCTTAATTGATAATGTTCTTAATATATAGTGAATAATTGGCAACTACAAAACTACATGATAAAATATTTTTATCTTGAGGATAATGGGATTAACTAATAATATTCTTACTGATATCTTGTATATAATGGGCACATGCTCATTATTCACAAGATATTAAGTGTTGGCATTAAACCTTTATCAAATAATGAGTTCATAGTTTGTTAAGGTGTGTATATTTGTTTCAAGTGTCTTAAAATGTGGATGATGTATTTGAAAGTATGGAGAGAAGTATACAACTCTTAAGAAGCCTAAAGTAATGTGTACTACTCATTTTCTACCCATTGTTTGTAGACATTGAATGGTCATCTACAGTCATCCCACAAATATTTTAAAAGCCATTATGAGATGTTGAAACATGAGTTGAATCTCTATTTGAGGACCCCAATATGCTGAAGAGATATTATTATCCATTTTTGAAATAGTAAGTATATAATAAAGAAGGGATTCTAGCTCCAAAAGGAGATGATTGAGTTTTGGGATTTAGTAGAAGTTACAGATTCAGTTATTCAATTTTGTGTATGTTCACAATATTTTTGGGTGAAGAGTTTGTTAGTGTGTTTTTATATTTTATTATTGTTGTAGATGATATTGTTTTGGGGATACCAATGATGTTTACAAGGAGAGTCATGTAGGTTAAAATAATGTGTGTTCCATTAATATTTCATAAGTATGTAACACTTAATATGTATATATAATATGAGTACATAATTATATTCACCATATCATGATGATTTCCCTTACAATACATTCTAAGACTACATGAAAATGGGAGCCAACGCATGGTCATCCCACTTGTTGAAAACAAGGTTTCCCCTTACGTTGAAAATATTGAACTAACAAAGGACTTCGACCATATCCAGGACATCATAGCCTATAGCAGAGGAAACATGATGCACCATGAAGACAGTATCCTAAGCTAGGATGATGGATAGCCTACCTCTGTAACCATATGTGTTTCATATGACTGTTGGGTGTAATAATCATATGAAGAAGTTAAACATGGTTATAGTATATTGATATTCAACTTTAATCTTTATCCCACATAGGAACCCTCAATAATTTAAGGGAGGATATCTAAAGGAAGTGACTAAATATTTTGCTTAATAAAGACATTAGATTCTTGAGTGCCAATGAATCATCGAGTAATCGATAAAAATCCAATCCATGTAACCAATGTAGAAGAGTGTGTACCACCCAAAACTTATAATAAGTGTCTTTCTTCATTCCATCGATCATACTT
Source organism: Torreya grandis (assembly GCA_037957365.1). Lineage (NCBI taxonomy): Eukaryota > Viridiplantae > Streptophyta > Pinopsida > Cupressales > Taxaceae > Torreya > Torreya grandis. The sequence continues at coordinate 508,711 of JARHVA010001556.1, read as the reverse complement.
GCACACACATATACAAACTAGACACCATGTACATCTATGGTGAAGAGAGTGCCTCTCCTGAATAAGGGTAAGTTATCAAAGAACAAGGGGCATATGAAGGTGAATTCAATAAATCAAGACACTTAGAGATATGGATTTGGTAAAGGGAACCATTTGGGTGTTATGATATACTCTCAATATAACATTTTCACCAATTTCATGGTTTTTAGACATATCAGAAGCTATCAAATTATGTTGACTTGGGTCTTAAAATAATCTAGGGAAAATAACTAATAAGTTGTGTTATGCTAAATTTTAATAAATTCTAGACATCTAAGTATATCTAGTGAGGTTGGGTGCACTATAAACACTAAAATGGCATTTTTTACCACCTTAAAACATGAGATCATGTGTGGATATTACAGTCAGCACTAGGATGAAGAAAAAAACACTATGATGGAGAACCAAGGTTAGATTTTACTTTGGGGTAGGTGGTTCCCCAAAAGGTATAAATATGGTATCTACAAAAAGGTTTCAAGGATAATAAATGATGAGGATTATGTATAAGGAGTTGAAGAAGGGAATGATGCACATAGAGAAGTAGTAACATTAAAATGTGTTGGATGAACACAAAGGGGAGATAACACATGGAAGAAGTTAGCATGTAGAGGAATTCAATGGTATAACATGAAGTGATAGGTGTCAATCCCAAGGATGAAAATTTATCTAGACAAATATCCATTTGGATGAAATGACATTATGTAGCATAAAGACCAAAGGATAAATGATGGAAGATATAGGAGGCCAATACAAATTAACTAGTATCAAAATTGAGATAATTAAGGAGTTACTTAGCCATAAAAAGGATAGGAATGGGAGATTTTGAGGCATGAGTAGGCCACACTAAATATTATTAATTTAAAACATGGAATAACATAGCCATGCTAACCTATCACAACTAGACATATTCATACCTATAAATATGGGTAGTCAGCCATGGAAATGATTTCCAAAAATAATTATTTTCAATGTAGATTGTTGCTTATATAAGGTTAGTATAATAGGAATAAATAAAGATAAGGTTGAATCACATCCATTATGAATAAATGATAAGAGGCTTAGATGGATGAGAAGGAAACATGGTGAAGGGATAAGTTCTAAAGATTGAGGGTAGGAAATCCTATAGCTAAAAATTTGTAGGTCCCACACACATTTATTTCCATGTGGGATATTTGAATAATAAAGGTTGTGAGGTTTACTCCCACTCTCTTTGGAAATCATATAAATATGAAGGACATCTAAGCAATAAGAATAAAAATAATAAGATACCAACTTAGTGGAATAGTCAAGTCGGTTATGACTCGAATAGGATTTGGTGCCCTCCATCAAGCATGGATGGTTAGAGGGTAGGAATAACATAAGAAGACATGGTTTTATAAGGGAATATCCATGTATGAAGCTGACTAGAGTAGGAAATATTTCTAAGTTTTCAAGCACAATTTTTTGCCAATGGAAATTAGTAGCACTGTGAGCCAATGAAGTACATAATTGAGATGTTCACTTGGATGATCAAGGAACTTCAAGGATAAAATTAGATGGTGAGGAAAGAAGAATAAAAAAATTGAGTCTACACTAATATATCAAGTAGGTTTTGCCTAGACTCACCCAAAAATAAGGAGATTCCCTATGGGAGGGTTAGATAAGAAAATGTAGGCAACCCTTCCCCACTAGATGGTTGGACCCATAATAAATGTATCATTGCTCCTTGAGATAACTCTAGGTGCACGCTATAAGAGAGGGAAGAACAAGGGAAAAAAATTGGTGGGTTAACTCCATAAATGTATCTCTCAATAGCCTTTGCCAACTAGAACCCATCAGGGGAGTGCATGAGGAAAGATTGAACTAGAGACATGGGAGGAAGTTATTGGGTTATAGATGCCTTGTATAATGGTGTAAAATGGAAGGTTTCTATGAGAGAAACTAGGATAATTTGCAATTAGGATAAGTTGGGGTAACCCTTAGGAATAATTTGAAGTAATCTTAGGAAATTAATCAACACATTAGCACCAAGGAAAGTAGGACCTTCAGAATGTAGAGGATGAATTTGTATGCCTTTTGTACATGCCCTAATTTGGTCAAGAAAACACAAGTAATATGTATTTTTTATCTCTTTCACGTGAAGATATTAATGATGAATAATATTATTGTTCACACATGTCACTTTGGTCTTTTGATGTCAATATGATCCTTACTACATGACATATTTTCCCTATTTTTCACCCTCAGTAGTCTCATGTCATGCCTTTTCTATCCATAGGGGCCCCTAGCCTATTTTTCTCAGTTATAAACCTATATTTTATACACATGACAATGTCATGGTCCTAGATAATATTTCCCAATGTTATTATCCACCTCAGTACTATTCTCTAACGGTTATGCTTTTAACTTCTTTCGAGTCCTTACCCTCCTTTGGCTCTCCTCTTATGATTTTATTTACCATTTTACCTGTTGGCCTATGAACAAGTGTCTCACATTTAAAATAAAATTTTTTATATATAAAGAGATTCACAAGGAATTTTACATGGAACCTATTACTTTGGCACATAATTACCAAAAAAATTAGTCAATAGTATAGCTCAACATTTTGCATATTTACTCAGCATCACACATAGATCTGCATACTTGATCAAATAAGGACCTAATAAAAATTCATTCTTTCATAATGTATGTGTTGATAATTAACGTTCCCTAAGGAATAACCACATTAGATCTAAGACCCATATCATTTGGGTTAATGTAGGCAATTTAGAGGATAATAGGGATTCTATGTTGTTTGATCATAACATCCCTTGACCCACCTTTTCCCATCCTTTTTCATTTGATTATGTTATTTTTTTGTGTGTTAAAGTATTCATTAGGTTTTATAAGAAGGATTATCCATAGAGTGACATAAAATGATGATTAAAGATTCTTGAGGACACATACAGAACCCATAATACCTCTTGTAGCCATCTCAGAAGTTTTAGGGCTCTTTTCCATAATAGGAAAATAGTGCAATGCCCTTTTCCATTAGTGTAATATGTTATAGTATAAATTATTACACTATTGACTTGAGATAGGTGGAATTTTAATTTTACAATGAAGGTATTCCTGACTATTCCCCTAAATGTTCTAGCATTACCATCACCTAGTGACATGCATTTTATTCTAGATAAGTTGATTTTCTCCTTTACACTTCCTCTTTAGGTTAAATCAATTAAATTAGTTATATACAATATTCATCTACATTTAACCCCTTTACTCAATTCTTTATCAATATAGGATTTTCTCTATTAATTCCTAAAAAAATAAAACACTCTAGATGAAGATGTTACTAGGTGGAAGAGCTTAAGTTGATGAGGAGAGATCAACAACGATAGAATAATAAAGAAGGTAAAAAGCATGCAAGTTTTCACTTGTCAATATGAATAATTAAAAGTGTCTCATGAAGAGCCACATATAATTAGGATTGAATAAAAATTTTGATCCAGATGAAGCAATTTTTTATGGTATAACTTTGTAGATAGATGGATAACACAATGAAAACAAGAAAGAATTGGACTAGTTTCTAGGGATAGAAAATGGGTTTAGTGTGGGGTGATGTTTACGCCCAAAAATTATCCAAACCCTAGAATACTAATGTAGTTGAGCTTGCACTAGGATAATACTTAACAATGTTAATATTTGAGAAGTGGAACACATAATCCTCAAGCCAAAAAGTTGATGTAATTGGCCTTAGTCCAAGATGGCATTTAAATGAAGAAGGGTAGAAAACGTATTAAATTTTGGAAGTTACAGTTGATTCATCCTACCAAAAATGACCCCTAAGGGAGACTAAAGAATAATACATCTGATGATTGAAAGAAATACAAACACAAGAAGAGAGTGAGCTATAAGAACTACCTAATAAAACTACCATTAGAATATATAGGGATGGAACTAGATATTATAGAGATATTAAAAGTCTATAATTCTTAAGTACACTTAGAGTGTTTTTTGTAATTCTAAGTAGTCATGTATGGATGAGCCTAATATTTAATGAATAAAGTGTGGTTTGATTTACAACTGGAGTTACTATTATGTAATTAGATATGTGACTTTTCCTTTTAATTTTTAATTATCTCATTATTCTTATCTTGTTTACAATGGGCATGTACCCATTCCACACAAGATAAGTATATTTACTTATATGTAATATGCAAATAGTAATATCTTGATGTCATGTATAATGGGTAGCTGTCCAATCTACATGTCAAATATCTTTATCTTGTGTAGAATGGGATTAATTGATAATATTATTCTTAATATCTTTTATATAATGGGCACATGCCCATTCTAGTGATATGATTTTTACTCATGCTTGAAACATCCAAGGGGTTTTCATTCTCTCATTTTAGGCCTATGGGAATAATTGAGGGTATGAGTTGCAAGTATTGAGCTCTCTAATGTAGCCTTGTGTATCCTTGTAAAACTATCTTAGAAATGAGCAGTCTTGAAGATTGTTATTGAACACATCTTGTATAACCATTTTGATAAATGGGACAAATCGTATAAATAAGTCTGATTAGATAATATCTTAGCCTAACAATACATATGTATAATGATCTAGACTCATATCATCATCCATGAAAGCAACTAATATCCAAAAACATAAACTAAGAATATAGAAGGGATTACCAAATACAAATAGGTGATCATGAATAATTTTATGCATTTATTGAAACTTTCAATTTATGTAGTACGTATTCTGACCATTTTATAATATTTTGGCATCTATACACACTAGCACTATGGTAAACAATGCCTTCCTAAAAAGAGTGTGCCATAGTTGACAACATAAAAAAAAGTTACAAAAATGGACAAAATTCATCATAATAGAACAAAAGGAGGTGACCCAACCATTAAATAGAAATTTTCAAATTTAGAGATTCATTGTCCTCCTTAGGGGACTCCTTTTATCTTTTTTTAACCTTTTTACTCTAATTTATTATTCTTTAGGGAATATCCAGCTTGCCTTCCATCATTGGTAATCTTCAAAGTGCCTTGGGAGGTGTTTGATTGGTGTTGTATTCTTTCTTAGCTAGGTTGCATGGTTGGAGAGGAGATTTCATATTGTTTCCTTCATGGTAGTTTCTCTCTCATCATTCAATTTAGCATAACCAACTAATTCTATAACCTGCTCATTATTTATTTTTTGGCCAGCCTAGCTTTGATTCTAAACTCTAACATGAATTTGACCAATTTGATAGGGAACACCATGAAGGAATCTAGTTGACCATCTAGCTTGAATAAATTCACAATTCATACCTCCAAAAATATCTTCATAATTGACTGACACCTCTTAGAATCTTTCCCTCATTTTATTATATTGCATTCAAATCATCAAAAGATGAATCTCTTCACTATGACTATCCATCTATGTTATTTTGTGAGATGTTGTAAAGTACATAAAATACCACAAGTGACTTCTATAGTTATTAGATGTCAAAATATAATCATGTGTTTCTATGGTTTGTTTATATGTTCAAAACTCCAATGAAGAATCTTACATATATCATCCTCAAACTTAACCTTTGTCTCATCTTCAAGACAACAAAAATGAAGAATCCTGCAAAGTTTTATGTACTTATATTTGGATTCAAAAATTATTAGTGATTGGTGAGTAACTTGGCCTTAAAATATTTTCATTTGGTGATATATCCATTGGTATTATGTGCTTTTTTTTTTAGCTGAATATTATCTCAGATCAAGTTGATGATGTCATTTGGTGGGGGTTTACCATCGATCAATTTGTATAAAGTCTCCATCCTAGTGTCTACTTGATCCAATTTCTCCATAAATTAATTGGTTATCCCTCGAGATTCTTCAAGATCGATGATGATATGGGCCATTTAATTTTGCTTGGCATGGAACTAATCACCAAATCTAGCATTTATTTTCTTTATGCTCTAGTAGGGTCCTTCATGATGTCATATTATGTGGCTACTTGATTTAACTCTTCATCTAAAGCATCCAAATATCTATTTTGACATGTTTTACCATTAGCCACATTAGAGTAAATGAAAAATAAGTATCAGCATTTGTGATTGCTTTTCAAATCAAATCAATATTTGTCTTGAATTTATGGTGATTTTATGAATTATATACTAGTTTTTGTGCCCTTTGTTTGAACTTAAATTATTCCACTACATTTTCTCATATGGCTTGATTTCTAGCCTCTGAGAGTAATCAATGTTTTATGATATTTTGCACTATATCCTAAAATCATTATTCTAATGGCCATTTGGGGTCAACATCATCTTATAGCCTTGTTGTTGCATCTAGTCTTCATATTATTGCTTATGTATTAGAGATATTTGTTGAGATGGATATCATTTCCTTGTAATATGGATTTCAACATAGCTAGCATTGATTGAATGGATTTTTCATTTTAATGTTTTGTTAACATTACTTTGATCTGAGTGATGGAGACTTGTGGATTGAATAATTAGATGGTTTTGATGGATTAGGATGTGGATGGTGTGGAAATTTGGTGTGGGTAATTGGGTAGAGGAGTGATTTATGATGCCACCTATTTTTTTACTTTTGTTGTTTCATGTTTCCCATTCTCTTCCTCTACCTTTTTGGAAGCATCCATTGCTACCTCCTATTTTTCATATTTCAATTTTCTTATGGCTTATTTTTTCACCCTCTTCATATTTTTTTGTGTTTTTTGGGTAGCTTCTTTTGTCACCTTCTTCTTTTGTGTTTCTATTTTTTGGGCGGGTCTTCTATCACCTTCTTCATTCTACTTCTGCTTTTGCTTTATCTAATTTTCTCATTTTCTAAGTTATCCTTTTCTAATTTTTATTTTTATCTTATTTATTTTTCTAATTTATCCTGTCTCTATTTCCTCTTATTCCTTTTTCTTTTATGCTACAATTTCTTGACTTTTTCCCTTTCTTTCCTCTGTTATTCCATTTTTGGATTGTTTCTCCCTTTCTTCTTCTTTGTCTTATTTCTTGTTATAATTTATCCTTTGTCACTTTTTCTTCATGTTCATTTTTATTGTCTTGCCATTTCCTCTATGGATTTTTGTTTGGTCATGTTATCTTCCCTTTCTTTCCTCTCCTATTATAGTTAGGCTTGTTTTTCCCTTTCTTATTCTTCCTTTATTTTTTTTTCTTTTTATTTCTCATCATGTTTTTTTTTCCCTTTATTCTTCAAAATTTTATATTCATTTATTCTTGAGTCATTTCTTTCATCAAGTGTCATGGTTACTTCTTATTAGTCTTTAGCTAATGTTATGGTTGTGGTTGTTTTTGGGGTTACTTTTATTTCAATTTCTTTTTATTTTCCTTGTTTTTGTCATATCTTCTTATGTGGCCAACCCCTCCATGGTAATCTCATGATTATTCCTCTTCTTTTATCTCTGTATCAGTCAATATGATGGATGCCATTTTCCTAGTTCATGCCATTTTATGGATGTTACTATGTTATTTTATCCCTATTTGTTTATCTTTTTTGAGGTGACATCTCTACCATTTTCCCTTTCTAATGGGTGTGTTGCTTTCTTTTGCCTATCATATGTATAAAATCACTACCTATTGGCCCTCTATCTTTTAGCGATGATTGAATGCCTTAAATCTTATCTATGGTAAACACCTATCCTATTTTTAGGACTAGACCTCAAATTTGAATGGTGTGGGATGAATCCATAGACTTATCACATTTAAGTCAAGCCAAACAGATTGTGTTCTAACATATTCTTCCTCTTCTTTGACTTTTATGTGACCTTGTTGTTGAGCTTATCTACCTATGATAAGTTCTTATAGGATTGCATTGATATTAGGTGGGTTGGGCATCTTGATGGCCTTTGGGAATGAATAGATGATAGTGATAACTTGTTTGACATGTTCATCTAAGACTTAATATCAGAATGGGGAGATGAATTTTATACACCTCTCATAAGGGAAGATGTAAATAAAGTTCATATTGACTCAAAAAAATCACTTGAATGTTTCTTGATAATTTATAGGAAATATGGAATTTGGGGGTCATTTTTTTCTTGAGGCTACCTCCTCAGGTAATTAAGACTATAATTTGTTCGTGGGAAAAGATGAGATCCATATGTATTTTAATTTTCTTCCCTATGGATTTATCTTGGGCCCACTAAAATTTTTCCTCTATGCCAAAGAGTTTATTGGTATAGGACATATCTAAACATATGATCAGAGATCCATAACATAAATCATGCTTACCTTGTTTAATATTATCTATGTTGGTAGTAAATTTATATAGTATCCCTTAGTAGATATTGTACTTTGTCTTCTTGGAGGTCATATCAAATTCAACCTTTCCACTTTTTAGGCTCATGACATCCTTTCTATTATTAAAGTATATCTTTCATGCTAACACCTTGACCATGTACCTTAAATACCATATTTTTTATGGATACTCCATTGATACCTTTTTCATTTTATATATACCCTAAGTAATTTATGAAATACTTTATTTTGGTAGAACCTTTATTATCATCTTTATGGATAATGTGTCCTTCATTCATCAACCCTATCATGTGTTTAATATCTACTTCAGTGATGTTATACAATTGTTCCAAGAACAAGATCCCATTATGGAGGTGGTTGAGTAGGATTATGATCTATCATGCTATTGTATAGATAAAAAATTAGAATTTCTCCTAGATATCCAATTTTATTCATGAATAGGAGCTAGCCATGATAATCCATTCCCATTGATTCATTATAGAACTTGTTGAATTAGCTCAACATGCTCTACATCCATCCTTGTATGATCAATTTATGTGATATTTTTATGGATATAATGAAATGTATCCTCAAAGTGCCCTAAGTTGTACAAGATGAATAAGAAATATCTTTTATGGTCTAGTGTGTGGGCATTCTCTGGAACATGTTTAGCTATTGCCATTAAAAGTTCCCTTTGATCAAAAATTTGAAGTGTTGTGATTTTCACTCATTCTATTTAGATTGTTGATAATTATTATTTTGTGGAGTGATTTTGGTATATCTTGGGAGCTTGAAAATTTTATGTGAATTGAGAAGAGGGATGATCACTTATTTATATAACTTTCTTCCTACTACCTCCATTTATAGCTTTAAATTCAAACATGATGCGTAGTCTTGCCATATTTCTTGTAAAGCAGGTTTTCCAATAGTTTAATTAGTTGGCATGTATCTTTTATGCTATAAACATCCATTTTTATTTTTATTTATTTAAGTTTTAAATTTAGATACTTTAACCACCTCAATCTTTGCTTTTATTATTTTTTCTCTTTCTGATCTTGATTGGATGTGTTTTATGGTATCCATCATTGTTCTTTGTACCTAAGAATTTGTAGCATGGTTTGATTTTATGTTTGAAACTCCAATGAAGATTCAAAACAAGATGCCTCAACTAAAATTGTATAGGGGAAGTGTTTTTCTTAACTTAATCTAACATACAATTTATCAAGTGTAAACAAACATATCACCAATAACACATAATCGATAACACAAACCCTACATCAAGTTGTGAGTTCACAGTTTGATGTTTTGGATAGTTATGATGTATAAAATAATTATCTTTTCATTTATATTAACATACATTTCATTAATTAAATATGAATAAACATAATATCAATAACACATAATATAAATAATGATACATGATTCAATTCACATTCATACTTGAATCATTGATACATGTGTCTATAGCATGCATAATTTGATATATATCATGATCATCCCCATAAAATTCATTGTTAAGACTACATACAATACAAACTATCAACTATTACATTTTTTACTTGTGGCTATATATTTATGGTTTTCTTTATGAGATGTCATGAAATTAATTGATACCATGAATAATGTTTGTAGTTGATTGAGTCACATTATCATCATAAGATTATGTAGTTTACTTTAATGTTCAATATTCTATTGAATAATCACACAAACATAATCCCTAGACCTAATCTTCGATGTATCCTTAAGACAACTAAAAATTAAGAATCATAGATCCTAAGAACTTTAATTGGTTTGTAAAATTTAGTGATACTTGGAAGTCAATATGGTCTCAAAATATTTACATTCAATGAGGTATCCATCTACCCATTATCTATTTTATTCTAACAAAATATTAAGTTGGACTAATAAGGTGATGTCATTCGATGGAGACTAATTGTCAATCATATTGTAAAAGTTCTCTATTTCCATAGTAACTTGTTTTAATTTTTGTATAATTTTTTTTATTATTTCTCTAAATTCATTTAGGTTGGTGATGATGTGGGTCTGTTGTTATTTTTTATCATAGAATTAATCCCCCAAAAAAATAGTCATTTTATTTCTACTCTAGTAGGGTCTTTAATGATAGTGTATTATGTGGCAGCTTGATTTAGTTCTTCCTTGAAAGCATCTATAATTTTATTTTCTATTTTTATTATCATCGACCATCCTAGATTAAATGCAAAGTATGTAGAAACATCTGAAATATATTTTTAAAGGGAATAAATATGTTTTTTTACTATATTTTGATGTCAGGCATTCTCCACCAATGGTTTTATACATTTTCTACCAATGGTTTTATACTTTATTAAAACTTAAAGTCTTTCATGATAGTTTCATAGATGGTTTGCTTCTCTGGCTCTAAAATTGATTGATGTTTAATCATATTTTAAAGTGTCTCCTATAGGCATTATTTCAATGACCATTTTTTATTTTCATGAATTGTGGTCTTGCCTTTGAGATATTCTGTATAACCTATGAAATTACCACTTAAAAATAATAGGTTGTTGCATCTAATCATTAGTTTCACTTTATTCTAAAACATGACCCATATGTTGTTTGTGTATAGGATATAATTTGTTGAGATGATGTTGGCACCTTGAGGTGTGGATTGTAGCATATTTGGGGTCAATCGCATGGTGTTAATATTTTTTCATTTTTATAATATGGCCTTTATTAGTTTGATTGAGTCATATGGTGTGACAAATTGAGTACATATAATGGATAGAGATGTATATGGTATGGTGATAATATTTTGAGGGATGCATGGTGGAGTTTGGGATGTTGTCCTACTTATGCATTTGTTGACAGGGGGTGTTTATAGTTGAGTAGAAACTCATGGATCAACACCCTACTTTGGGGGTGAAGTTTAGTATGAGTAAAAAAGGAAACATGAAGTGGAGTTGGAGAGCACACTCATAAAGGATATGGAATGAGAGTTATCTTGATTTATATGTTCTTCCTTGATATTGAATCATCATCATGATTTTTATTAAGAAATTGATTTTTATCCAGGTCTTCATCATCACCTCCATCTATTGGTTTTATGTTTCCTCTTGTATATACAATGGAATGTTGAGGGGATTGAGATAAGGATACCTACTTATGATTTTTTCAAGACACTCCCTTTGCATGACTTCTTCATGTCATTTTTTCAATAAATTTACTCATAAACCACTCTCTAGATCTTTTCATAACAAATTTGGTTCATTCCCTAAGCTCCATTGTCTCTTTGATTTCCCAGTTAATTGTTGGAAGTGAAAGAACTTAGATTTCATTTTCAAAGGTATGTTCAATCAAATCATTCTTATCATATACAATTCCTTGAGTAACCAATTCCAACCTATATGAATTTAACTGATCTAGAGTCATTCTCATTTGGTCTCTTTTTCTCACCTCAAAGTCATTTTTACAATCCTCCCAATAGTATTCAATCTATGAAACATGATAATAACTTAATCTATTTTTCAAATTGGCTTCCACATAACCCTTGATATTAAAATCAGGTCTCTTTAAGTATAAATTCATAGTGATACTAGCTAATATCCTTTCAATATTATGCACATCAATTAAAGTCCTATAGATGTAATAGTTCAAGCATATTGGAAATGGGATTCCATATTTCTTTTTCTCTTTACATTTCATATTGGCCTCTCCCATCTATCTGCATACCTCAATCAAGACCATTTTATCATTGGAAAATTGGGGTAGTTTTTAAGGAATACTAATAAACCCACCAAACTTGATATATGTAAATTTGGGGAACTGTATGAAATAATTGTCAAATTTCATAACTAGAGTTGTAGCTTTGAGATAAATTCTCATTATAGTGTTACCTTATAGTGTCCTTACTATCACCATTGTGAAATCATTAGTCACCCTCCTAAATTATAGAACCAACTAAAGATAATAATCATATATGGTTATTGTAGAGGTAAATGTTTCATTAGTTGTGAGTCTAGGCCATGACTTCATGGATGTAATTGAATAGAATAAGTAAGAATACATGTATAACTATTGAGTTTACTCCAAGTTAGTTAGTTATTCATGAACATTATGGTTAATAATTTGACCCCAATATATGAACTACATCTCATCATAAATAATATTGATGAATAGAAACATCCATTTATAGAACGTGTCAATTTCATTATGACCCATCACTTTGTTTAAGAGTGTTATGTATGAGATACTTCATTGCATAAATTACACCTATACAAGGTTTCAAGTAGTTTGGATCCTCCTTTCCTTTTTTATTCCAACCATGATTGAGGTATTAATGATTTGGATGTGTATTTATTTTCTTATATATGAACTTATCAAATTTAATTTATCACTTCAACATATTCTTCCCTTTGTGGAAGCTTGAAGACAAGATTTATTGATTGACTATCCAATTTTGAAACCACTTCATCTTAGTAAGTCCTTACTTCTTGGATTTCTTCATTGTAGTATATGGCATAAGGAATCACTAGGTTAATGTATTGAATTGATATGGAAAAACTAGTTTCATGTGAAATCTCGCTCTCAAAGGTCCTTTGAGCAATGGGGGTTATGTTGTCATTTTACATCCTCTGCTAAAAGTCACACATGTTGATATTCCCAAACTTAGAATTCTAATTATTGGGTGGTTAGTTTGTAGGTAAGACATTTGTTCATATACTTGATAACTTTATTTCATCTTTTTCATGATTATTGACATATGTTCTACTATATGGGATGTTGTGAAGCATTGTCAACACCATGAAGTGTGTATGTATATGTTTGATTCCATGATATGACTAAAGTATTTTAAGTTTTACCTTTATACTCAATGACAAATACAATAGAATTATTGTTGATAGGGTTGAGTAGATTGAGACAATATTTAGCCACACAATGTCATAGTTGAGTGGCTCAAGATATGACTGACCCACATGAATTATGGATAGGTATTTTTAAAAATGGGCACTGAAGTACTAGTAGGACAGTTGTTAAACTTAAATATATAGCTCAATCACATGATCATGATATGACTATGGATAGATGGATCTATTATCCCTTTAACTCACTATTAAAATTAAATAAAACATTATTATAAAAGTGTCAAAAGACTCATCTCTTATTCATGACTACTCTTCTCTATATATTTTTGTGGGATGATACGAAGAATTGTTGATACAGTGAAGTATGTGTGTAGATGTCTAATGTCATGGTATGACTATAGGATTTTATAGTTTACCTATATAATGGTTCCCACATGTAGATAATTTGAACACATTATAAAAGAGATCATCATAGGGGAAAACTTAGTCGCTTTGTGGAGTCCCAAATGGAAGATGGTTGATAAATCATCTAAAAACTCAATTTTATCCTTAGTGTTTTCATCATTAATTAATGTATTGTATACTTCATCAACTGCTTTGAAACCTTGTTATAATTCTTGAATATGATAATCCCATTAATAAACATGGTGTCCTTAAACTCTTGAGTGGCTTTGGCGCATGTAGATGAGGCTATCATCATTGATTATCAATCTTAGATGACTCTATAAACTATTTTAACAAGGATGGACTATGTGGACACGTATCTTAGGCTTTGTTTCATGACAAGATATCCTAAGTGTTGAATAATTAGCTCAAATTTTTAACCTATTTCCCTTTTTAATCAGTGTTTAAATCCCTAATTCATTTTTAAATTCATTTTTGGTGATGTGACTTTCCCATTTGGTTATTTTCAATCCATATAAATCTATTTAAGGTGATTCTTAGGTGATCTATTATATTTTTAGAGTGTCTTGGGAAAAATTTTAGATTTTTCCCTTTTGCACTTGGGGAGCTCACAAAGTCTGCAAAGTGTCATTTGGGGTGTCAAGGTAGACATCAAGAAGGAATCCCAAGTGAAATTGCATTAGATACATGGTCCTAATTATATAGAACTCTGAGTGTAAGAATGGGAGACATGGAAAAAATGGATTGGGAAGGTTTCATGGATGTATACATGTGCCACATGATAGTTTTTAAGTGGTAAATAATTCCAAAGCTATAGTGTTCTTTTAAACCCAAAGTGGCATATAGATGTAATGTGGCATTCTATGATCAATAAAAGGTGCCTAAAGATGTAAAATACTTTGACACAACATTACCTCATAATAATGGTGTTACATTTGGCACACATTAATTAGTTGGATCTTCTTGCATCGTACCCTCTTATTATTGCTTCAAGTGTTGTCAGATACCACGCATATTCCTTTGATTAGTATATTAGTTCCAAAGATTAAGGTATGACAAGAGACCCTTTTTTAGTTTGAAACTATTCCCATACCATATTTTGTTTACTACCATCCTGATTGATATCTACATCACTATTATCTAGGTGTATAACTAGATAGGTGGTATGTTGTGATTGAGTGTGTGGTCTCAAATAGTATAATTTTTTGACATCCATGAGACCTATTGGAATCATATAAAGATCAATTTAGTATAATATTTTTTATCGAAAGGTAAGCTTATCTATAGTAAATGAACTCTGGGAGGTGTTTAATGGGACTCTTGGAGTACCTCTTTGAGATATCAGGACATGCCATGTCAATAATGACTTTTATAAAGGAAAGGTTAGTGCCTAAAAAACTAAGTATAAAACCATTGAAAAATGTCAATGGACTAACTTTAAATATATAGAGAAACCCACAAAAAAATATAGGGCATTAATTGAGAGGGATCATAAAATATTTTCATGAAAATATATGGATTTAAAGTCGATTAAAAGTTGTTCATTACGAGTGGGCTCAAATTTGAATATCATTACATAAGTTTGGAGGGCTAGATTTTAGGATTTCCCATAGATCTTTTAGGGCCAAAGGGACATGTTGGTCACAACTCCAATATTCTTATATTTTATAGAATGGGTATGTTCTCATCCTATAATAATCTAATAATATGCAACTATCAATATGGAAGTTGATATTATTATATTTTTTAGAATGGGCACATGCCCTTTCTACACAAGAATTTAAGAATGTAGGTAATTATCAATTAGGAAGTCATTATTCTTATAAATTCTAAAAATATAAGAATATTTAGGAAATAATAAATTGTAAAGCCAATATTATTATCTTTTTTATAATGGTCACATGCTCATTCTACACAAGAATCTAAGAATATAGGCAATTATCAATCAGGCATCCAATATTTTTATCTTTTGTAGAATGGACATGTGCTGATTATACATAAGAATATAAGGAATAATTAGGCAAGTATCAATTAGGAATCCAATATTCTTCTCTTTTTTATAATGGTCATGTGCCCATTCTACACAATAATCTAAGAAAAATTAGGCAATTATCAATTAGGAAACCAATATTCTTATCTTTTATGGAATGGGTATGTGCCCACTATACACAAGAATCTAATAGTAATTAGAAGAAGAATAGTCATAGAGGGTGAGTCCTTGAATTTATTAAATTTTCTTATAAATTCATCCAATACTTGTTCACCAATTAGGAACTTGATCGATGATTATTTTGTTTTTGGTTTGTTTTATGTCATTTATTATTCCCATTTATGACCAATTGTGGTTTGTTTATTTTTTGTAGCCTAGAAGGCTTATCCTTTGTTTAGCCTTGATGGTCATCTCTATTTTTGTTTGTCTCTCTTTGTAATATTATTGGGGCCCTATCAAAATTCCCTTTTTACCTTTTATAAAAAATATTAATAATATAGGCCATGTTTGTCATATTATTCCTATCTTGTCTAAAATGGGCGTGTCCATTCTACACTAGTCTATATTAGCGATATTATTACCATTGGCCAATATGGATGTTTATGTTATTCTATGATTCAATCATATTATAATTTCCATATTTAAATATTAATAACCATCCTTTAAAATTTATGATCTGGTGACTAAATAGATTATTTTTACATGGTTTAAAAAAAATGATCCACTCAACAAATTATGACTAATTATTTACAATAGGAAATAATGTCTCTTTTGGGTAGTGTTCCTTACCAAGATATTCCATTTATTGAAGGTTAATTTAAATAGGAGAAAATAAATTAGGAGTGATTTGTATAAATATACTCTCCATCTAACTATCACAATGACCTATGGTTGTTTCATTCCCCGTCAAGGGAACATCAACAGATTTGGGTTATGTTAAACATGAAATGCATTTTAGAGAATGTAATAAGTGTCTAGGAGGAGAAAATAAATAATAATGTGCATTCATGAAAAATTATTAAAATGGAGCTAGAGTTTGTATTATATATAAAGTGGCATGGTTCATTCAGTGAAACCTCAAAAATATTCATGACATTCTTATGGTTAGAAATTAGAACCATATAAAAATGGAGACACCATTGATGTGGAAACTAGTCAAATTATTTGTAATGGAACTATATTAGCATTCAAAAGACTTTATCAATATGTATACACTTCATTCGCCACCCATAACTTGAATATGAATAAAGAATTGTCAAAAATAACTTCTCTTTAAAAAATGTTTACATATATAAGGAGGAAACTATTGTCCAAGATAGAAAAAGAACCCTTTGTATCACACTTCCAAGAGCTAAGGTCATCTATAAGGGAGAAAAAAATATTGAAGCAAGTTGAAAAGAAACTTAAGAAAATTGAATCTTCAACATCTAAAGAGATTAAGCTTTTCCTATTAAATGAAACATCATTCAATATTGGATTTGAATGTAGCCAACAAACTCCTTCTAAATCCTAGTATAAATCCATTGATTTATGAAGTGTTGATAAACTAGTTAGCTCTAAGTTGTGCAATCATGTTCCTCTTCAATAGGAAGCAATATTGATTCCCTTCAAAAAAAAAATTTGTGGTATCTTGGGAATTGATTTCAAACATGAATTATAGTATTTTGAAATTAAATTCTACATAATTGATGGATAATTATACATACTATTTATGAATATATATCACTTCAATCTTGTATGCTTGGCCAACTCAAAACTTGGCTATTACTCTCAGTTCTAAACCTTTCCCACTTCTTCAAGTCTTGCATATTCTCTCTTTTTTTCCCCTTGTCCTATCTCTTAGTTAAACTAGTCTTATGTTGATGACCTAGGCCTTATATCTTTCCCAAAATGCTTTAAAACTATTTATCTTCCACCTTTGCAAGTTCTGAGTCTGCACATGTTTTCCTAATCCCTAGACACTTGCATCTTGGACAAACACCTACATCAACATAGGTGTCTTGATTTAATGTAAGTGTCCAATGCCCTAAATTCCTATAATTTAAAAATTAAACATATCTTAATGCTAGCCTAAGTTCTTTAATGGCATATATTCTCCAAAAGGATTGGTATAAATATAATATCAACCCTCATTCATTCTTCACTTAGCATAGACCAAGGCAACTTATCAAAAGCATTCTATCAAGCATTAAATTAATTATATCTTCCATATTTTCTCTTATTTCCACATTAGTCATAGGGAAAACATATCTATACGTCTGAAGTACTGAAGGACAAGTCCAAGATCTATATTTTTTAAGCTACAAACTAGGTCACTATTTTACTTGTTTTCCACATATTACATGATTCACACACAAGCCAACATATAGAGGATAACTACATAAGTCTGAAGCCCTCTTCAAAGTATTGGCTATGTAAGCAGTGCTCATTGATAGAGTGGTCTTTGGGGAAGCTTGACATTGTGTGCCCACTAGCCCTTTTTTCCAAAAACCACTATAAAGATGATGAACTAGGGTTTTACTATTTGACAAAGAGTGATAGTCCATGATCTAATTTTCAATGCACTAGGTCAAAGGTGAAAATAAACCTATAATCATCTAGGTGGTTACATCTTATTATAATAGATATTTTTGATAGGACACATGCATCTAACCTAGACACTAGTGTCAATGCAACTGTCCCAAGCTGATGCAAGTATTTATAGCTACTGAGTCACTTAATACATAATTTGGTGATTATTATAGATTAGTATTCTAACATGCTTCCTACCTATTGTAGATCTAAATTAGTATTAACATCAAAATTAGATAAGTATCTTATTTATTTGTCATTTCCATATCTATTATAGTTATACTTTTCATATTTATCATATCTCAGTATAATAAATTTAGTATATGTTCTATATAAGTTTTGAAATTAATTAGAATACTATATATTTATTCATCACCCTTATTCTTATTCATTTATATATGATTAAATCTATCTATCCCAATAGGATCCATATCCAATATAGGTTTAAACATTTAGTGAACCTGATTTGTATGAATGCAAATTTTTCTAATTCCTAGGGTCTTCAATCATCTAAGGTTTCATATTGCTATGATTTTTCATTTCATGCTTATATTATTTTTCATGCAACCTAGAAATATCCCTATATTGGGATATGTGCCTATTAAAAACATTGATCTTACCCTTCTACCACCTAAGATGTCTCAAACTAATGAGTAACCTAATCCCATGGTCCACGATGATACCCATGTTGAGAATGAGCATAATGTTGATGAAGTTACCATAGAGGGAGATTCTAAAAATTAAAACCATGAATATAATGAAACCAATGAGAATGAATAAATAAATCATGAGAAAGTGAAATATATTACATTATTTCACGAGTGTATTCATCAAAATCTAAAATATCTTGATGAAATCCTAAAAACCATAATAGAAATTAAAAAATCAAAAAGCATAGATGACCAATCAGGTCCATTTATTGATCATTTTATTTGAGTTATGGGTCATCCCAATATACCAACAACCCTCTCCTTAAGCACATTACCACTTCATACTTCAAATAGGGGCATGGGATATGTATTTAAACCTTTGTTTTTTTTAAACTACTATTACTAGATCTACCATGGAATTATCAATTGTTTCAACTCAAATACTAGTTTCAATGCTTATTACTACTCAAACCATGTTCACTTCCCCTTTGGTGACTACTAATATTTCTAATCTAAACCCCGGTGGGTCTAAATTTTAAACACTCCTTCAAGTTATAAAGACCTTGGATGACAAGGTTACAAAAATTGAACAAAAGGCATTAAAGTTTCCTCATTTTATTGATTCTCAGGATGTGTTGCATAACCCTCTTGCACTTGAGATATATTTGCACCCTTTTCCAACTAGTATTTTTACACCTAAGTTCCTATTTTATGATGGAAAAGGTGATCCTAATCAACATATTTTATCTTTCTATGTGGCATGCCTTGATTATGCCTCCAATGATAAACTTTTATCCAAATTATTTCTGAGGAACCTCAAGGACTATGCTTTGAGGTGTTCTTTGATTTACCTCTCCAATCTATGAAAGCATTCAAACCTCTTGTAGATTAATTTTTGGAACACTTATCTATTAACATTATTTAAAAGGATTTATATGCCTGAGTTGCAAAGATCAAACAAGGAACCAATGAACCTATCAATGAATATGTCTTGAGGTATAGGACAATGTTAGATAAAATTACCAATCATATGGCAGGTAAACAACTTCAAGACATATTCAAACAATGTTTGTTTTCCCCACTACATGATTCCATTCTTTTCAAAAAAATTAAATCCTTTGATGACTTGTGTCATGTTATTCGAGACTGTGAAATGAAACTTATCTCATTTAGCAAACTTAAATATGTATCAAACACAATGACTACATCTACATCAAATGCCAAGTTTACAATTAAACAAACTTATAAGTAGAAACCTCTTGAGCCTAAAAAGAAAACAACCACCATGGTTAATGTAGTTTCATAGTAGCCTAATCAGCTTATCTTATCTAATGCATTGAGGAGATAATTCTCACATTTTCCTAAGTCTCCCACTTCATTACTCTTGTATTTAGTAAAGTGTCATCTTATATCTCTCCTTCACCCTATAAAGGTTGATATGAGTTAGCCTCTACCTAAATGATATGATGTGGATGTTAATTGTGATTATCACTAAGTACTAGGGCTTTGTACAAATAAATGTTTTACCTTGAAGCATAAAATCCAAGACCTTAGCAATTACAAAAAGGTTACATTTGATGATCCTCCAAAGGAATTAGGTTCACAACGTGGTGATCACTAGAAACAAAAATTATTTAACAATCCTTTGCAATACCATTCTAATAAATAACCAAAAGTTTAAATGTAATAACATGCACATCCTCCTCCATCCCTTATGGACACCCATTATATTGGACTATTAGTATTTATACATAGCATATACCTCCTATGGTTTAGATACCTTCGATGACAATGAGGATGATGATTCAAATATTCCTTATTTATTCATTATAGCATACCTTGATATACAACTTATATGTAGTGTTATGATTTATAATGGTGAAAATGATAATGTTTGAACCATGATGTTACTTACTCAGGTTATACTCATCATGATTTACACCCTTCAACAAAATTGGTTAGAGTATTTGATGGAACCTCATAACAAGTTCTTGGTGAGATTGACTTAACTTTACAAGTGGGTCTTGCATATGTGGTTACTACATTATTAGTTATAACTTCTACCGGCATATTTGATATGTTATTGGGATGACATCAAGTACATACTCTTTGAGTGGTACCTTCTTTAGTGCATGAATGTATTAAATGCATTCATACTAATCAAGTAATTATTATTTCTAGAGTTTCATATGATCATCCTCTTGAATAAGATAAAATTATACCTAGGTAGTTAATTATCAAGCCTACTAAGGCTAATCCACTATAAAAGGGTAAGCAACAGGCAATCCCCTTTACTAGGTAGCTAATAATTGAGAGACCATTACATCAGAGATCCATAGTGGGTTCTATCGAATCCTCATATACTACACACCATATTCAAATATTCAGAGCACTTACACATGTTCTTATTACTATTGTTCTAAAGAAACCATAAAATACCCAATGATGGGTTCCATGAACCCCAACTCCTATTACTCCTACTATTTCTTCATGATCATAGAGTCCCATTACACATACGTAGAGCATCCTTGATACTAAAATGATAAATGTTACACATATACATGCTCCTTGGTAGCCTCACCATTTTATTACACTAAGCTCATAGTGGGGAGATATCTATGAGCATACTTTATATGTGACCATAGGATAGTTTCTTCACATATCTAAAAAAACCAAAAAATCAAAAACATTCAAAAATCAAAAAATAGTTTTGGAAATTACATATTTTATTAGATCCTTGGCATATGTGTTTTAGTTCTATGTTCAAGGATAACTTATTAGTTATTTATACATACACATGTTTCATGCTTCTATTTGAGTGTGATATAGGCATACAAAGATACATGATCTATGCACTCTTGGATGTTGGGTTTTCCCTCTACTCATATCACCAAGATGTTAGGGTTATCCACCTCTACGATCACAATACATCCAAGTTATATCATTCTATGGTCATTTTACATTATCATGTTTGAGCTCATATATGTGTTTTGGCATGCCTTTATCTATGCTTATATCTTTTGTAGTGTACTTGATATGTTATGTACTTGACATTTTCTTATGACACATTGGATCCATAGGCTATTATGATATGTTTATGTTGGTTTCTTGTTATTTCATTTTGGCATTTTCTTGAGTGTTTTGCCTTGTTATTATCTTTCTTATTGAGCATTTGAATATGTTCCATTTTTTTCAACCCATGTGCCTTTGTTTTCTTATTTGACATTTGAATATGTCATTGCTTGGTTTATGGACATTTGAATGTGTCATTCTTGATTTTATAGACATTTAAATAAGTCATATCCATTCAGTTGTGAGGCATCTAGCGTGCCCCTTTTTTTGGTCTCCTTGGATCATTGATTATTTATCTAGTTTTGAGTGATCATGTGTGTGTGTTTGATTACTTTGTTATCTTATAATATTACTATTTACATATTTCTATGATATTTATCATGTATAATATGCCTTTATGTGATCACATTCTATGCACTTTAATCATAGATTTATCTAGACATGTTCTCCTATATGTTACATGGTTTATTCATAGTTATATGGTTATCTTATCCTTTTGAGGTGAGGTATCTACCAATTTCTATTCTTCCCTCACCTCAAAGGGGGGAATATCAATGGGGGCATGTCATAGACGCATGGCTTCCACACATTCATATCTTCATATTCATTGGGGGCATATCCTAGATACATGGCTTCTACACATTCACAGTTTAAGATATGCAATAGGTCAATGTTTTGAAAACATGTTCTTCACATTTATTTAGTACTCAGTCTACCCAAATTATAGTGGGGGCATGTTTTGAAAACTTGTTCTCTACATTGTCACTTATACCAATTTTTTATTTATCCATATATAATGGGGGCGTGTTATGGTAACATGTCATCCACACTTGTTCAAATTTCCAAATTGGCCAAATCACATAGATATATGATTCATACACACATTTTTGGTAGAATTATATACATTAGTACCATTATTACACATACTTTTAGCCTGAGATATAACAAAAGTGCATATTTTATGCAATGTGCACCTAATATTGTAAAATAAAAATTAGTTTTAGATTTATAACACTTTTAGGGACTATCCCCATCCACCAGGTTAAACTTTTATGAATTATGTTGAGCCAATCTAATACAATAGTTGGTTAGCTTTTTGGTATGCTTGAGGTGATTAAATCACTCAATATTTCTAAGTTTATAGGTTATATTTTATTGTATCATCCAACCTCACTAGCTTGATATTGTGAGTTGATTTGGTTCACTCACACTCACCAAGTTATAAGTATGATTGGGTTGCATGGTTGAGATAGTCTCAACTACCAGGTGGCAATTCATATTTTCTTTAAAATTGGGGGCACGTGTCCTCTTATCTTTCTCTATCTATCTCCTTAAATATATGCACTTTATGGATTTATATATTTGTCATAATCTTAGTTTTAATAATTCATAGTGATATATATTTCAAATGAAATTACCAAA
Organism: Torreya grandis; assembly: GCA_037957365.1. NCBI lineage: Eukaryota > Viridiplantae > Streptophyta > Pinopsida > Cupressales > Taxaceae > Torreya > Torreya grandis. The sequence goes on along the minus strand of JARHVA010001556.1, from coordinate 485,496 downwards.
AGGCAAGATAGTTGCATCGATATAAGGGCTACTCCTAAACCTTGCTCTCTTTTGATTTCTATCATTTAAATACTTTCAATTTAAAATTATATGCATTGATTATATATTGTCACATGCTCTTCGTTGTAGGTCAATCACTAATAAATCACTCAAGGTGGACTCAAGTAAATGAAATATGTTTCATACACATCTAGGTACACATTCTTTTCCTTTAAACTAGTAATTTAATTACTAGTTTAAAGGAGGGGTAAATGTATATACTATTTATGAATTATATAGCACTTTAGTCTTGTATACTTGTTAAACTCAAACCTCAATTACTCCTATCAGTTTTATGCCTTTCCCTGCTTCTATAAGTCTCATATCTACTCTTTCTTGTGCCCCTTGGCCTATCCCTTAGTCTAACCAGTCTTATGTTGATGACCCAAGCCTTATATCTTTCCTAGAATGTTTAAAATTATTTATCTTTCACCTCTGCAAGTTCTTATCCTATACCTATTTTTCTACTCCTTAGACACTTGTGTCCTAGACAGACACCTACATTGATGTAGGTGTCCTACTTTTATGCAAGTGTCTAATGACCTAAAGTCATCTAATTTGAAAATGAAACATATCCTAATGGTCAGCCTAAGTTATATAATGTGATATATTGTCCAAAAAGATTGGTATAAATATAATATCAACCCTCATTCATTCTTCACCTAGCATGGACCAAGGCAACTTATCAAAAACATTCTATCAAGAATTAAATTAATAAAATATTCCATATTTTATTCTATTTCCACATCAATTATAGGGAAAACACATATATAGGTCTGAAGTACTAAAGGATTATCCCAAGAGCTATATTTTCCAAGTTACAATCTAGGCCACTGTTGTACTTACTTTCCACATATTGCATGATTCACACACAATACAACCCATAGGGTATAACTACATAAGTATGATGCCCTCTTTGAAGTATTAGCCATGTAATAAACACTAATTGATAGAGGGTTATTTTGGGTAGCTCAACATTATGTGCCCACTAACCCAATTTTTCCCACAACCACTACGAAGATGAAGAACTAGGGTTTTGTTATTTGATATTGAGTGACAACCCATGACCCAAATATAAATTCACCATAGTGAAGGTGATAACAAACCTAGAAGCATCCAAGTGGTCACATCATGTTCTAGTAGATATTCCATATAGGACACATGCATATGACCCAGAAACTAGTCAACACAACTATCCCAAGTTGATGTAAGTGTTTGCAGCTTCAGAATCATGTAATCTAGAACTTAATGACTATTATAGAATAGTATTCTATCATGATTATTTCCTATTATAGATCCAGATATGTATTAACATTAGAACTAGCTATGTATCTTATTTATTTTTCATTTTCATATCTATCATAACTATACTTTCCATTTTTAGCATATATCAGTATAATAAATTTAGTATATGTTATTTATGAGTTTTGTAATTAATTTACCTATTATAGATCTATGTATCACCTTTTTAATTATTCATTTCTATGTTTTTAACCCTATATATCCCAATAGGATCCATATCTAATTTAGGGTTAAATAATAACATACCATCATAGCTTAGAAAATTATCCTAGTAAAGCATGAGTTTGCTACTTTTCATGAAAAAAGAAAATAAAGGCTAACTCATATTATGTATGCTAAATCCATAATATATTAGATTATCGGTATCTAAAAATAAAAAAATATGGCCAACAAAACATGGGTTGTAACAAAGTTTATTAACTAGTCGTACAAAGCAGGGTAATTTGGATCTTGGAAAAAATATAACACCTAGGTTATGGCCATGATAAGGTAGATAACTAGAAGTACTTGAAATATTTTATTCATTTCAACTAAAAATATAAAAATAAAAATAAAATATTCATTTAATTAATTTATATATCAGATTAATGTAAGTTAACATGCAAGCATTTGAATAAAAGTGTTTGAAATTTTTTGAAAACCTAAAAGTGAATGACCTTAGTGATGAGTTGTCATTTCAACTTATTCCTGACAAAATTTGGGGAAAATGGGTTCTAGTTTTTTATATCTACACAAATGGTTGGCTATGTTATAGATATAAAAAATACAATGACCATGATTTCAATAAAAATTCATTGGACAAACTTATGACATGATTATTTAGAGGCACAAGGGGTATGTTTACCAAATATATTTTTACACTAGTAGATAGAGTTATGAATGGGTAGCTTTTACTATGATCCACTCTTGAATATCATGTGAAGGCATAAACTTTAAGTGCCTATTTCAAAATAGTTAAGAAGAATGAAGTCTCAAACATGAAAATTATGCACTATTTATATTCATTGGTTCCTAAAGAAGTAGCTCTGATTGAATGTGTTTCATCAAATGTGATCGAAAATTTTGGCATGCATAAAACTCACTTTGTTCAACTTTGTGAGGAATTTTGAGATGAGATTGGAAAAATAAAAAGGAGAAAAATAAATTATAATACAACAATATCAAATGATACCATCGACCTCCTAGAACTATATGTATCACCAGCTACTAAACATTCTCAACCAAGAGAGGAAGATATTTATGAGCTCACATGATAGTGTGATTTTCCTTTTCTATTGGCTTAAATATTGGAATAAATACAAAACCATATTTCTCCACTTAGGATAGAGGTGGTTATTACATATTTTTGAAACCTTGTGACTGATATCAAACAAACTAATATTATAATCTATTTTCTTGCATTGGGTCTATCACTATGAATTGTGTGTGAATATTTATTGTTCTAGTACCCAAAGCTTACATGTTTCATAATTCTATAAATATGTACATAGAAAAGGATAAATAAAATAATGAAATCATTTTTAAATGATGTTACAACGTTTTGAATGATGAATGTGGGTTTAAGGGACTATTAGTAATTTTTAGCATTTATAGTGTCCATGAATCAAAATATGGGATCGATGAAGAAGTGGGAATAGATTGGTCACACACTGAGTCCTTGGACATTGTAGGGCCAACCAATATTTGGATTTTTTTATCATAACATCCATTCAGGTATGAGATGTCTATCAATTTTTTGGATCACATGTTAGCAAGATGCAATATAGACACATCCCCTATTTTAATACTTTATGGAGGCATAGATGAGATACAAGTTGCCACAAGTTTAAATATGAATTCATTTATATGCATAGTGGAAAATTTAAGTTAAAATATGATGCTTAAAAATTGCTACAAATATATCACTACACCTCCAGGTACTACAATGTTTTGTAATATCATAAATTTTTATACTACACTAAATTATTTTTATATTTAAAGTCAATACTTTTGATTGTGATATATACTACATTGAATTATCTACATTGCATTGTTTCTAAAAATCAAAGGCCACAAAATATTAGATACTAGGCTTCTCCCCACAATTGAACATGGATGGCCACGAATTCTAAAAGAATTGAATTTATATTATAAACTTATATGTTTCATGTTGGTATAAATTTTTAAGCCATTACAAACATCAATGAACATAGATGGAGAGGTTGATGAACCTGAGGTCCAATTAAACTAGAGTTCACCTAATCTCAAGGGGAGATAATTAAAAAGCTAGAGGGCACATTTAACCAACAACATGAACTTTAGAAAAACATGAAATTGGTTGTGGTAAACACAATAACTACATCAAATCTTGCTCCATCAATTATCATACTTGGAACGTAAATAGGTATTAATTATTGCTTATCAATAATTATTGAAAACTCATTACTTATCAATGTTGGTTTGATTTAGTTTTTCAAATAATAAAGAATTATAATTTAAATTATTATGTAGATTTGACAAGAGATGATGTATAATCTGTGCAAAAGCAATATAGGTTCAACATTAATTGATATATCACTATTACATTCAAAAATAAATTGAATGTAAAACTAAATCTCAATATTATTATCTTCTTTAGTGCCTCTAAAAAAGCATTTTCTTGTTATTGACTTAGAAGGATTATAAATTAAAAGACAATGTTTGAAAAATGAAGACTCGTTCCAATTCAACAAAAAGTATATACAACCAAGAGGATATTTGAGCCAATTTTTAATAGATCCATGTGAACAATTTTAATTAACATTTTGGTCTATACATTTGATACAAATGTCAGCATAGAAAAACTTCAACATTTTTTTTGGTAGCAGCTAAAGTGGAGGCTTGTCCTTTGTTTTGTTAGGGTTTTGAGCATTGATAAAAAGTGGGAGAAATTTATTAATAATTTAGAGAAGATTTGAAAGGGACCTAGAATTCCTTTTAATTATGCAAGTAATATTATAGTCAACCCATTAAACAAAGGAGTACTTGAAGAAAATTTTATCATAAATGAAAGTTTCTTTTGAAAAACATTTTAGAAATGGAAAATGGCTTATGGTGACATTATTTACACAACTAGCCTTGATTGCAGATATAAATGACGTAAGGAATTTTTTGAAATAAGCTAGTTTATTTGTGACAAGTGTTAAACAAGGCAATAAATGAAAATGATTTTACATTTCTTAATATATAAAAGAAGTTCTTAGAGTTTTTTTTAAATTTCATTGCTATTTATTGATAGTAATATGTTTTCATTCATAATTTTTCATTAATTTTTTGATAAATAGGTACTTTTGAAAATAATATCTTTTTCTCAAACATTTTTGTTACTATGAATTTCTCCCTAAATGTTTTTTCTACTATGAGTTTATCGTAAATAACTTAATCTTTAAATTTAATTCTAATTTAGTGTTTAACATATAATATCACTATGCTGGCTAGAACTTATTTTTAGTAAAACATTAGTAACTCATCTTATTGAAAAATAATTCTTGTATCGGTTGACTCTATCAGATATCATTTCACGTGGAAAGAAGTTGTTGGTATTAGGAGTAGAAGGGCTGTTGTTCAGAGTTCTAAGACTTACTGAATCTAGATCATTGACCAAACATCTAGATTTTGCATATTCATGCTACTAATAATCATGTATTTGGCTTTGACTTGTTGAATATTGAAAGGAAACATTTTGATATTGGGATGTGGTTTACTTACTTGCACTCAAGAGTACAATGTTATTTCATTCAACATGTTGAATGGATAGGAAATTTTGAATTTGTTTTTATGTGAGGGATATTTCAGTGTGAAATTAACAATAAATCTATCGAATCTAATAAAATAAATATTGTGTTAGTATACATTATAAACATAAAAAATGTTATAGACAAGTATACACACTTGTATTGGATAGAAAACATATTGTTCATAGGTAATAAAACATGCTTTATTTATGACAAAAAATAATCATTTTTCTTTGGATTGCCTCCCAACTAGAAATTTGATGGCACATTACATTTAGATAGGAAAATATTCACACATATATGTACATTTTAGTTCATTTTTTGCCACACCCAAATAAGTGTCACTCTTTAGAAACATACAAAAGAATAATTAGTGATTTTGATTAAGTTATCTTGATACTATTACATAATTTGTATTTGTTTCAACAAGTTATATTAAAAAATCTTATTTTTTAAATTTTATGGTGTGATGGAGTTATTTTAATTTTAAAAAGTGATTGGTAATTATAACATATCATTGATTAAGTTGCATATTTATATAAAAGATTAATTTTTGTAGACATCCAATTCCTGACACCATTTGTGTTGAAATTGTCAATCTTACTTGAATTACGCTCAAATGCACATTTTAGGTCAAAATATATAAAAAGCCCTAAATGGTTTGAACTTATCACTTGCAAGTGCTAGTTTAGGTCAAAGTATCCCTAAATAGGGCAATACATCTTATGGGCTAGCTAAATTTGATCAAATCATTTCAAGTCAAAATGATAATTTTGCCATTTAGTGCTCTAGATCACTCTTTTCTTATAATTCATTGTTACACATCACATACCTTTGTTATTTAGTGTTGACAACATCTTAAAAGGGAATACAGATCCAACACATCTAACATCACCTTCCAGTCCCTTTGCAATCAAATTATGAACTAGTAATATGACTTTCTGACCATTTTGATTAATTGTGCATCAATTTCCAAAGAATTATACTAAACTTGATTAAACTTACTTAAGCTAATTAATCCAATTTAAAATCTTAAGTAAGAATTCCATATATATTTTTGAATATCTCAACATTGGAAACTGATTTTGAGTATATACATCACCTGGTGACATCATTTTTTGGGAAGACATCCCTAGGCCATAAATGCCACAAATATCAGGATTGTGGGTCACCCATGCCTAGTTAATGCCTCCCATTCCTCTTCAATGCCCCTTCTTCCAAGGTCATTATAAGGATATTTATGATTTTAATTCCAAATATTAGGATTATCCATGGACACACATCTCAATCTTGAGATGGGTGGTCATGGTTGATGCTGACCAATCTCAAAAATCTATAAATAGAGAGGTCGTGAACATCATTTTCAAGCTTGAATATTTCAAAGTTATAATGTTAAATTGTTTCCATAAACATTTCCGTTTGATCATTGAATTTGTTTACAAGCTTCATTTATAGGCTAGTTTAGTGATTTGTAATCATGAGCCTAGGTTTTATGGAGAGTTCTTGAGACATTGGAGGAGTTTACCACCATTGTTGACAAAGACAAGGATGCTTGATCAAGGGAGAACATGATTTTGAGCCACATGGGTATGGTGAATCCATTTGGGAAGGTAATATGATGTTTATTTCTTTCATTTAGTTTTTTCTATCCTTTTTAATTCCCATAGGAATAAATAGGCTTAGTTAGTTAGTTCTTTATGCATTTTTAGTTATTTATGGACTAATGCTTGACTAACTTGCTTTGTAATCCTCTCTACAATTTTATAGTCACTTGAAATTGTTTGTGTATATGAAAATAAAGGTAATTATTTGTTTACATATAAATAACTTTGTTAAAATATTAATTTAACTAATTAAACTATTTAAACGAGATAGTATTTCTACTCAATTGATAAAATAATTAAATGGAAACCATAGTCTGTAATCTAACTCATTCATTCTCTCATCATGATGATGGTTCATGGAGCATGATCTGAAATGTCGATTACAAAAAAAATACGCATTTTTGTTGAGAAATATTCATCAACATACTTAAAATTTTTGATGAAATTTAAATTGACCCAAACCTAAACAAAGTTGACTATTTCAGTGATTCAAATTATTTAAATCATACCCTATATATAATGGTTAGAATGGTCACATTAAGAATGATCAGTCATGTGTCCTCATTTTATACCATCATTATTATGAATTGAGAATAACATTGCATTTCATTCATGTGACATGCAAAAAATTATTATCAATCTAGGTTCATACCATGCCCCTAATCTATCGATATGTTGTTGAGTTCTCCCACACGTGAGAACCTCCTTTAGACATGTGGTCTATTTTTATTACCTCACATCCTCACATTAACATAACTCTATCATATATCATTGAACCTCTAATATGTGTGTAAAAAATGATAACGTGACATGTTGTATGATGATAGTACTACCTCAAAATGTTGCATTTGAAAATACCTTCTTCATACCATATAGGGTGTGGGTGGCTTAATTATCACTAATTCAGGCCATGTGTCCTATTTTTGTAGTGTCTTACCATGAAAATTTATATATTAAATTTTTAAGTTTTGTCCATGCCACACATCACTTTTTTAAAACTTCATAGTTATTCATAGCTTTCATATACTATGTTTTATGTCAAGGTTCTAGCTAGATCCACGTGTCAAGTTTTTATTAAGTTGCATCACTTTGACCCATATATATTCATATTATTGGTGGTATTATTAATTTGATTATTTATCATAGTAAATTTAAAACTATGAAAGCTTACGGTCATACCACAACATTAAACATTCATAGACATATTTTGTGACATCGACTATACTTTGTGGAATCCCACTAAAATGGATAAAAATGTATAGACACAAAGATGAGATGTGTATATTGATATTTTGTATTATAACTAGTCTTAAAAATGAATTTTAATGAATATATCCTACTATCTAATATCTTGAACTGAGTTTGATACCAATAATATATGTATTAAATTTGTGTTTCATATATTAATAGTAATTGAATAAGGCATCATTTTCTAAATCATGTGTTATCATTTTTCTATTTATTTATATTTAATTAAGCAATGTATTTTGAAATAACCTAAGAGATACTTCCCCTGTATAACATCAATACCATGAGACTATTGAATTATGAACTCATGACACAACATATATTTTAATATGTCAATAGACATTCACATTCAAAATTATTTACCATGAGGGATCAAGTCTAAGTGAGAATTTTTTTTTATTTAAATACATAAATAGTGCAAAGACATGAGTAAGAGAAAATGATGCATGTGGTTTGTTTATACTACCTCACAATATCATACTTGATAAACCTTATCTTGATGCCTGTGTAGTGCATGGTTATAAGTGAATGACATCATAATGCATGGCATCATCTCATTGTATTGAAATCTCATGTTTTGAAAACTTATATTTATACCTTGAAATAATTGGTTGTGAGTGAGTGATATTATGACACACAAAATAATCTCTCTATCTTGTAGTTATTGTGTGAAGATGTGAGTACTAAGCAAAAAAAGTGACATCTTTAGAATTGAAGTGAAATAAAAATTATTACAAATAGGTGTGAACAAATATGAGTGTCTAGGAAGTGAATACTTTTAAAATGTGAAAGTCATGAATAATGAAAGAGATGCAAACAACTAAAATTCAACAAGTGGAATCATCTTGCATTAGCAGCACATCCATGCACCATATTTTGAAGACCTATGAATAAATATTTAATAATTATGAAACCTAGAAACTTATTAGACCAATTCAATAAAAGTGAAAAATATAAAGAAAGTTTCCATAGTCTTATTTCCTATTATACATAAAATAATAATAATATCACTTAGGAAGCTAATAAGTCCCATTCTACACAAGATTAAGAATATTATCACTTAGGAAGCTAATAACACAATATTCTTATCTTGTGTAGGATGGGCACATTCCCATTCTACATAAGATAAGTATTTTTTTTATATGGTAAAAGGGTTCTATTGGGGCCCTTACCCATATGAATACATTAAAAACTTAATACATTCAAGTTTTTTATACAATAAGAAAGGAAGATAATATATTGGTGGAAATGTTGAGGAAGATAGAAGAAGGTATGTAGTAGAATTAATAAAAAGATTACAAACAAAAAGTTTAACTTTTGTTTTCCTTATCAAACATAGTTACATCAAATTAGTTTATAAATTCCTTCATTCGAGAGTAGAATTCACCTTATGTATCCTTACCCATGATAATATAATAAACCTCTTGAGCAAATATTGATCACATATTTTATCTTGAGATTAGCTAATCTATTGTAAAAATTTGGCCTGAGAGAAAGGTTGGGATGAAAGTTACACCTGAATGGTGACTAGTATGCTCAATCATCCCAAAATGTTTGGCAAGAAGGCCAAAAGGATTTTTTTCTTATCTCCCTTTTATAAATTCCAACCATCTAAGGGACACCTAAAGAGGTTTTGTCTTCAGCCAAAGTTGAAATGGGATTCATAAGAACTTTATGATTGACATTAAAACCCTTTTTAGAATATTATCCCAATGATTTGTCGAGATTTTCCTTAATGGATTCAAGGTAAGAGAGAATTGAGGAGGAGGTGTCATGCTCACCTTTCCTTTTTAACTTCTTAGATCATGGAACTTTGGTGTTTATAGTTTACTCTAATTCATTTTCTCTCCAACTTATATATCTTAGTGGGACTTCATTTACATTTTTACTAGGTTGATGGATCTCCCAAATCACCTTAAATTTTCTAGTGACATGAATCTATTCTTTTCCCATCACCTAGCTCATAATGAATTAGAGAGTGATAAATTATAGAAGAATTCAATAGGAGCAAGTAGTTTTTGGCTCAGCTTGAATTTCATAAAGGGTGGTGTTGATCCATGTTTTATCATGTCAATAATAGGGAGGGGTTTTTAATCCCTTCCTCCCCTAAAATGAAGAAGATCATGTGAAGAACATGCTTCTCCAAGGTCTAAATGTACTAGGTCTTGGTATACTAGTCTTTAATAAGTTATTTTATGTGGACCATTCCTTTTAAGGGGAATATTTTATAAATTAAGGTGTAGTTTGCTTTGATTAAGATATTCATTATGAGGCTACATACTTTCTTGACATTACTTTTAGGATTTAGCCTTCTTAGACTTGCATATAAAAGGCACAACTAATTTCTCTACTGGTTTATCTCATTCATAGATACAACAATTCTACAATGGTGGTAAATAAAACATGAAATATAAATCAAGATAAACATTTAATTTTAGACTACTTTTGTTGATACCAAATTCCTAAGCTAGCACACTTTTAAAAGAAAATGTAAAAGAACAGGGGTAAAGAGAAAGAAAGCCTATTTTCATGGAGATCTAGGTGAGATATTTGACTAAAGGAGTTCCATTAAACTAATCCTTGGTTGATTCATACCTATCAAAACTCCAATTAAATACGATCTAAGATTCTAGGGAAGATTGATTATGAGAAGGAAAGGGCATCACCACCATAAAACATGCGCTAGAAAATGTCCACACACAATCCCAATAGTCTTCAAACATCAATATTTTCTTTTTTTTAGACAAATTTTAGAGCCCATACAAACATTTAGCTAAAAAATTCACATCAATAATAATAAAGCTAAAAAAAGAGCAAAAAAGCAAAACTAATAGAGGAAGCTGTAAAGAATCATAAAAATAAAGTGCCTAGTTCTCTATGTCTCTCTTACAATTCATATAGACTTAAACCTGAGAAAGGATTTCAAACTCATAATTATATGAGACTAAACAAAAAAAAAATTGGATGCCAATATATGACTAGAGAATTAGTTGAGCATTCAATGTGGATTTAGAAATGTAGTTGAGAACTTCTGCCAGATACCATGCTTATGTCAACATGGAAGTAAATTTCATCAGCCAAATGTAGTTGGAAGTGATTGTAAATGCCTCAGGACTTACATTTGGACTTGTCCATACACATCATTTTAGTAGATAAAATATCTTATTTAAGGTGGATTTGTCCTTAGGGCCTTTTTGCCTTCTCCCAAATGTGCACATTGTGCCCTTCATAAGTGTCAATAAATGAATTTGCATTTGATTTGGCCACCTCTATAAATTCTTTGTTACATTTTGTCTTTAAATATTTTAATTTTTTTTTGCCTTGTCAATTTGGTGGTTAGCACTTCTATTTTGTGTTTGATAGATTAAATTTGAATCATACTCTTTATCATTGGAACCAGATCCCTATGCTTCCTCAAGATGGTTCCCTTATCTATTATGTCCTTATCATAATCAAAACATGTTTACCACACTAACATTAATGCTTCTAACCATTTTCACATTAAATTATACATTCAATTCACCATCTATGATTTTGGTGAGAAATTAATTATTCTCCATCAATGTTATTAGACTTAAGAATAATTTTTTTTACTTTTAATGGTTTTGACATCCAGACATGTCATTAAATTTAAGCCAATGTTTTGTTGATTTCATTGATAGTGTGCCCTATGTCATTATGTCCATGCCACATGGTTGTTCCATGTTATTCCACTACTCAGTTGGGGCTTAATATACACTAATTATCTTTTGGTTATAGTGAAGCAGGATCTTGACATGTGGCATCATCCCACTCACTTGAGGCTCTATTGTGTTTCGAGACTACATGGACCACCCAGGATAACAAGTCATCAAGATAATTCTACTTGGTAGCATCCTATTAATCTACTCACCTAGAATATTTTTTATATATGGATTTTCCTAGGACATCATGTCATTGGGAAAATGCCACACTTAATATCATCCTTTTTATCCACTGACCTAGAGGATTTTGTTATGTATAGAGTCACCTAAGGTAGTGGGTCACCAAAATCATGAAAATTGGAATAATATTTTTGATCTAGAGAGTTGGATGCTCCTAGTCTAATTTTAACTACTTAATCCCATAGAATGGTGAAAAGATGCCACATGGCTCTAGAAATCATTTTGAAGAATCGACTAACTCTTGAATAAGCTTTTGTAAATGGGGTCATTGGGAGCTATGAAAGATCACCATGTGGATTAGGGAAATGGAGTGGGTACCTAAGTGAAATAAATAAAAGGAACACAATTAGCACTTTTAATTTTAAAACCCAATGGCTAAGAAATTTAAATTAAAATAGCTAAGTTTTTCAAATCAAAATGGCTAATTTTTCAAAATAAAAGCAATAAGGCAAATAAACTTAGTGAAGAGAAAGTCATTTTAAATGAATTAAAATTATTTTAAAAGAATATTTAAACCATTCTTTTTAAGATTAATTTAGGTAAAAGTTGAACATAAGTAAAATTTTAGCCAATTTAGAGAAGATTGAAGTAGAAATAGATTGAAAAGAGGGCTAATTTAGTGGAATAAAGTAGCCCCCTTTAGAATAATCTTGTTAGATTAAGCGTATTTACCAAAAATGACTAAGTTAAAATTTAAATAATCATAAGCACTTAGATAATTATTTTTGAACCAAAGCATAAATAGGCTAGATTTCTAAGGGAAAGACTATAGAAGACTAAAAAAGGTCAGATAATTTACTTAAGTCTAAGTCAGATTTTCCCCAAAAGAGGATTTTTCAAGCATTTTTAAAATAAGATTTTAAAAAGGATAAGATATTTATACTTAGGAAAATTCAATAAAGGGATCAAATAGGAAAACCCAAGGGATAAATATCAAACAAGAAAAGAGGGTCCCCATCTTCAGTTGAAAGTGGGGTGTGTTGTGCAAGCAACAACAAATGACAACTCATGTTGGGAGATACTTCTAAGTATCTCAAAAATCCAAAATATTTGGTTCTCATTAAACACAAATGTTATCTAAAATCCATCTTCCAAATAAAAACCAAAACATTAAGGCATGAAATTATGCTTTAGCACATAACTTTCTAAACTATGATTCTACCTAAAGACCATCGATGTGTGATTTTATATAATTAATTCAGTTATCTTACAAGTACACATAGTAAATAAATTTATCTAAATAATAGGAACTATTTAAAGGATAAATGATTTTTTAATTTTGTTGAGGGGAGAAATGGCATGGGCATTACTCTATTGCCAATCAGGTATTTATAGCCCCAATAGAGATACATTTGGTCCCTTCTTAAGGCCTTGCTCCAGTAATAACCAAGCCAGAAAGCTTATGGTGGAGGTTGCCAATATCACACTTTCAAGGAGAATTTTTAAATTTTATATTTTGAACATGGATTTTAAAAGGATATTTTTCTTTATTTTTTATCCTTAGAGGGTTGGGTACCAAGCCATGGTTTGAGTGATAATCAGAAAGTGCACAGTCAACTAAAGTAAAGAATAAAAAATTCAAAGCTACATTATGCTTCATATTTTATACAATGTGCATTTGATGATTTTTAAAATAGGAAAATAATCCTTTCTACATTCATATGCTCTGTTTCAAATAATTAGCTTTTTGCATCCTAAAAATACAAGGAAAACATAGCAGTTTATGTAACTACACAAACAAGAATTATCACATTAATGTATATGAATTCCATTGGTGTTGCTTACATACAAGCCACCCATTCACTATCCTCAAACCATGTAGGGGAACCCTCAGGTATAAATAATAGGTTTAGCTCAAAAAGAGATGCAACAAGGCTAAACCAAGTAATGAAAAATAATAAAACAAACACAAAAAAACATAACAAGCCTATACTAAAACAAGGGATGGGAAAGAAACATAATAGAAAATAAAAGAAAGTAAAAGAGAAATTATTTAAAGGGATTTCCAAGCCAATCAGACCTCTAAATAATGCTTGAGGAATTTCCCATTGATGGGCAATGGGACATCCTCTCCAATGAGACATTTTGGGCAAAAATCATTCTTGGCAGAGATCTCAGAGATTGATAGGGACCCAACCATAATGTGTTGAATTGGTTATGTTGTCCCTTTTGTTCATGAGCCTTATCCCACATAAAGATAAGTTCAAACATCCTAAATGCTTTCATTTTAGATCATTTATCTAACCGATGTCTGATGACCTCTTGATGTCTACTAAAATACAATAAGGTTGCATCATATTTTTCACCCAAGTGTATGATTCAAGAGGAAAGGCTCTATCTGATCATTTACTTCCAAGTAATCCTTCATAGACAATAATCTAGGGATCCTCAGGTTGATTGGAAAAATATGGTTTTAGCCATAAACTATGTGGTAAGGTAAGTGCCTAGAGCGACTTCAGTTTTGGTCTTATCTACCCAAAATGCAAATTTCAACTCGTTATGCCAATTTCTAGGATTATTTTCCAATAACTTTTTAATTATAACTATAAAATTCTTGTTAGTGGATTTATCTAGTTGATTCCCTTGTAAATAATAATTAGTGGATAATTTAAAAGTTGCTTGATTATTGTATGCCTATATAGGAATTTTAAAGAGGATAATGTGGGTCCATTATAACATACCAATGTGTACGACATACCAAACATTATGATGATGTGATCCTCCAAAATTTGAATGATTATTTTAGTTGTACAATTACTAAATGGTTGAGCCTCATTCCAATGTCTACAATATTCAGTTTTAGTAAGGATAAACTTGTGTTATGTGGATGAATTTGTGTTGATTACCCCCACAAATTCTAGTCCCCACTTTACAAAAGGTGGAGCTTCAATCATTGGTACCAAAGGCATTGTTGGAGTGCACTCCCTATGTGTATAAAATTGACACATATGATAGCTTTAGACATGTGCATGTGCATCTTTAAAAACTTGTGGCCAGTAGTACCCAACTCTCAATATTTTATGGGTAGTGGAATTCACTAATCGATGCCTAGTCCCATGCTTTCCATGGAGGTTTATAAGCACATCGATTGCTTCCTCCTTATTAAGACACCTAAAATATATGCCCTCATGGTTTTTTTATAGAGCACCCTTAATTTGATCATAAAGTGGATATTATTCATTCATAATTCTCTCTTATTCATGGAATCCAAATGTTTGGGACATTCATTTTTTAACAGGGATTTAACTACTTCCTTAAACCAATCAGAATTAGTAATATATTTAACTATGTAGTGTTGGTAAGTGACTTGTGGATCTAATTCATCCATCATATTGCTCAACCCCTATCCTCTCATAATTATCATTAACTTAATCTCAAAATTTAACTCTTGAAGGATGGTCATCCACTTACCTCTTCACTCACCTACCTCATTCTGTATTAACATAGAATTCACCATCAAGTCAGGCACAATAACAAAGATTTTACTATGCAGTATTTAATGCCAAAATTTCTTGACAAACTTGATCATTTCCAAGGCTTGCTTATCCATCATAGTGTATCTCAATTCTACATTTCTCAAAGGGGAGATCATAAATGAAACAAGCCTCTCATCTCCATCCCCTATTATTTGTGTCAAAACAATAGTAGTTGAATGCTATGAAGTGAAGGAGTAAATGTAAAAATGTTGTGTGTAATTAGGGTTGATTAACACTAGCATATGTACAATTACCTCTTTTATTTGGGTAAAATTTTTCTACACTTCACTTTTCCATTTGATTTAAGTGTCCTTTTTTAGCATGTTATTTAAATGTCTATCTATGTAAATCTAGATATGAACTTCCTCATGAAGTTAATCTTTCCAAAAAAATGACTTCATCTCCTTCATGTCAGGTAATGGGATTTTTAGAATATATTCTACTCTCTTAGGGTTTACTAATATACCTCACTCTAAAATAACATGGCCTAATAGCTTTCACTCAGTGACTCTAAGTATACATTTCTTTGGGTTCAAGGAGATATCATGGTCTCTACATCACTATAACACTTTTCTTAAATATTTTATATGATATGCCCTTATCTTGGAGAAGACTATCAAGTCATCCATGTACACAACTATACACTTGCCCATAAGGTATTTGAATGCAATGTCCATTTCCCTTTGAAAGGTAACACCTTCATTAATCAAGCCAAAAGGCATTCTCTTGTATGCAAAGGTGCCCCACTTGGTTGTGAAAGTTGTATTAATTTGGGCTTTGTATTTCACCACTACCTAGCTATACCTAGAATATCAATCCAATAAATACATCATTTTTGCTCCATACATGATTTTAAAAACTTCATCTAATAAGGGAAAGCGGTAGTTGTCCTTTTCAGATGCCTTGTTTAAATTATTGAAATCCACACACAATCTGATCTCCCCATTATTTTTCCTCACTAGCATCAAGTTTTCAACCCATGTAGAGTATCTCACTAAGAATATGATCCTTGATATAAGTAGTTTTTAAACTTATTTAAAAATCAATGGCTCCAGTAGTGGATTGATAGGCCTTTGTCTCTACCCAAAGGGATTGACTCCAAGCTTCAAGAGAATAGTATGTGTAAAAATACAAGTGATGAAGATACTCAGATCTTAAATCCATGTAATTACATCTTTGAATTCTTTGAGATCTAGTACAAGATCATGTTTCTCCTCTAGGTATAGGTGGTGCCTAAAATCACCCTTTTCACATCATCTGAATCACCTAGATTGCATTATTCATGTTATATGCTCTTAATAGTGGTTGACTTATCTTTTTCATTTTGATCATACATGTTGAATGGCCTCTCAAGTGAGACAATTCCCTTGGGTATGTTATTTTCATTTGCATTCATTGTCCCATCCCCATCTAGTTCAAAGTCTTATTGACCATCTTCATTAATAATTTGATCAGTAAACACTTCAGTATTGGTGATGAAGTACAATATGTGTTGGTCATCATTGAATACTTATAAATTGTTAATATTATGGGAATGAAGGGGTAGAGACCATCTCTACTGAGAATCTTTTCATTCTTGAATTGGTAATGGGATCTAAAGTTCTTGTAGTGGTGGATAGGGCATCTATTACATAGTTATTTTGTCTAAGTCATGTTTGAATGTCAAATGTATCAAAATATTATATTAGGTTCCCAACCCAACTATAGTTTATAGACAATCATTTGTCATTTCATGAATATTGGCTCGTCACTTTCCTAACCACCAATTTAGAATCTCCCAACACCTTAATGTTTTTGACATTCCTTCCAAGGATGAATTAGAGTCCATGAACCAACACTTCATACTTGGCCACATTATTTGTATAATAAAATTATAGAAGGTATGAAAATAGATAATATTTCCATCTTATATTTATTAATTCTAATCCAAAACCATATTCACATTAATATCCACAAATCAGATTCTATTGTGTGTGATGATGATCTATACAAGGGAAGCACTGTTGAAATGTTCACCTCTTGGTGTATTTTGTCATCCTTAATTGAACATGTGTTATAAATTTAAATTAGTGAAGGCATTTCATCCAAATATTTTATGTAATGTCTAGGCCTAGGGGTATTTATATTTATCCTTTCTTCATTGAAAGAGCCCTAGATGAACTCTTCACTCTCACTAGGATTGTCTGGCCTCGTGTCTTCATATTTCATTGAGCAAATTCTAATACTTTTATCTAATAAAAACTCTATGGATAATTATCTTACATGAAAAATAATGATAGAGTTACCCACCATGTTTATATCATCTTTGGAAGAGCCTAAAAAATCTTCATTCCAGCCTAAGTCATTAGATTTCAAATTTTCACATGTTAGAGTTGCATTCTAAAATGAGATTATTTCAAGGGCACAGTATAAGTCTTCTTCATTCAATAGGTCCAAATATTATAATTCTAAACTTTATTACACACTAAGTGTAGACACTATAAATCCACACACTAGTGATTCTTAATGTCGAAGTTACCCCTGGACCCCCTACAACCCCTTTTTGGACCATCTAACACCTCTAAGGCCTAACCCACCTACCTACACCCTATTTCACCAAATAAGGTAAACTTGAAAATTAGGTCCCCTTTCCCTCTAGACCCTGACCATCGATGGTTAGCCTAACCATCGATGATCACCTTGATCATTGATGGTCAAGATCTGTCATCTCAACTAAGCATGCAAACATCATGCAAACTATTGTCTTAGCCTTTCTAAATATAACTTTCTCTAATTCATGTTGGGATCCTTTTCCATGCATAAATTATATTTAGAAGCCCTAATTATACCTTCTCTTCCACCTCTTACTTGTGCCTATAATAAATAGAGGCCTGGGAGGTTTAATCAATCTTCAATTATTATCAAGAGTTTAGGTACTCAGAGTCCCCTTTTGTAGGTCAATCAAGCGCTTTATTAATCCAAAAATCATACCAATGTTATCCATGTCATCAATACATTCCATTAATATTCAACTTTCCATCACCTTTCAACTAATCTTCTAGGCATCGTTACTCTATCGAAATCAAGCCAGATCCTACCTATAGACTAACTACACCAACTACTCATCCAACCCACTTCTAGTAAGACAAGCCCTTATTTACTACTATTCATGTTCTTTATTTCCATTTTGAAATTAATTTAGCCTTTGCCTAACCCTCAAAATTTATCTATGGATCATGTCAATCTTTTATTGATCAAAACTAGTTTTGGCATAGTCAACTACCGATGGTCAGCATAACTACTGACAGTCAACCCAACTATCGATGGTCACCTATGGAAAAAAAATTAGCAAGATAACTTGACCCACTTACACTTATCCAAATCTAGTTTTCTAAGTTTATGATTATTCATAGACCCTTTTAGACCTTCTAAGCTATACCTTAACCCATTAGCATTAGCACGAATTAATTTATCACTAATTTGATCATCCTAGCATCTCTTTATCAAGAAATTCTTGTTATCAATTTCAATACCTTTTGATTATTAATGCAAGCACTTTCTTTGTATTTTATCAACTTAATTATTTTAAAATGGTGGATTGACAGCCCCTAAGGAAGCTCTTGCTTCTAGGATCTAACTAGCACTAGGCAATCTACCCAACTACTTGCCTAACCCACAAATTTGCTTTAGTGTTTTCTTACATGCAGGTCATCCTCCCAAGCCAAAGAGGATCTCTTCATAATCTTCTAACACAACATGCATATTTTTATCAGGTATTCCTACCACAATACATATTTTTAGTTTTACTACCTTCTTCTGAATAATATAAAAAATTGATTGAAACATTTTGGCATGCCCAGTGGGACCCTCATCTCTACTTGGAATTTATTTTTATCTACATCTATATGATTCTTTCTCTATCTATGCTCATAATTGAAATCAAAATTTCATTTGGGTCTAAAACTTACTACATCTATGGATTGCTTACTTTTTCTAGCTCACTTAGCTTAATTAACAGCATCAGGATTAATCGTAACACACTTATATTACATAACCAATCCACATAATCAATCAAACACCATAGCTTACCTAAAACAAGGCCTGATTGGGATTTCATCACCCAACAAATCACCTTACCCTACCCAATGATCCTACTTTGATTTCATCACCAAGAGGAGGACCAACTCAATTCTCTAGCTGAGTATAAGCTCTGGATAAATAGTATATATTGTTTAAGTGACCCAACTTGGCTTTAGGATCATGAAGTGAGGGGAGAAAGTCCCAAGCACCATGCCATGTACCCAATTTATTATAGGTTATTTTGAACACCAAAACTAACCTGAGACTATCCATAGATTGCTTATCTAGTACCTGATCTACAAACTAACTTCCATCACACATTCTCATAAACTAAGGCATAAGCCCAAAATGAGATTAAAATTATCCTCTAGGCTTGACATACTTCATAGTGTGTGTCTTGATTGCTTTCATCATTTTATTTTCTTCTTCTTGTTTGAGCAGTGAGATTATTCTTATTTTCTCTCCCCTTTCCTTCTATGGTTCTCACTCGTCAACAGCAAAGAGACTTGGCAAAATAAAACTTGTTACCTAAATCAACCTCTTTTATCTCATCATATATGGATTACAACTCTGAGGTAAAATATTCACCTCATTTATTGGGAATCTTTACTTTCCCTCAAGTATTCCCCTGAGGGGACATGGATTTTACCACCTTTTTAGACAACAATATAGTGGCCCTTCAACACTATCTTAACACCTCTTCTCACCATACCCCAATTTCAAATTCACCACAAGATCCTCCTTATGGCATGTCATTCCACCTTATGGAGGGTATCCCTATTGCCACAGTCACCACCCAATCTTTGACCACCCAAGAATCTTTGTCTAGTAACCCCTTTGATGTTATGGCTGAGAACCAACCTATCCAACCAACTATTACCCTTACACCATCCACCCTTACCAATGACTCCTCTACCTTGGGGACAATCCAACCATTAACCCATCATGTCCCACTTGTAGCTGGGGTACCCACCACCAACTTCTCCAACCTCCCCTCTATCAAACCTAGCCCATTGGTTAATACTTCTTTACCAAGCTTAGGGGTACCTATCCCTTCTACCTCACCACCCATTAGTATAAAGGTCACTACCACCCCTCTAATTACCAACCCAACCATAGCTCAACCTAACTCATCATCCCAATAATTACCTACATCATCTAACCTCAATTATACCCCTAACTTGCAAGGGTATATACCTACTACTCAACCACCAGTAACTACCTATCCTTATATGTCATCTACCCAACCTCCCATAACCTCTTATCAGTATGGGGCCATCTCCTAACCTCTTATTAATTATCAATATATTCCCTAACCACAAGATATGCCTTATAACCCCTCAATTGCACCACCTCAAACAGACTTAATGAAAATAATCATGGACAAAATGACAACTCTTGAGTCATCCCTTTCAGGAGCCCATAACATTTTATCTTATGACCAAATCTATAATGAGCCCATCCAACCTTTAGTTCCTATCAGACCTTATCCAACCCAATGGGAGCTTCCAAAATTCACCAATTTTAATAGTAAGGAAGACCCCTAGTAGCATTTAAGAGCATTTAGGCATTCTTGTTACATGATTGCCTACGATGATGCCCTACTCTTGTACACATTTCCTATGTCTCTTTCTATCTTGGCACTAGACTGGTATAGTGTCATTACCAAACATTCCATATTATCCTTTAACCAATTATCTCATACCTTCTTGGATCACTTCTCAATCAACATATCCAAGAAAGTCTATATCATTGACCTTTATTCCATTTGTCAATTTGAAGATGAGTTTATAGATGATTTTATGGCTCGTTGGAGAAGTTTGATCAACCAATTATCATTCTCCTTGCCTCAACTTGAATTGATTGAAATTTTTCCCCACAC
Organism: Torreya grandis; assembly: GCA_037957365.1. Classification (NCBI taxonomy): domain Eukaryota; kingdom Viridiplantae; phylum Streptophyta; class Pinopsida; order Cupressales; family Taxaceae; genus Torreya; species Torreya grandis. Next base: position 464,211 of record JARHVA010001556.1, on the reverse strand, counting down.
TTTTTCCAAGCACATCTCTTCTACATTACATGTTCAAATCTTCAGAACTTTTGATGAAGCTTTTACCATGGCACATAAGTTATAAAATTGATCCATACATGAGGGTAAACTGAAGTTGTGAAACAAGAACTTTGCCTTCAAAACCAATGAATCCTCCTCCTCCAAAGTGGGCAATCAAGCTAACTCTGGGACTAAGAATAAGGGAACTATGAATGTAGTTGTCCTTAAGGCTGCCCCATGACTAATGTCAATCAACAAAACTTTCCTAATCCCTCTAACCAAAGTTTTCAGAATCCAAATCAAAGCACCCAAAAATAATTTACTCCACTTGGATAATCTTATGCCTTAGTGTTGGAAAAGTTACTAAAAGATAATCTTGTATAGCTTCTACCCATCAAACCTCCCCCGTAATTTGATTCTTCTCATCTAGTGACTACTTGGTATAATGAAAATGATATTTTTGCCTTTCATCAAGTAATTGGACATGACGTAAGTCGATGTAATACTTTCAAGAATATTGTTCAAAGCCTCATTGATAAGGGGGAACTTGCATTGGACAACCCCAATGCCCCTCAAAATCAATCCCTAGACATCTTTAAAAATCCCTTCCCAAACCATGACCCTATAAAAAATGAGGACACATAGGTTAAATGCTCTCATGATGCCCATGCTGTCAAAATGGTTTATGATATGCTACCCATGAGGACCCAATCATCCAATCTACCCACTCTTCCCCCACCTCACTTACAGAGGTAGAAGAGTCATCTTCCCCTCCTTTAGAGATTCAACCTAAAGAGGTTCCTTTTTCCCTAGACACACTCATAGAAACTTTAGAATCATCACATTCTACCCCAACAGGCACATCTGAACAAGTAAACATTCTTGATTTGCCACCTCCACCAACTACCCAATAAAACACTACTCCTATGGATATTGTTCCTAAAGGAGAAGCATTTCTATCAATACCTCTGATGGATGAGTTATTTATCTCAACCTTACTTCCCTTACCTCAGGAAGTCAACCAGTCTCCCCAACCTGCAAGTCTATCTCTTACATCCACTACCCATGAAGCAAAACTAGTACACAAACCTTTTTCCACATTAGTGCAAAAATTGGAATTTGCCCTAAAACTAGATATGGATCAAGCCACATTTTGGCAACATTTATGCCTCCCTTACATCAACAAACATGATCCTTCTAGTGCACCTTTAACTAACCAATCTATCATCTTTCCACCACCTTTTAAACCAATCATAACTTCTACCAACCTCTCACATTCCCCACCAAATGAAGTAAGCATACCTCAAACAAGCAAACCACCAAATAAACCTATTACAAACCTTGGTATCCTCCCCATACAAAGTTTGGTCTACCCATCTCTTAAAGTGGAATTGACCCCATCTAAACCTCTACCCAAACCTTGACCCAAACCAACCAAAAGAGCAAAACCATTGAATAGCCACATGCCTAGGGTTTTCCCTTCCTCCTCCCTACCCTCTATCTTGGGCCCTCATCCATCAACTTTACCCAAAAATCAAATTCCTTTTAACATATGTTGTACATCACTACTAGTTACACTGGCTCAATTAGTGTCTGATACTTAGATCTTTTCCAAACTATCGATAGCCAAACTATAAAACTTGAACCTTCCAACCACTAGCATACCCAAACCAAAACCATTACCTAGAAACATCACCTCACCCAAGCTTTCTCTTACCAAACCCTCCACCATGAAAGCACCTTACTTACAACCAAAATGACAACCCCTAAACCTTTCCCACCTCTTTTTGAATCTTATTCATCCATTTTACAAAGGTTGTTACAATCTTCGTATCTCACCTTACCTCCTATTAGACCCTTCGATCCTCTTGGTTTGAAACTGGATTAGCATAATGATCATCAAATATGTTCCTATCACAGGACACCTATACATGACATAGAGAATTTCAAAGCTCTCCAAGCCATTATCCATTAGCTCTATGATAAGGATGATCTTTTACTAGAAGAGCTTCCCTTGACCTCTCTACCAAGCCACCCACTATCCATTTACCAATACATACCAGATCTTCCACTCTCACCTTAGAATGATGAAAAAACTAACCAACCTCCTATCACATTATTCCCATCTATCCATACCATTAATGTGGTCACACAATAGCAACCAAGGGATAAATGGAAAGCCAAGGTGTCTATTCCATGGACATACCCACCTACTCATCCTAAACCAAACCTAATCCAACCTTCTACATCTTCAATTCTACGCAAAGTAACCATATTAGGAACCTCCAAGGGTAATCCTTTTGAATCCATTAGGAGGGTCATTCTTAAGCAACTTCACCAAACTCTAGATAATATGAGCCTCTATGAGCTCATTTCCACCTCACCTCACCATTGCCAGGCCATGATAGAGGTTATATAGGCTATTGAGGTCAGACCAAGAGACTCCCAACCTATAGAGGCATTCATGGGTGCTCTCTAACTCTCAACCCTTATTACCTTAAAGGACTCAGAGATACCTTCCATCCACCCCAAAGACCCAGATTCACCTCTCTTTATTATTACCCATATCAACCAAATCCATGTCAAATGGGTTATGATCGATGGGGGAGCCAATATCAACATCATCTCTTCCCATGCCTATGATCAACTTAAGCTACCAAAAAATGTCATGTCTAAAACTTCAACCATCCTTAGATCCTTTAATGACAATGGTAGTGGTAGCTTTATTACAAATATCAATCCATCTATTACAGTATCTATACATTTGTTGAATATGAGACTTAATACATGCATACCAAGAAACTATATCTGGCCCTAGTCTTCATGGCCACCAAACTTTGACACTACCTTCTTAACCACATAAAAATTGTCATAACCAATACCAACCCCCTCAAATGCATGCAATCTAAATCATACCAAAACTAGTGTATGGATAAGTGGCTAATGCTTTTAGCTGAGTTTGACCTGGAGTTCCTCTAGTAGAATTCAATCAAGGGGCAAGTAATTTTTGACCAACTAGCTGAGGCAACCCTAGACAACAATCAACCTCCCCCTCTTGTATTTCTAGCTGAGTCTATTGCAAGCCTATATCAAGCATATTTTACCAATCAGGTAACCATGTTTTTTGATGATTCCAAATGTCAGCATGGTGGGGGACCTGGTATTATCCATGTCCCCCTTATCGAAGATCCACTTCCCTTATCCTTTAAACTCAACTTCGAATGCACCAATAACATGGATAAATATAAAGCCCTAGTAATAAGTCTCTAAATTGCTATAGCCTTAGGAGTCATAATAATCAATATCTTTGGTGACTTTTAACTTGTGGTTAACCAAGCTATCATCATTTACCAATATAAGAATGAGCTTTTATAGTTATATAAGCAACTAGTTAGAAAACTTTTAGCATCATTCAAACACTACCATATTCAGACCACCCCACGATCTACTAAAAAAAAATTGATACCATGGTTTTGCTTGCCTCTCAGATCCTATCAACACCCTCGAACTCCAAACTATTGGTCATTGTCCATTGCATCACCAATACCTCCTACACTAAGATAGACACTTCAACCATATTTAGTGTGGATGAGATCTTACCTGACCTTTGGTACCAGCAAACATTCTCCTACCTTCACCTTGGAATTATTCCCTTTGGCCTCTCTAGGAATGCCCATCAGGTGTTTATTTAGATCACCTCCCATTATACCATTATGGGAGGAATTCTCTACAAACATGGTTTTGATAGCCTCCTATTATGTTGCCTTTGTGGTATAGAAACCTCTCATACCATCAAAGAGACACATGATCGTATCTATGTGGGTCACTTTAGTGGCCTTGATGTAGCCAAGTGTATCCTCTGCTTGGGCTATTACTAGCCCACCCTTAACCAAGACAGTTATGATTATGTGAAAAAGTGTGTCAAGTGTCAACAATATGCTAATTTACATCATGTGCCTAGTAATAGCCTTCATGTGTCCATAGATTTTTGGCCCTTCTCACAACGGGATCTAGACCTTATTGGTGAAATAAACCCCCACTCTTCACAATAACATCATTCTATCATTACCACAACTAAATATTTTACCAAATGGGTGGAGGCTATTACCCTTGTCTTGACAAAAATTGAAAATATTATAGAATTCATCACCCATCATATCATCTACCATTTTGGTGTTCCCCATAAGATCATCACTAATAATGGTAAATCTTTCAAAAACAAACAAGTTCAGGGCCTTTGTGACATATTTGGTATTAAACTTAGATTTTCATTGCCTTATCACCCACAAGTAAATGGACAAGATGAAACCTCTAATAAAACCCTCAACAACATGCTTATCAAAATGGTCAATGCCTTAGTTCAGGATTGGCACTTGCACATTCCCTTTGCCCTATGGGCATATCGTAATAGCATCCAAACTCCCATTGGTGATACAACCTTTTCTCTCATCTTTGGAGTCGAGGCCATCTTGCCTCTTGAAATCCAAATACCTTCTCTTTGTATATCTTTGTACAACCTCATTTTGTAAGATGATTACCATCAAGATCATTTAGCCTAACTTGAACTAATTGATGAGCATCATTTATCCACCCTTTCCCATCTTCATGTCTATCAAGGACAAATCAAATTAGCCTATAACAAACACCTAAAAGTTTAAAAATTCAACATTAGAGAGCTTGTCCTCAAGGAAAAACAACATGTCACTAATATGGAGAAAATAAAAAGGGGTAAATTTGTCTTCAATTGGCTTGGAACCTACATCATTACCCATAATTATGGATCAGGGGCTTATCATTTGTCCCCTCTCGAAGGCAAACTAGAACCTGAACCTCTCAATGTTTCACATTTATGTCCCTTTTATTGTTAGATAGGGATCACAATTATGATTTGTCTAACTTAAGCTCATCCCTTAAAACCACATTCATTTCCCTCTTTTTAGGGGCAAATAAATAAAACTAAATCATGTGATTATCCATCACAATCATAGCCTAATCTCAAACTATGGATACCATGGCTCTATCCATGGCATGATTCTCATAGTACTTCCCATCTCTTTGAGATCAATTCCTATGGTCGTTGTTACTATACCTCTTTTTCACCTATGGGGACCCCATGTCAACTTAGTTTTTCTTTCATAAAGGTAATCTATTGAGCATGTATGAACAATTCTATGTCAAGCAAAATCAAATAAAAACAAAAAGCAATATCAAATGGCAAAAAAAACTATGGGTCATCTTTAGCATCCATAGATTTCTCCCTTAAAGGATAGCTGTTGAAAATTCATTCTAAAATTACAAAATATAAGGTAGACTACTCCCTTGAAGGACAACTATCACAAGCATTTGGGCTAACCATATAAATCCAGACCACTCCCTTGAAGTATGGTTGGATAAAGCATTAGTCAAAGCTAGAAATTTCTTGGAAGCTTCCCTCATCAATCAACTTCCTTAACCCTCAAGCAAAATTCAAAATCAATTAAAAGAGAAAAAGAAAAAAAATCAAAGCCGTAATCGGCTCTCCTAAACAACAATAAAATTGGGAAAACTGCAATCAGCTCTCCATAGTAGACTTCCCACATCGATCAGTCTACACTTTATATATAGACATAGACTTGTTATACCACCTCTTTGGACACCTATAGAAAAGGCATACTAATCTCACTAACGGTTCCAGTTTCACCCATTCTCCCTCCACATATCATATGCAAGAGACTATGAGATTACTTGACACAATGTTATCAGGATCCTTATCTATCAACCTAGGCATGTTAATGTGAAACATTTAAAAGGCTTATTTTCACTAAGCTAATCTAATTTTGGGTTTCATGTTAGTCTTTACCATTGAAAAGGTGTCATGTTATTTTTTTAATCTTTTATTAGTGTATGTAAGCCTATAAACATGAAAAAAAACATCATACCAAAAGCGTGAACATCATGAACTATGTCAACAAGCAACATCATCTATCCATTAATGAGCCAAGCATAATGTAAACATGTAGTAGCCAACCACAAACATTCACCTATCCATCACATCGTGTAAGCCTCTAAACATGTTATTATACCATAAACAAAATCAAGAAGAGAAACATCATAACATATACCATTCACCATTCAATACACATAACCATAAACATGAGCCATAACATGTATCCATCCATATCCTATCTAATCATGAGCAGAATTAAAACATCATAATTCAACTTTCTAAGCATCACATGCCTAAACTAATAACCATAACCATGAGCATCCATAACCATAAATCACAAAAATGAGCATCATATAAAACACTGAATGTCATATATCATATACATCAAATAGTCAAAAATCATACATGTAACAATGTATCAATATTTTCTCTCTCTCAAAATACACATATCACTACATTAGCATGTAGGTCAGAATAAAAAATCATACATATCATATATAAAAATAAAAAATTAGCCCCTGTAACACTCAGACCACCTACACTGCTACCAATAACCCCATCTATACCTGTACCTAATGGTGGTCCCCCTAGGATCCCTATCTACCCAACTATAGCAACCCACTACCCTGGGGTAGCTAGCACAGCCCCACTGCCCAAACTAGATCTATACTCTACAAATCTCATGGCATGGGGAAACTAATCTAGCACCATCACCTCATAGTATCTGAGCTCTTATATGGTATCTAAATATCATGCTCATGGCACTAAATCTGGTGGCCCTCTTATTTTTGTACCTACCACACCCACACTAATTTTCCCTTATAATGTGCATATCTAATCCTATAAAGTAGCTACCTACCCCTACAGAATGATAACCTGGGCCCATGCCTAGTCCATTTTAGCTATCACTATCCCAACCTACCCTTAGAGTCCTACCACCTATCCCTATAAAACCTATATCTAAGCTTAGGCCATAGCTAACACCACTCCTCCCTATCCTACTTGATCAGTTAGATCTATAGCCATCAACCTTGTGCCTCCATCATCTCCACCAACATCTATAGCTACATAAATTGGTTGGTGCCAATCCATGTATCCATCTATATACCTTGCATCATCTATAGGATCCCTAAAAGGAAGCTCCTTAAACCCAACATCTAGCACTATCTAAGTAGGTCAAGGCATCGATAATTAAACCTCTGAATCATGCCTCTTATACTATAGATGTCGACCCGATACACCCTATAAGAAGCCAAATTGGTACTAAACTCAGTCAAATAGAATCAACTCCACCTCACCCTCTTGATGACACACTATCCACCTATAACTTTAAATGGAAAAGATCTACCTCTTATAGCTTGGTCAGAGTGGAAACTTTAGGTATGACCTCTAAGTGATGTCCCCAGCCACTAGTACATTAAGTGTACCTCTAAACCAATCCACACTGTGTGCTCCACCGCCTACACCTAATGTTGCATAATCATCCCTCTATCTCATAAAACCAATAGGGAACTCAACTTGTGTATATCCTACCCATGGCAACCCCATCAACCTCAACACTTAGATGTACTCATAAGCCTAGTAGTGTAGTACCATCCCCACATTGATCTTGTATCACCTATGGTGCGTAAATCTCCATAGCTCCCTATAAATCTAGACTAATAAAATAAGCATCCAACCAAACACCATCCTACCAAGTAGCAACTCAAATAATACACCCAAAAAAACATAGGGAAACCTACCTTGATTAGAATCTAAGAGCCCAAAGCAAGTCACTATGATCATCAACATCATCATTAAATGCCTCTCCTTAGGAGCACTCTCATACAACACTAAGTACTTAAATCCTCTAGAGTGCTAACAGACCTAATCTCTATCATCCCCATGCATATATTCAATAAACTCATCCCACTCCTCCTACTCAATCTAGTATATTTCCTCACCACATAATGGGAGTCAAATAATCTAATATACATCCTCTGGGAGTATAGTCATCTCCCTAGTCGATAGTAAGAAGGTATTAGTAGCAAGTTCCCATCTCTCAATGAGTGCTACTACCATCAACACTTCTCTTAGTACATGTTGATAGTACATCATCCCACCAAACCCTAACTCCTCTATATGGGCCTAGTCCTTTACGGTCATCCCCTCATAAAGCTCAAGGAAGAAGTATAACATGTTATCATGCATCTGGATCTACTCCCTAGCCAACACCAAACCATACACTTAGCTTAGTATCTCTTATTAGACTCATCTAAACTGTATCCAAAACCTTGATCTCAAACTACTCTTTTATTTTGACAGCTAAAAATTACCCATTTAACCTCACACCTACCCATTAACACTTTTTACCTAATAATTGAATCACCCTAACCCTAATCCATTTAGACTTGACCCTAACCCTAATCCATTTTTCCCTTACACCCTATCTCAATTACCTTAACCTAAACCTCACCCTTAACCTTACCCTAAACCTAAACCTAAACTCACCCTAACCCTTGACCCCTCTACCATTACCTTAACACTACCTACCCCAACCAACCATCGATGGTCATGGTGATCACCAATGATCAAACACCCCTACTTTATAGGGTGTCAAGTGTTGATGGTCACTATGGGCATTCCATGGTTGGAATGCCCAAACCCTAGCTACCCTAAACAAAGCATTTAACTATGTAAACACCATCCTGATAACCTCAAACACTTAGCATACTACCTACCTAACCCAAATCACTTATCCCTATCAATTTTTAAATTTACCCACGAATTCACCCCAACCCACAAAAACCTACACAATGCACAACTGGCCTAAAACACTTCTACCAGCTATACTAACCTACCTACCCAAGAAGTAAAAACAAGAAAATTTAACCAAAAACTATCAATTGAATGCACCCCTACCTCATTCCATGACCTCCTCCACGGTCTGAGCCCATGAGAAGTTGATCAATTACATCCATGTTATCCTTGGATCTTGGACCCACAAAAATCGCACCCACACTCCAACCAATGAGTAGTTACCAACTTAGCAAGAACTCTCTCCACATACGTCGAAATCACCAGAGCCAAGTTGACCAAGCACAAAAGTTACAATGAGTAAAAGTGATTTTTGTTTTTAATTTTTACTTGGTATATTTTTAGGGTTTCCCCTAACCATCGATGATCAAGGAGCCCTAATCAGACACCACCTCCCCTTTTTTCAACAAACATATATCAACAAGTATCTACCCCTACTAGGCCCTTACCACTTTTGGAGAGGCCTTTCTCTTACAAAACAAAAACCTCTTCACCTCATCATTAGACTCTCATGGCCCCTTTGACATGAAATTATATAACCATTTATTGTCTGGTATTTTGACCATAGTGACAACATTGCCATGTTGAAATTTTATATTTTGTGCCACCTCATGTATACCAACCCACTTGTGTCTCACCGGGAGCACTTCCTACTTCAAATACTTGGGACACTTGACCCATTTATGTTTTCCCTAGGAGCACTTCTTACCTTGAATACCCAAAAGAAACATAAAAATCACTTAGGAAACTTGCATTTATGAGTGTTCCCAGCCACATGTTTTTGCATCATATGCTCAACCTCGAATCACCACCTAATGACTCCACATTTACCCTTTATCAAACCCCAACCCACTTCAGCTTCACCTCACTAACTCCTAGTTTGAGGGGGAATACATCCTCTCACTCTCGGGGCAACCAAACCCTTGACCTAAACTCCATTTTTATTTTTCCAATAGTTCACAAGAGTAGCACAACAAAAAGGGGCAAAATGTAGACACCAAAAATATACACACCAATGATTTTGAATGTCGAAGTTACCCTTAGACCCCCTACAACCCCTTTTTGGACCATCTAACACCTCTCAGGCTTAACCCACCTACCTGCACCCTATTTCACCAAATAGGGTAAACTTGACAATTAGGTCCCCTTTCCTTTTGGACCCTAACTATCGATAGTTATCCTAACCATCGATGGTCACCCTAGCCATTGATGATTAGGGTCCATCTCAACTAAGCATGCAAACATCATGCAAACTATTGCCTTAGCTTTTCTAAATATGACTTTCTCTAGTTCATGTTATGAGCCTTTTACATGCATAAATTATATTTAGAAGCCCTAGTTACACCTTCCCTTCCACCTCTTACTTGTGCCTATAAGAAAGAGAGGCCTGGGAGGTCCAATTGATCTATAATTATTATCAAGAGCTCAAGTACTTAGAGTCCCCTTTTGTAGGTCAATCAAGAGATTTAGCAATCTAGTAATCATATTAACATCATCCACATCATCAATCCGTTCCATTAATATTTGACTTGTCATCACCTAGATTCTAGGTGCTATTACTCTACAGAAATCAAGCCATATCCTGCCTAAAGGCCAACTATGCCAACTACTCATCCAATCCACTTCTGATAAGACAAGCCTTTGTTTGTTACTATTCATGCACTTTATTTCCATTACACAATTAATTTATCCTTTGCCCAACACCCAAAATTCATCTTTGGATCTCATCAATCTAATGTTGATCAAACCCAATTTTGGCACATTCAATCGGTGACAGTTAGCATAATTGTTGATGGTCAACCCAACCATCGATGATCACCTATGGTATAAAAACTAGCAAGCTACCTTGACCCACTTACACTTATCCAAATATACTTTTTTGAGTTTATGATTGTTCACAGACCTCTTTCAAACCTTTTGATCCATTCCTTAACCCATTAGCATTAACACTAATTAATTTATCACTAATTTGATCATCCTAGCATATCTCTTTATCAAGTAATTATTGTTATCAGTTTTAGTACATTTAAATTATTGAGTAAGTACTTTCTTTTTATTTTATCAACTTAATTATTTTAAAATGGTGGATTGATATCCCCTAAGGAAGCTCTCACTTCCAAGATCTAGCTAGTGCTAGGCAATCCACCCAGCTACTTATCTAACCCACAAATTTGCTTTAGTGCTTTCTTACATGCAGGTCATCCTCCCAAGCCAAAGAGGAGCTCTCCACAATCTTATGACACAATGTGTGCACTTTTTATCAGGTATTCCTACCATAATCCATATTTCTAATTTTACTACCTTCTTCTAAATAATATCAAATTTTGATTTAAACACTAAACATGTTAATAGAGAGGTTGTTATGGGTTCCTTCTTCTATAATAAGTGATTAAACTCCCATTTATGATTCTTCATAGAGGATCTCTTTTGTGCAGTTATACTCAATGATCATATGTGTCATCTTATATTTTCATTCAATTTTAATTTGATTGGGAAGACCATGCCATGGTAGCCACATATGTCTAAATTCAGTTTTCATGTAACCATTCAATGTTCTTGACCTGTCTCGACTTAGCATAAGCAATTTGGATATCCACCTCTTGGATATCAATGAATTGTTGAATCCTTAGATCTAAGGCTAGTTCATGTGTATATTGTTGAGTTCTATTAATTTCACCTCTAATTTTTCTATTTGGATAACCTTTTGATTTGAATTTGTAGGTATAAGGCCCAACTATTGGCAAATAACATAAGGCATAATGTTTCTAGAGGCACCTAAATCAAACAAACAATTGCATAAGTTTTTGCTAAATATTATGATTGTTAAGAGGAATGGAGGAGTTTCAGTCTTCTCTTTATAGATAACAACATGTGCATCATAAATTTTAGTAGCTTCTTTCCCCTTATTATTAAAAAAATATTTCAAAATTAATTTTCTTTGTTTATAAATTTGAATTAAATTAAACATAATGATATTAGCTTTAGTCTTTTTAAGATCTTCAACAATATCATAGTTAAGTTTGACCTTTTATTATTGTTTTCCATTTGGGTTATATGCAACATAATTATTGGGAAGATAAGAAGTGGAAATTCATTTAGGTGTAGGAGGATTATTTCTCAAATTTACATCAAATGGAACTTGAGTATTGTTTGAAGGAGTAGAGGTAGTCAACGGTTGGTTGATTTAGTCCTCAAATGGTAATTTTTCCCTCTTTGGAACTACCTGAATGTATGGACCTCATCTAGATTGTCTTCAAGTTCATTTCCATCCTCAAAAGGAAATTCATATGTTTCTAATATTAAAGTTGTGTATGGGTTCCCTCCATCTTGGTTTTGAATTTCATCAGGAATAGGCACAATTTATATGTTATCCATCTCTTTTTGGAAGATGTTTGAGGCAGTTATAAATTGAGCACAATTTTTTTATACATGATCAATGGTGATATGAATTATACACCATGAATTTAAGGCTAAATCAAGTAGGTTTACAGAATTAGAAGCATAATTAGTGTTTTAGTTGCCACTATCAAGAGGACTGGTCACATTTCCATTATTACGTTGGGAATTACATTACCTATTGGGCCTTTAAAAATAAAAGTTTCAGACCTAAGGTATGTTATTAGTATTTTGATTTCAATTTTTAGGTCCCCACCTTCACATGTTGACCACATAATTTGATAACCATTGGACCATCTATCTTAAACTACCTACTTCAGGGTTTGTGTTAGTGTTGGGTTGGCTCACTACTTAAGGTTGTGGACTATTTATAGGTGCACCTACATTAAAGAATGCATGGGTATCAATGGAATAATGGTTTTAAGCATTATTAGCAGGTTTCTAAGGATTCAAATAGGATGGAACTACATGTTGAGTGTTACTAGATGCAATATACCCACTAGTGATTAGTGCAGTAAAAATGTTATTATATGCCATTGGGACTAGTTATTGATTGTTTGCTTGGGGAACTAAATGATTGGGAGGAATATAGTGAAGACCAATAAACATGTATTTTATGGGATTTGGAGCATACAATAGGCCTGGGCTACCATACATAGTACCTGAGATGGAATTCATGAGTGGGATGTTTTGTATAATGGCCTGATTCAGTATAGGGATCTGATTATATGCCCTTGGTTATCTTATTGATAGTAGAGATTCTATATTATACCCTTTTGGAACCATTTTGTGCTCTATATTTATTGCTTCATTATAGGTTAAAGATAAATCGGCAAATGCAATTGGGGTTATTCTCAAAAACATTAAAGTTAATGGATCAATATTTCTCAAATATGTCTAGATTGTAGGACCTTAGACTAATATGTAAGTTGATTTAAGTCTTTGTTATATCTTATGGAATAAATTATTAAATAGGCTCATTAGCGTATTTTGATCCCTCCTTTTGGCAATAAAATGGTGATACAAGCTAGCAGGGTCCATGCAGCATTTGAAATGGTTCACAAACACCATCTCTATCTTTGCCCAAGAATTAATAGACCCATGAGGTATCCCTAAGTACCAGTCATATGTGGTTTCCCATAGTGAGTTGGAAAAAATATATGAGTAACATCCTCATGTTGAACTCACATCCTGATTAGTGCATCCTTAAAGGATTGAATATGTTCCTCTATTGTTTAGACGCCTCCAACTATAAACTTAGGATGAAACTTGTCTAGAGTTTTTGGTAAATCATGATTTATGCCTAAGACATACACTTGTAAATAACCTCCTTTCCCAAGGTAGACCATGGGATTGGCCATTGGTAAATGTTGAGAGAGGATAAATGGATTAACAAAAGGAGTGGTTGTAGCTGTTAGTGAATTTTTAGTTGACTAAATAGGTTTAGATTTTTCTTTACCTTTATTAGCTTTCTGATTTGGTATCCTATAATTAATAAGTTCCAAGAGCTTAAATTTATCCCCAAAATACTTTTATTTATTGTTTATCATTTTATTTACTAGCCTAATAGATAGTTTAGCTCAGTAGAATTGAAGGTTTATAAAATATCTTAGTTCAAACTATGGATGTGAACTCAACTTGTGATTCATAGGCCCTCCTTTTAGCACCAAATATGTTCATCCATGTTTTATCACATAAAAAACATGGAAGGGTTTTTAATCCCTTCCTCTCCTAAAAGGAAGAAGATCCTATGAAGAAAATGCTTCCCCAAGGTTTAAATGTACCAGATCTTTATTTATTGGTATTTACTAAGTGGTTGATGTGGACCATTCCTTTTAAGGGGCATACTTTATGAATTAATGTATAGGTTACTTTTATTAAGACATTCATTATAAGGCTACATACTTTCTTGACAATACTTACAGGTTTTAACCTCAGATAAAAATTAGGATTTCTTAAACTTGCATATAAAAGGCACAGTTAATTTCTCTATTGGTTTACCTCATTCAAAGATGCAATAATGTTAGTAAACAAGACATGAAATATCAATAAAGATAAACATTTAATTACATATTTATTTTTTGGATACTAAATCCCTAATTTAACACACTTAAAATAAAATGCAAAAGAGTGGGGGTAAGGAGAAAGAGAACCTGCTACCATGAATATCAAGGTGATATATTTGATTGAATGGGCTCCATTAAACCAATCATTGGTTGAGTCAGACCTATCAAAACTACAACTAAAGATGGTGAAAGAGTCTTAGGAAGATTAATTATGAGAAGTAAATGGAATCACCACCATAAAACACGTACAGTAAAATGTCCACAGATAATCCCAGCAGTCTTCAAACATCAAGATTTTATTTTTTATTAACAAAGTTTAGAGTCCATATAACCATTTAGCTACAAACTTCACCTCAACAATAAAAAATCTCAAAAAATGATTAGAAAATCAAAATTATTCTAGGAAGCTATAAAGAATCATAAAAAGAAAGTGTCTAGTTCTCTATATTTAACTTGTAATTCACAAAGATCCAGCCCTGAGAAACGCTTTTGAACACATACTTATAGGAGACAAAACAAAAATAAAATTTCTAGGACACCAAGCTATGACTATAGAAGTAGCTAAATATTCAATGTGGATTCATAAATGTAGTTGATAACTTCTACTACACACCATGCTTTTATTAACATGGAATTAAATTATGTCAAAAAAATGCAATTGGAAGTGGTTGGAAATACCTTGGGATTACCATTTAGACTTGTATATACATTTCCTTGTAGTAGATAAAACTCTTATTTAAGGTGGATTTGTCCTTAGGGATTTTTTGCCTTATCCCAAATGTGCACACCATGTCCTTCATAAGAGTCAATAGTTGAATTCACACTTAATTTGGTCACCTCTATAGCTTGATATTTTTCCATTGGTAGTTTCCTTGTTGATTCTACATTTAATTCCACTTTTGGTGGTTAGCACTTCTATTTTGTGTCTGATAGATTAAAGTTGAGCCATACTCTTTGTAGCTGGAACCAAATCCATATGCTTTTTTAAGATGATGCCCTTATCTATTACATCTTTGCCATAACTAAAATGTGTTTTCCATACTAATATTAATGCCTCTAACCATTTTCACATTGAAGTATACATTCAATTTACCATCTATCATGATGGTGAGAAACTAATTGTTCTTAATCTATGCTCTCAAACTTAAGAATATTACTTTTTAGCCTTTGATAATTTTGATGACCAGATGAGCCATCAAATCTAAGCTAGTGTTTCATTGACATCATTGCTAGCATGTTATTTATTGGTAGGGCCATGCCACATGGATTCTCCATATGATTCCACTAATCAACTAGGGCTTGATATGCACTAATTATATTTTGGATGTAATGAAGCATGATGTCACTGTATGGTATCATCCCACTCACCTGAGGCTCTGATGTGTTTCAAGACTACATGAACTACCTAGGGAAGTGGGTTGTCATGATCATGTCACTTGGAAGCATTCTACTTATCTACTCACTTAGAAGATGTTGGTGTGTATAGAGTTACATGGGTTAATGAGTCATCAATATCATGTCACTTGGTAGCATCCCACTTATTTTCTCACTGAGATGATTTTTTTGTGTATGAAGTCACTCAAGGTAGTTGGTCATTAGGATTATTCCACTTGGTAGCATCCTGTTGATCAAGATAGTTGGAGGCTCCAGGGCTAATTTGAATCTCTCAAGTCTTGTGGAGTGGTATAAAGATGTTAGTGGCTCTAGGAACCCTTTTGAAGAATTGGCTAGGTCTTGAATAAGCTTTTACAAATGGGTCAAGGTTGTTAGGAGCTATAAAATATCACCACATGGATCTTAAAAATAGAGTGGGTACCTACAGGTAGTAAAGCAAAGGAACACAGTCAACACTTTCAATTTTAAAAGACAAAATCTAAGAAAATCAAATTAAAATAGTTAAGTTTTTCAAATCAAAATGACTAAGTTTTCAAAATAAAATCAATAAGGTGGATAAACTTAGTGAAGAAAAAGTCATTTTAAAAGAATTCAAATACAATTTCAAAGCAGGTTTGACCATTATTTTTAAGATTAACTAAGGCAAGAGTTGAACATAAGCAAACATTTAGCCAATTTTGAGAATATTAAAGTAGAAATGGATTGAAAAGAAAGCTAATATAGTGGAATAAAGTAGCTTCCTTTTAGAATGACCTAGCTAGATTAATCCCATTTACCGAAAAATGACTAAGTTGAAATTTAAACAATCATAATCACCTATCCAATTCTCATCGGACCAAAACATAACTAGGATAGATTTCTAAGGAAAATACTATAGAAGACTCTAAAAAAGTCAGATAATTTTATTAAGTCTAAGTGAGATTTTTTCCAAAAAGGGATTTTTCAAGCATTTTTAAAATAAGATTTTAAAAAGGGCAAGATCTTTAGACTTAGGAAAATTCAATAAAGGCCTCAAACAGGCAAGTGACCAAGAACTCCCAAGGGATAAAGATCAACCAAGAAAAGAGGGTCCCCATATTCAACTAAAAATGGGGCATGTTGTGTGAGCAACAATAGGTGGGTCGATTGTTACTCCAGAGACCTTCAATGTTTGGTAAATCAATCTTTTGAGAA
The DNA here is from genome assembly GCA_037957365.1 of Torreya grandis. Lineage (NCBI taxonomy): Eukaryota > Viridiplantae > Streptophyta > Pinopsida > Cupressales > Taxaceae > Torreya > Torreya grandis. The sequence goes on along the minus strand of JARHVA010001556.1, from coordinate 447,459 downwards.
TGATATCACCATCAAAATAACTATATATAACTTTAAAAGATAGTAGATCCCAAAGAGTATATTGAGGGAGAGATGACATGTTTACAACGAGGAATGAGGAATGAGGAATAAAATAATTTCATGAATAAAGGAGGACGAACTTCATAACTACATGATATGATTGCCATACTTGGAGCGTGGGGGAGTTGATAATTTTTTAATCATTGTATCCTATCTAAGTGTGGGAGATTTTTTTAGATATATATGGGGATTGATAACATCTCTAAGCATGGGAGAGTTAATACTCTCTAAGTTTTGTGTTGCCATCCTCTCTGAGCATTAGAGAGTTAATACTCTATTTTTTCATTGTTATCCTTTATGAGTATGGGAGAATTAGTATTCTATTTTTCTGAGTGATTATAAATGAGGCCATAAAATCCTGATACATCATTATTTTCAATAATATTAAAAAAATTAATTGTGTGGTCCCCCAAATTTGTTATGATATCAACAGCTTTATTAGACTCACTAAAAAATGATTTTTTTTGTTTCATTAAATTTTGAGAGCATTCTGAGAGAAAATTTGTTTAAAATTGAGCTCAATTTCCAACTTAGGGGAATAATCCTTCAATTTTGAATAGATTGTATCAAAATGGAATATTAATCACTACCATTCTTTACAAAAAATATTGAATTAATTCAATGTATTACATTCTAGAATCTAGTTGTTCAACAATGAATTCCAAAAACTTAGAAATTAGAATCTATAAAAGATGATATGTAATTCCAACAAAATATAAAATATAATCTAATAATAGTGAGTCTATATTACAATATTTTAAATAATTTATACTATAAAAATCCAATAATATTAGTTTCAGTTTTTAATCTGGACTGGAATATGTCCAAATTTAATGAAATGATGCATTATAATTGCTATAATGTTACATTGAATTTTTTTATGTGAATGATTTATTTTGAGTGCATATGTTTGCCTCTTTTTGTGTCCTTTCCTTATATGATCCTCTTGTTGTCATGTTTTTTTTAATCATGTCATGAGTCAATTCACTAAGTTTCAAGTCACTAACTTGGGTGTGGTCACTAACATTGTGTTTTCCTAAGTACACTATATACATTATCATGTTTATATCTATATTGAGGTACCTAATTAGTACCTATGCTTCTATGGTGGTTACCATGCATATATGGGGGCACATTTCTTGATTATGTTCTCATTGTTTTATCTACCCCATATAGGGGCATGTTTGTTATATGAGATATACTAGTTGTTCCCACTTTAAACTTAAACTTTACATGATTTATTATGTCATTAATTGATGTTAATACAAAATTAAAATGATAAAATAGTTTTAAAAATATAAATTTAATTCTTATATGTGTAGATAATGACATACTCTGGGTAATTTATTTTTTTTAAATATGAAAGCAAATCTCAATTTTTTATTTTTTTGGATAATAACATATGACGACTAAATTATTTTTCCTAGATATGTTGTTTTTAAAGTGACTCTTTTGAGATGAGTGATTGAAAAAATAGGTTATTTATCCTTGACCTCAAAGGTGGGGAAGCGCATGGGTGTGTGTACAAAGGAATTTTCAAAACTAAAGATGGAATGAAACGATTGAAGATGAGCTAATTTATCTACTTCTTTTATATAAGTGGATTTAATGTTGGTGACTGCTAGAGAATTGTATTATCTATGTTTCAACCAATTTTCAAAATTCTAAGATGTGTGTATCAAGATTTGGTGAGTCATATTAGAAAGTGTTGGGCTATATTTTCAACATTTATCAAAATTCTAGAGATGGAACAATTATGGTGGCATTTAGAGGCAATACCAAACATGTATATTCTTTCATATGCTTCATTTAAATTTTGAGAGCCAATATCAAATTTTAATTACAAAATTTCAAAAAAATGCAAGTATGTCATGAGAAATTTAACTATGTACAATAACTGACACTTGTTTCAAGTAAATAACCTAATCAAGTCTTGATGAAAACTTAGAAAGAGCAAGGTCAAAACCCTTCATTTTTTCCTATGTAATTGAGGGTGTATAGTTCAAATTATTGGAATTTATATTTTGATGAATGCATGCATTTCACTCACATACCCACATCAAAGTGGGGGCACTATGTGGCAAAAACATTGTACTCCTTTTTTATTTCCAAATTAATTTTTTAGAAAAATTTTAAATTTTAACCCATTTTTAGGATGGCCCCAGCCCCACATAAGTCTATATTTGGTCTATATAGCATTAAAATTACCTTAACATTTATCCCAAAGGTATCCATTACTATATTTTGAATACACCTTATATATTAACCAACCCTTCATCGAAAATAGATCCTAACTTATCTCCTATAAAAACTCATGGTTGTATGGGCCCATCTTGGATAAACCCATAACCATACAATTTTGTTTCTTTGAGTTTTGTGGATTTGTATCTTTAATATCATTTTCTAAATTTCACCTAAATAAATTAATTATCCTAGATCATCCTATAAATACACGGAAATGCCAACCCATTTGATAACTAAAGGAAGAAAATAAGGAGAAGATATAAGAATAAATGAGGATAACATTCGACATACCAAGGGTCAAGCCTAGAGTTAAGCTTCTTCATTCACGTGGTGCTTCATTGAATCATATATTACAAACTTACGACACTTATATGTCTTTATATCTATATGAAATCCATTATGATAAAAGAGGGTAATTATACTTTATTAGTTGCATTGATCACTTTTATGGAAGATGAGGTTGAAACCCTACTCAAGTTATTCCATTCAAACATCATAAGAACTACATAGGGGTTTGATTATGTGTGTGGGATATGTATTTTAAAACACTGGATCACCATTTTCCCAATCCCTTTTATTTATTTTTTCAGTGTGAAAGTTATGTCAGAGTGAATATTCATCCATAAAACATATTTCTCCCCATACATCTATAAATCAAAGGAACAATCATAATTACAAATACATTCCATAAGAACTAGAAAACCCAAACTACAAAACCCTAGAAATATGCACCTAACAACACAATGATAAAATTGAATCAGTTGGGTTGTTGTGTCTAAGCTTGCATAGTATAGGCCCATATACGAATGTGTTCATCTCAGATTAGTGCACAAGTATATGGATTCAAGAATAGGTCAAGTGTAGTCAACATAGTCAGAATACATACTCAAACTAACAAAACTATCAAAGTATGATCATTTATTAACTTATTTTCCAATTAGTTTCTTTTATTTATCTCTCATTTTTTACACATGGGCTTTTTTCTATTACTTATCCTCTTAAATAGATCTTAATTTTATATTTCAATTGTATATGCTTATATATAGTTAATTATAACTTGTATATACCTAGTTTGTGCTAGAAACAAAGTAAACAAGATCCAAGTATTAGTACATCTCTTATGGTATTTGAAATAAATGAGAAATTTTAATGTTGGACTCTTTGATAATTAGAATGATGATTTAAATCAAGACTTCCTTACTTTTCTCAAAGAATCATCAATTATGTCTGCACACCCTATCTATGATGACACTTTCAAATTTGATGATATCATCGATTATTACATTTTATTACTACAAGCTATAATGGATACATATGTTGAGACATGGTGTATCCTAATTCATATTTAAATTTTATTGTTACATCCAACAGTAAAACCAACATGCAATATTGCCTTAAAAACTTTCAACTACATGTAACGATTCATCAAGTTCAATGCCTAGAGCTTCGATTCCTCCCATCACAACTCTTTAAATTACATGTATTATAGTTACATAACTAATAAATACACAGCATAGTCATATATGGCCTTAGTATTTTTTCATCCATATGCATACATTTCTACTCGAGCATATTCAAATATTTAAACTATATAAAGAAATATCCCAATTAGTACTTTCTAAAATGCTCAAGTACATCCTATAACCCACTCTTGTGATGATTATCTTAATAATGAAGATAAGAATTATTATACAACTCATGACCATATTTTTGATACTTCTAGTGATACATATAACTCTCCATGATCATGGACATATCTTTGTTGATAGATATAAGGGATCATCAGTTATCCATGCTAGCCTATCCCTTGTGCCTCATTTATATTGTACCATAGCTTATTTTTTGAATCCTTATTCTATATGTTATGCCTTTCATTCACCTTCCTCCATAGGTTTTTTTCCTTGCCTCATCTTCTTCTGGGTTTGAATTTTTTGTTTCTACCTTTGTTTGCATTGAAATTCTTCTAACCCATGGGTTTATGTTGTTAGTTATGTTTCATTGGCCCTTGCCACTTGATTGTTGATACCATTGTAAGCATTTATATATAATTTATGATGATGGAAACTTATATATCAAGACATTACATCCCAGCATGAAATAATTTCTAAGGGAAATTGTAGATTATAATAAATCCTCCTCTTCTTTTGTATTCCATTTTTAAACTCCTTTATTTTCTTGATGGCCTTCCTTATTTTCTCCTTAATTTTTCATTTTGGCTTCTTTTATTGGTTGGTTGAGCTATCCTTTCTTCTTCTAGCTTGTGCCCCTTGGCTTCCTCCTTGTGTTATTTCCTTATTATGTAAAATTATTAAAAAAGCATTATAAAACATAAAAATAAAAATATTTTCCTTTGCCAATAGATGCATAACATGCTTATCTACCTAAAAATAAAGGTTTACATATACATGTGATATGTGTACTTATTATGGTATTATTTGGATTGGTTAGATGTAATATATACAAGTTACATATAATCATGGACTTATGGATGTTATGCAAATACATTTCCATCTACACTTTGGCTCATTTTCACATTGGTGGTATGCCTTATGCAACAGGTATCCTTTATGGTACATCTCATGTGATATCTTTCCTACTTTCCATTTATCATATAGAGCTACTATTTTTAATTGCATATAGTTTTCACTTTCCTACATCTTTAATGTTACATGTATGCATTGTGTGTTATCTTATGTTCACTATGATTTCTCAATTGGTTGCATGTGTGTGTTTGTATTTATGTGTGTTTTATATCAATGCCTAGTTCAATGTGTCTATAGAGGACCCTCTATCTTTTACTTGTGCATCAAATTTATTGCTCTATGATATCCTATACTACATTATATGCCATGTTTCATGTCATGCTCCATACCATGCATTCTACTATGTATAGAATAATATGATTGTAGCCTCAAATTCCATGGTCCTTTCCACGCATCAATTAGGGAATACCATTACTATTTTGTGTGTATGTGTATGATTCATTTATATAGCCATCCAGTCAAGGGGTGAATTATTACATTAGGGGAATATTATTTGTCCCTATCCTTGTTGATATTATTTACTATATCTTTTCATTTATGGAAAAACATTATCCATCCTACATCTCCAACTTCTACATATATTTATCATTCATGGACTTTACTACTTATACATTTCCAATGGGATCATCATACCTGCATATATTCCTGATGAGTTTACATCGATTATATCTTATGTTGTCAATGATTCCATACAATGCCATTAATAATCCTCTCTACATACTACAAATGATATGTTATCTTATAAAAGTGAACATCATACACTTGCATATCTCTTGAGATTTATTGATCATATCTATATTACTATGTTTTCAAAGTGGGCATAAAGCTTGCACATGATAGGACTATTACCATTATTACATTTCCTTTGGGTACATAATATTGATATACTCTCCTTGAGATTAATTTCAAATATCTTAGAATATTATCATACCCATGCTTCTATCAAGATTACATTGATTACATTTGGACACAACGTCATCCTCTTTACACCTAATCACATGAAAATTATCCCATATGATATATCTTTTTCCATATTTTGTCTATATTTGAATATCTCACCTATCAAAAATATGACATATCTTTTTCCCCTCCCTTATTATTACCTAGATTATAAATACATTATCATATGAGTATTATCCTTACACACTAACATATTATCTCTCCTACTATTTACAGTGGGGCATACTAGTAGCCTTCACTTTCAATCACCTCTTTCTCCCATGAGACATATATTACTATTGATATTTAAATTATATATTTTTATAGCTACATACATGTGTTTACAAATAATTTTACAAAGTCACTAACAAATTTAGCTATATTGTATGATAATACATGATGTGCATGACTATTTATTTTGAGACAAATGATATGCTAGACCAAGTACACATCCCTTACCTAAAAAGTTGGGTATACATCCAAATATTCTGCACTAGATTAATATTTTCATAGACTATTAATTTACAAAATAAGTATAAAAAGACTTTCCCAATGAAACTACAAATACTTTCCTAAAGAAACTGCCAAAACTTACCCTAAATATGTGTTTCCCTGATCAAGAGATAGACTAAATTTGTCAAGACATGATATAAATTCATAGAGGTATTTGAGTTCCCTTTAAATACTTTGGTGCTAAGATTTCAATTTTTAATTTCCATTAGAATATAATCATAGGATAGACAACATGGTTCACATACCATCAAGTGCATTCCTTCTTATTTATCCTAATTCTAGTATTCACACAAAATAGATACAAACAAGTTGTAATTAAATATATTTAATAATATACAATTTTAAAATATAATTAATATCTATCTAAGAGGCTAAGTAATATAAAAAAATCCTAAGTGTCACCAAATAAATCCAAAGGAAATAAATGAATTGAAAAATAGGTTAAGAAACTATCACACTTTGACTAATCTATAAATCTAAGTTTTTATTTTGACTATGTTGATTGTAATTGACCTAATCCTGATTTTATGGACCTATACACTAATTTGAGACAAACTCGCACCTATACAAGCATGTCATGTGAAATCCTATCCACAACAAGCATGATTGCTTCAGTTATATCCCTATGTCATCATATGCATCCTTGTGTTGTTAAGTGTGTCTCTATAGAGCTTCACATTCTAGGTTTTTTGGTCCCTATGTGATGTGTATTCTTGATTGTAATTGTATCTTTAATTTTTAATTATGTAGGGAAATATATGTTGTATGGATAAATATTCACTTTTACCTAAATTGCATACTCTAAAAAATTAGTGAAGCCAGGAAACTTCTGAAGCAATGTTGTAAACTACATTTCATGCACGCTCATAACCAGGCCTCCATGTAGTTATTTTGGTGTGTGAATGGAATATCTTAATTAAGTATTTTAACCTCATATTTCTTATAAGTGATCAATAAAACTATTTTGGTTCAATTACCCTCCTTTGGTAGATGGGAATTTATAGAGGGCCCAAGATAGATAAGTGTCACAAATGTGTAATATTATATTCAATGAATCACCACTTGAATAAAAAATCTTGGATCTACGCTTAACACATGGTATATCGAATGTTCTCCTCCTTGAATATGATCTCTTCTCCTTATTTTAATCCTCTAGTTGTTGAATGGCTTGGAAAGACCTTGTATTTATAAAATGACATTAGATAATTAATGTGCATTAGCTAACTTTTTTAATTTAAAATGGGAAGGGTTAAAGCTCATGATCAATGGTAATAAATATATGAACCCATAAAACTAAAAGAGAAACACTTGTAAGGGCATATGTTTATACAGGATAGGGCCATACATCCATGGGTTTGTCCAAGAGATAAGTTAGACTTTATTTTCAAGGTATGGATAGTTAATCGATAAGGTGTAGTCCAAATTTACTAATAGATGCCTTTTGTAAAAAGTGTTGAGGTGAATTTAAGATATATTAACCAAATATAGACTTATGTGAGGTTGAGACCTAGAAATGGGTTAAAATGTCAATTTTTACAAATAAATTAAGTTGGGAATAAAACATGAGAGTAAGGAATTTATGCCAAATTTGGTTGTTTATAGTTATTATGCTCATTTTTTAGTTTTTATTTCATTTTACTATATGCACATTAAAATATCAAAACATTAACTACTTGTTGGCATACTCATTTATTTGTAGGTACACTAGATTTTTTAAGTCTGAAATTGGGTGCACCCCCAGTCTAGAAATTCATATCTCATCCTTCTTTACCTATATAAATTATAGGTATTTGTTTCAATTAGTTTTTACATTAACACATGCATTCATTCACGCACAAAAACATTCAAGTGGGGCATTATGTAGACACCTAATTTGAGTACAAGGATTATTATTGTAATTTTTTAAGTGTTGTTTTGTGCATATAGATCGTTGGTTAGAATTAGGTCATATTGGTGATTTGTCATGTGTTTTATGCCTCTCCTTCTTCTTCATATGATCCCTTGTTGTTCTATTTCTTATATTTTTTATCTTCTCTATGCTTGCAGGCCTCCATTATTCTTCCCTCTATATTTTTTATCTCTGGATCAAAATTTACAATCTACCAATTTTATCTTGGACACTATTGGTTGACTATTAATTTTTTCCCTTTTCCTTGTGTGTGCCCTTATGCCATTATCTATTCTCTTTTTAATGTTTAGGCTCATGATTATCACCTATTCATCTTTTCCTTTATCATGTTGTGTGCCAATAGTTTCTTAATTTAAATTTGATAAGTCTATATATAAAGCCTCATTAAAATTTTCAATAATAAGTATCGACAAGTAAATGGTATTTTACAACTCTTAGGTACACCATCAAAATTTTAATTCTGCTCTTCAAGACTTTGAGTGATTCAAGATAATTATATTTTTGCATAATTATATGAAGATAATACCAAAGTGAGTGTCCTTGTAATTTTATTTGATTAGTTATAAATATTGGTGAATCCATATCTCTCACTTGGGTTGGGATTACACTCATAGAACACTATAACTACATTTAATTTGATTCAATGCATGTAGGATATGTTTCTACAACTCTTGAAAAAGTTTTTTGAGTCAACTAACTTGCACATTTTTATGCCCTCTTGAGATATGATGGATAATTAGGTCAAAATTAAAGAAGAATAAAATTAGACAATATTTCCCATCAGTTAAGCCAAGGAAATCAAAAAACCTACTCATCTACCTCTATTGAAGTGATCTAAAAAGTTACAAAGCCTAAAAACCTGTGGAAGAGAGAATAAGTAGCACATGAAATAATAGATGACCTTCCAATTTTGACCAAGACATAATTAGATATCATTCGATTCTGACATTTTGTCAAATTATGATCAAATTCCCTATTTTAAATTTATGTAAGTCTCGAGAGCTTGCTTCCAATTCCATAATTCACTTAAAGTTATCAAGTATGTTTATTTTGGCCTCCTTTATATCTCTATCTATTTCCATTACTTTTTCAATTATTTGTTGTTAATTTCAATAAATGCTTTAGGCATGGCTCAGATCTGAATATTTTTTACTAGTTCAATATCATAGATCTACATTATTCCTTCATTTTAGCTTATTTTACATAGTAAAATTGATAATTAAACAAAAAATATTTAAAACACTAGGACTAATTTTAATTTAAGCATTTTTCCTCTATTCACCTCAATCCTTCAAGGCCCTTCATAAGGATTGTAACTAGGTTTACTTTGTTTAATGTTGTTTAGGTTCAAAAGGCATGAAAACTAGATGGAAACAACACCTTATTGCATTTATGATAATATTTTATGAATAAAATATTTAACCCATTTCCTATCCTTGGAAATTTATATGCACATATCTCATAACATATGGATAATAATGCTAACTTAAAAAAAACCATGTTTTTAGCTCATTTGGGTAGTGTATTATAAATATAACATTATACTTTGTGATTCATGAGCTTTCAAGGGTTCGTGCAATTTTGCATCAACCAGAAATAGAGTGGTGTGTGTTCGTGTGTTTGTGTTGTCTTATTTATGTGTTTGTCATTCTTGGCATGATGAAGATGATCCAATTGAGTATAATTAATCTTACACTTTAGTATCATCAAGCACATTAAATAAGGATTATTTTTAGATAGCTACATGGTTCCAAGCAAGTTAGTTAAGTGTCTCAACATCGGTACAATCTAGGATGTCACTGTGTGTATTGAATGGCTAGAATGGATAGGATATGGGGAAAAGGATTTTAGTGAATTAATATCTTCCATAAACCAACATATTATTACATATTTAGATTCCTCTTGAATATTAGTTCAATTTCATAAAAAAATCATCTCAATCTGAGTCTATATTTTCAAGTTATGGCCTCTAGAAGTTGGTAGTTTTTCTTCATGATGAAACTATTGATCTACATATGGTGGAGGTTACATAACTATCATAGGGAATGTTTTCAACTAGTGGTGGTTCTATCCTACAAATATAGGTGGTTCTATCATGAATTAAGTTAAAATAAAATTAATGGTGCAAAAATATGAATAAACAATTTTGGAGCATTTCTAAGGGGCTAAAGAAGGTGAAGAGGCATGAGAGAAGGCATAAAAAGGTCATAAAAGATTTGAATTTGGGGAAGAAGAGTTATTTTTGAGAAGATAAATAAAGAAGATATAACTCTAAGGAAGAAAATGGGGAGCTAAAGGTGACCCAGTCCATGGCAGATTGATAGTGTATGTTCTTCTTCATTTTTTGTTTCAATAAGCCTGTATAGGCATGTGTGAGAGTGTGAGAGAGTGTGTGAATCCATTTGCAATGTTTTAAAATGAACTCAATGAATAAAGTGTGATAATTCTAAGAGTTTTCTTGAAGTGTGTCCATAGGAGAGTATGAGTGTATTACCATGCATCACAGAGGTAAAGGCAATCCTTAAGTGGACCCCCTCTCTTATGATTGCATCATTTTGGCATCTTAGCATGGAGTGTAGAGGGTCTTAACCCCTCCAAATCTACCCACAATAATAATCCACTAAAGTCTAAGGAGGTATCATGGCCTATCCAACCCCTTTGTTCCTAATAATAAACTAGGGCCAGCCTACCCAACTTAGGTCTCTTGTTGTTTGTAGAGCTATCCTAACTGGCATATAAGTCTTCCTCAATGTCACAAAGCTTACATTCTACTCTAACTTTATATGAATTTTTCCTAGATTTTATCCCTATTTGAGTTATCCCTTGGGTATTTGAGCTTAAGTTCCCAATAGATTGTTAGAACCCATTCAATGCACTATCATAATTAGATCATATGGGCTACTTGAGCCTAATTTACCATTTATGTCTATTCGACTAGCTTGCTCAGTGGATCTCCATATTGTTAAGCTCCCTTGCACCATTGTACCCCTGTTAAAGGATCCCTAATCCATTATATCCAAAATGACCTCACCACGTTCTAAACACAAGGTTATATTCACCTATATTGATCCAAACATCCACAAACTATTGACCATTTAGTCCTGAAGTCTAGGGTCACCTTAAACTCTATCATCAATGTCTAAAGTTTCTAGGACACTTGACTCTCCAATTTGAGGCTCAAAACCCATGGCATTTAACCCTCTTCATTAGGATCTTCAAAAATAATCCAATAAATGTAATACATAACCTAAGGTGTCCTTGACCCTAGACTCCCTAAACTTATACCATCTAGGCTCAACATCATTGTCTCCCATTTGATTCACCCTAGGTCTTGAACTTACAGATCCCTTTTCACACCTAAATCACCATGTAAGCTCGCTTGTTTTGTAAAACTCAACATGCCTCAGACTAACCAAGGTTAAGTCCATTGATCCATCCACCAACTCACTTGAGCTCACTGGGCTCAAAGTCCTCTTACCAACTTCCTTTATTTATTTTCCAATCTTCCTAAGCTTTGAACCCAAGTCTACTACTTGACCCCTAGGGCCTCCAACCTACCATATTTTTGAAAACACACACACACACAAAGATATATATAAATAATTTCTAAAATTAATAAAATTATTTCCTAAAATTCTTAAATTAATATCCTACTCAACAAAATCATTAGATTATTAAATTGATGTAGTATAAACTAGATTTATTTCATGAATCACATGGCACTATTTAATACATATAAAACATTTAAAATGAATATATTTTCTTGAATATTCCTAATACAACTCTTAATACCTTTTGAGATGTTAATAAATTAATCAATAATATCTAATTCAATTCTACAACACCCTTTTCAAGCATGCATTAAATGCATAACCTAAATTAACTTTTCAAATCCAAGTCAACTTATGACAACACATTGCAAGTGTATATCAACAAAGCCAAAGGACATCCTTACTATTTACAAATGATTATATTTAGAACTTGGCCACATGAACATATACCCAAAATATAAGAGTTAATAATAAGGTTACAAAGGTAAATAATATCTAGTAAGGTAGTACATAAGTCTCAATATGTCTAGCTCAACCAAATTTGGAGCATTGTTAAAAAGTGGTTCCAAAAAATCATATAACTGACCAAGAGATAAGGGTATTATCCTCTCATCAAATTTTGTATTATTAAGTAGATAAACCTAGTCAACTATTTGGCCCAAGCGGTTCAAATCACAAAGCCACCATATAGGATAACCAAGGTGAACTCATGTAGAGAGAAATTTGGAGAACCCACTAAACATGGTCACAACTAATTTTTTACATCAAGCTATAAGTAGGTCCAATTCATCAATAAGCCATATTAAAAATAACAACAATGCAAGTATCACAAGAAGTGCTAGTGACCTCTAGAGTTACCTATGGGGAAAAATATTTTCTTAATATGTCACAAGTAATCATGTTCCTCAATCACCCACCAAAGGTGAGAGAAAATCTCAATTGACCCCAAGGGTAAGAACTAAACCTCAATAACCCACCAAGGATAATAGAGTCCTCAATTACCTAGCAAGGGTAAGATAAACAAAGAGTAAAATGGCCATGGATTGCCCATACAAGCCCAAAATTTTAGCCCATTAACTTTTTCTATAAACTTAAAAATAAGAAACACCTACACCCTACAATCCTCAACACACACACACACACATGAATAGTCAAATTTTGACAACATATATATAATGATACATAAATTTTACCAATAAATTCAAAAACAATAACAATCAATTAAATGATCATCAAGATTTTCAAAATCATAGAAAAATTCATAATCCAAGTTCTAATAAACCTTCATAAAACTCATAAAAACCCATCGATAATTAACACTTAAAGAAGATTCAACAAATCTAAAAACTAACAAAACAACAAGAAAAAAAATTTCAATTAAAATCTAAAGCTATTAACACCTCATATTGAAAATCTAAGAGTTGAAAGTTTATCTTATCTCCTTCACTTGACTCAAACTTGCACCTCTAACTCTTATGCTCTTAATTCTCAAAATAGAAAAAGTCTCTTCAAAAGAAAATTTTGGCCATTATAAAAAGGCCTACAACTATCATCCAATCGTACCTTAACATGTCTTAACTCATTTTTATTTTCTTTTCCTCTTTTAGAACCTCTAAGATTTCTAACACTCTTGTAGAGTGATTTAGGCAAGCTAGGTGTTAAACAAGGCTTCTTAAGCATAACCACACATGACATAGTGTGTCCCACACTCTTTTACTCATGTCTATGATGGATTGATTACTTTCCATACATAAATTTTAAATTGGGACTTATTCTCAAAATATGAATTTTCTAAATTAAGAAAGTATTAAAGTTTCAAGCCCTCTTCACCTATAAAGTCAAACACATTCTAAGGGTTCACAAGACTATTAAAGAAAAAAAGGATTTTATAAATTAACACAAGCTTTTATATTTTAATTGATAACATGGTTTAGGTGATTGGTGCGTCATCTAAAATCTGACCACACTAAAATAGTGTGTTTGATATCCCAAAAAAAATACACCACTTATATATAAAACAGGGGCATTTTTTTTTTAAAATATTCAATTCATTATTCATAAATTTATTCAGAGGGCTTTCTAAACCACTAGGGAGAGCGTGTCCTCATGATGAACCACAAAATTGGTTTCACAAGCTTGGTATTTCATCTTTTAAAAATGATCCCCCAAAAGTCGGTATGCTACAAACTTCCAAAGGGCTAAACTTAACGGTATGTTTAAATATGTTAATATATTTAAGCATTCATATTTTTCTATAATAGCTTCACTATTTTAATTTACCATTGATTATGGCATTTCAATTTATTTATTTATTTTTATTGTTTTCATACATTTAATTATGTGAAATATAGTAAATAATCATAATAATATTAATGTTTAAAAAAATAAATATAAATTTATTAAATTGAAAAAGTACAATATTAATTAATAAATAGGGAATGTAGGTTAGGGATACTATTCACCATTAGTTTAAGTATTCTAGTTATAAAAATATCAGTATCAAACATTTTAATTTGTTAATAGGACATTAGTAAGTATAGGTAAAAGTTTGAGAAATGACAAACTTATATAGATTGCTCCTCCCTCAAGATAGTTTAAATTAAATTTTGATGGAGCCTCAAGAGGAAATCCGGGGGCTTTTGGTGCAGGATGTATTCTAAGGAACTGTAGTAGATCCTTGATCAAGGTGATTTCTAAAAATTTATTAGATGGCACAAATGAAGTTGAAGCTCAGATCCTTTCAACTAGGATGATCGTGCAATCCAATGTAAAATTGGCAATCTTGTAATTGAAGGTGATTCTCAAAATTTTTGCTCTCAAGAAAAAGGCAGCCATTTTCTGAAAGTTAGAAAATATTTTGTCTAATGTTTGGGCCCACTTGGATAATTTTATATCTTTAGAATGCAAGCACTACTACAGAGAAGTAAACTCAGCTGTAGATTTTCTAGCCAACTGGAGGATTGATCAAAAGGAAGATATGCAGGTGGACAAACTTAAATCTGCTTGAAAAGACTTCCCTGGCGCTGTTTTTATTAATTTGGGTGTTTAATTAAAAAATATATATATATATATATATATATATATATATATATATATATATATATATATATATATATATATATATATATATATATATATAATAAATTTTAATTTAATTGTAATAATCAATTTCTATTTATTATTGTTAATTATGGTTTGATATGACCATAATTAGCTTTGTTTCTTCGTTGATTTTTTGGCAACATCTTTTCCTCATTATGGCCTTCGTTGTGTGATAAAAGGTGGTGACAACTCTCATTTATGTCAAAGGTGGTGTTATGACGTGTTTTCATCATGAAGGTGTATTTCATTTACATTTGGGTGTCTTTTAGGTTTTTGTGGGCATCTAGTTTTTATTGCCATGGAGCGTAAGGTGGATTTGGTGCTTAATACTCTGATTATCTTTGGTAGTAGCTCAGCTCGCAAAATGGCCTTTGAGGGTTGCATTTTTAGGGCCTGACTTAAACATATTTTTTGGGTCCCAACAAAAGAAATCTTTCAGGCCATCTTGGTTGTCTTGGGTGAGGGTCCTATGTGGCTTGTTGCATGCACAATAGGATTAATTATGCAATAGCCACCATGTTCGTGACTAACATTATGGATCTCGTGGTGGATAATGAGGTGGTCTCTAAAATTGTGGATTTTTTCATGATGCCCGACCATCGTCTAGGCCTTGTGGAGGAGCTCAGAAGCATGATCTTGAGCCTTTTTCCCAAATTGCCTTTCTCCAGCTCAAATGGTGTTGGTCTGGTTCCATTATCAGTGTTCAGAGCTTTAGAGATGTGCTTCATAGTTTTAGTTGGTTTCATAGAGGAGATACAAAAGAAGGTTTGTGATAATGCCTCTACAGAGGGGCAATTCTTAACCATGCCTGTTATGGTGCATCTTAAGAGCCCAATTCTAGAATTGTCTCGGTGGAAGGTGGTTCATCACAATCGAACCTAGGTGGATGGGGTGAAGTTGTTGGCTAAATTAGTGCTTCATGGATCGATTTCTACTCTGCCTTGGTTGGCAAGGCCACCTAAATAGGTGGTCACGGTGGCAATGAAGGGACATGTGCAAAGCAATCATGCGGCAACATCTGTAGGTGGTGACAAATTCACGGTTCAGGATTTGAGGAAGAAAATAGCAGGGAACTCTTCATTTGTTGTTATTCCTATCGAAGAGGTTGTTGTTCTGGATGATTAGGATGATAAAGATGTTTTAGTTTGATCATTATGGGGTTGATAGTTTTTTGGTAAACTTTATGTTTTGCTCTTTCATTTTAGTTGGCAGGTTTTCAGTCATTTTAGGCGATTTCTATTTTTTGTTCGTCTATTTTTGGTAAATGGCTACTTTTCAACACATCAACTTGTCTAGCCATGCCTTGGTTCAGGGTAACAACATCGATTAGCTGTGATTTTATTCTAGCTTTCAATTTTTGTGTTACTCTTTATATATGGGCAAGGGACTTGTAAAACCCCTATCGATTAAAAAAAAGAAATACGAAATATAAATATTCTTATTTTTTTAATAGTTTTAATATTTTAACTATAATTAAATATGAGTTTCTATTTTTTTAATTATATTCATACATTTTATTATGTAAGATATAGTAAATAATGATAATGATAATAAAATGTCCACAAAAAAATTGATATTAGTCGATGAGATTGAAAAAATAAAATATTGAGAACATATATAAAAATAAATTATGTCTTTAGATATTTCATCTCACTAATCTCATTATATCTATAAACTTTTTATACAATTGATTCTATTAAATTATGAAGATATAAAAAGAATTATATAAATCTTTAAAAAGGAAAAAAAATCCTATAATTTATAATATTATTCAAATTTTTAAAAAAAAAAAAATTAAAAAATATAATAAATCTAAAAAATATAATAATATATTTCAATATAAAAATGATACAAAGAAATGCTAAATTATACTTATAAAACTTTTAAATTACAAAACTTAAATAAACCCATCCTCAAAATAAAAATATGTACTATAATAATATTTTTATAATAATATTAACTTTGAAGAAAGAGGCTTACTATTTTATTCCACATGGAACAACCTAATCTTACATTAAAAATGTTGATTACATTTATACAACTATTAAATTTAATCATTGCTTTCACTTTTTCCTTAACAATTTAAATTTTTATTTTAATATTTAAAAAGGAATGGCTTTATTAAGGTAATTAATAGGATTTTATTATCAAAAATATTTTTTCTTTTTCTTTTTTAAGATGATTATTATCTCGTAATTACTAGATTTATAATCAACAAGAAAACAACTAAACCACTTTATCAACTCACTCACATTTGATTGACAAAAATACATATTTATTACTACACCAACACTTTATAAAAAAATTATAATTCAACTAGAATAAATAACAATATAAAATATATTTTTTTATACCTAATAAAAAAAATTATTATTTAACTTTTTTATCATATTCAATATATATTATGTTTAAGATGTATATTTTTATTAATTATATTTTTTATAATATATGTACATATGATCTTAATATTATTTTAGTGAAGATTATCATTAAAATAAAATATATATATTTAAAAGCAATCTTCGAATTAAATTATTGTTTAAATTAATAATTTCTATTAATTATAAACTAACTTATTTATAAAACAAGAGAAAATAGTTATACTATATTTTTGTTATAAGAATTGAAAAGTTGTTGAAATTTTACTATTAGAATGTTTCATTATATTATATAAATGATAATACTATATGAAAGTTACATAACAAAGTAATCAGTTGGTATATACAGATTACACTTTTATACTGGAAGACAAATCCCAACTTAAAATACGGGTGGAAAAAAGGAAGTAAAAATAATAATACCAAGGTTAATCTTTCAGGGTAAACTCTGGCCAACCATCCACAACGACAATTTGTCCTTTATCCCCAATTACAGTTCATCCTTTTTTGCCTTTTTTCTTTTTAATCTATGTCCAAAGCTTTGGAGGAGGACCAACAATAACTATATATTGATGAGGTTTTAATGGGGCTTGATCCTTATCAGACTTGAAGATTCAGATTCATGTGATTTCTTGATTCCTCCAAGTGCAACATTATCTGTGAATGTCTCTTCCATAACCTTTGTTCCAACATTCTTTATTGTTTCATCTTGAGAATCCTCCTTAATCTCAGATGTCTTCATATCAGTGAAGACTTCCTCTTCTTCATCTTTTGAAAGAGGATGTTCATATGGCTACCAACTTTTGGATTTAATGGGCATACTGCCTAAAAATAGTCAATTTGATAACAAAAATTACATCTAAAGGTAGTGTTTTCATAATTCAAAGTTTGGATCCAACGAAAATTATCATGTTTCAAATGTATTCTATCTGGGAGACCTTTGCTAAGATCTACCTCCACAGAAATATGAGCATAGGTGAAAAGTCATTATTTAGATCTCTCACCATCCATCTTGATGAATATTTCTAACATTTTTCCAATAACTTCACATACTAAAGGGTGCCAAGAGGGAAAAGGAAGATTTGGAAGCCAAACCCAAATCAATATTTTGGACACCACCATAGTGGTAGGTTCAAAATCTAAAAAGCAAGGGGTAATAAAGAGCCCAACTCTACCCAAAATCAAGGCCCCTCCTCAAAAACTCAAATAATCATTAAGAGAAAAGAAGTAAACTATGAAGAAACTCTTAGAGCATAATTGGATCACACAATCTTTGGTCTAGGGAGAATAGACCCAGTGATGTAATTCTTCTGACCGAGCCCAGAACCTAATAAACCTTCAAATAAATGTATAATCTTTAAATGTTGAAATTAACTCCGCAACCTCAAGGAGAGAGATCTCGACTGCTAGCATCTCATCCAATTTTTCTACAATGTACGGACTTAGAAAAATTGAAGGTGGAGCCACTACTAGAGGAGCCTTAGGATGGACATCCTTATAGGAAA
Source organism: Torreya grandis (assembly GCA_037957365.1). NCBI lineage: Eukaryota > Viridiplantae > Streptophyta > Pinopsida > Cupressales > Taxaceae > Torreya > Torreya grandis. The sequence goes on along the minus strand of JARHVA010001556.1, from coordinate 428,715 downwards.
TAGGGGAACCAGAGGCCTATTTCAGTGTACCACTGACTGCAAAAAATTATGATGCCATACAGAGTCGAGCAAGTCAAGGAAGAGGGGGAAGAATGGTTGTAGCTACAAACTGACGTAGGCCCTAAGCGTTGTAGGTTCACCTTCATGCCTTAGGGTTTCCATCTATAATACTTGGGAGTTGTAGAAATTTTTATTTTCTCCAATATTATTTTTATTTAATCATTGCATTGATTTGTAGGTGATTTAACTTCATGTTTTTAATTCTAGATTTTAAGGTAGATTCTTAATTTTACATTGTATCAATTATTTTCAAGCATTCAAATACATTGAGATTTTCACATTTTTTTATTAATTTTTTTTTAACACGAATTAGGTGTACAAAATACTTCTTCAACGTAGTGCTAAGCACTAAAGAGCATCCATTCTATCAAATTTATTCGTGGTACAATCCCAACCTCATCCCCTTTTAATATCTCCTAAAATGTATACCTTAGTGGATAAGTAAACAACACCTTTTATACCATCATATTTACCATTGAACTACAACCTACTTAATATAATTTTCATATTAAAATTATAAATTTTCATTTTTTTAAATATATTTATATTATTAAGCAATTTTCCAATTTATAACTTTCAAAAAAAATTAATCTTATTAATAAATTTGGAATGTTCAAATAAATCATTTGTAGCTTTTATTTCACTAAAAAAAATAGTGTCTTGATGTTTGGAAAAAAACCATTAAAGTCATTTCATATAATTTTTTATTTTCTTAAAATAAAATAAAATATAAATATAAATATTTAATATTTATTTGACAACAAAAGGCCTTTTTTTTAAAAGGTTTGTCACCTTAGCTTTTGCACATTAGAAGCAAGGCGTACACACTTTTTGCAAGCACGACCCCCTCTATAGGGAACTTGGATTATGACAGTTTTATAGACTATGTTTTAGTCATACGGAAGGTCATTTTTAGGGTTTTTTTTTTAAAAAAATCAGTGCATTGTTTCATCTATTTGCATTTCTAAAGACACCACCTCTATACCCTCATTTCCCCAATTTCAAACAACGATAACTTTTATATAATTAAGATATTTTTCAATGATTTTTTTTTGAAGTGCACCTTTTTTTCAATAAATTTTAATTATTTTATTTTACTTTATTTTATTTTTTTAATATTGTTTAATGTTGTATAGAAAATAGTTTTTTTGTTTTTATTATTTCAAAAAATTATTTTAAAAAAAAATTATATTAGTGTATGTATATAATATTTTCAAACTTTTATCAATTATTAATACTTTGTATCTTACAGAAATTTGTCGAGTCTCGATCTCTCTGAGTGCACATTTTAAGGGGTGTACCAGAAAAGGAGTGGACAAACTATTAGTGCTTTATAAGATTGTTGTCCCTTTTGCCACTTGCCATCTACATACTTGTCTCCTAAAAAAAATTTATCCTAAGCATATTCTTCTCTGTTGTACCTATTCCAAACATTTGTCATATCATTATCATTGTTTTCCTTGTTTTGACCCCCTTTCATCAGTGGACTGTACTAGGTCGAATGGGTCGACCCTGTACAGTTTTCAGCCTCTGATTACTGTACAGGGTCGACTGGGTTAAATCTATACTGTTTAGAGATATTTTTCACTTGGAGTTTTGTTAGCCTTTTGGCCAACCTAGCTCGGGACCTAATGATTTATCTCCCGAAAACATACAGGGTTGACCTGGGTCGACTCTATACAACTGACTTATTCGAAAGGATTTAGGATAAGATCTGCCTATATCTACAAGTTCATTTCCAACCATTTGAGAAGAGAGAAGCGAAGAATGATAAGTGCGAACAAACATTTGCTTATTGACCGTTCTACTTGAAGAATAAAGCTTAGGGTTCCATACTTTCTTTGGAGATACATATCTTGTCTTGTGGAGAAGTGTTTTGGATGCATAGATAGGTTGTGTAGCCTAGAGCTGATTTGTCTTTGTTATCCTTACATACCACAACAATTTCTTGCGAAGCACCTTGGCCAAATGAGAGATTGAGACTTGATGGGTTTGTCTTCAAAATAAGTATTCCTAACTTTATTTCTCCTTTGTAAGAGTAGATAGGTAATGCAGTTGTGCTTCTCTTCCATGCATTAGGATTTTGTATACTTAGACATGAGTATATGTCTTTTATGCATGTTTAGTTTAGTTTATTTTGTTTTTAACCCCCACTTTGTGCTACAAAATTTGGTGTGCACTAGATTAGATTTACTTTCTTGTTTATTAAAATAGAGTGAATATTAAAATCTAGGACTCTTTTAGGGTTGTGTGATTGTGTTAGACTGTAGGCTTTGGAACCCTTCTTAATATGGTGTATTGTGATAAGTGATCCCCTAATTGGGTCTAGAAGATCCCCATATTGGTCATGCTCGCGTTTAACAAATATATTCCCAATCAGAAGTGTAGTTATGCTCTATCTTCTCCGAGCTAAGATTGATTTATAGACATGATGTATTTTTGATTGCATACAATGTACACTTATAATTTAGGTAAATAATTGTTTACGCACTATCATACGATACCAAACATTAAAACTTAGAAAATGAGGGGGGATGAGAGATATTTCTAAGGCATACCTATAGTTTTTTCCTTGTATTTTGGAAGGGATTTATAAGATGTATTTGTAGTTCATGCTTTGTTTTTGGGGAGTATTTTATTAATGTTTCATATCTAACCTTTTTATTTGTTTGTAATGATTTCTTATCTTCAATATACAATCACTTAACAACTTGCATTAATATGATATATTATATTATAAAGTTTTTTCATTTCAAACAAATATTATCAAATTTATATAACATAATCTGAATTTCAAATATAAAATATCTTTCTTCTATTATTAATATTTTATATATAATCAATATACCCCCATCCAACAATTATAAGCACTATTGTTATTTTGGAGAAACAAATTAATGGATGTGAAATTTGAACCTTTTGACACAAATCAACATGAAGCTTTCTTATCGTTGGAATCTTGCACACATGCTTTAAATATACTTAACTTTTCTTGTTATATAAATACATCCCCCTTTTTAAATTCTGATATAACCGTGTTTCTCAATTTTTAGGCACATACATGTGATGAATATCTTAGTGTATTTGTTTCCTTTGAAGAACACAAATCTTGTTTTGGTTCCAAATTGGTCTGCAAAATGGGTAATATAGGCGGAGGTATTAGTAAATATACCAAGGGCATTGTCATGTCCCTTACCCCTATGTTTTGGCCAGCTCATCAATAGATTGGGTATCTATAACCCACTTCTCCACCTTTTGAGGACCCAACCAATGAGACATATCTAAGTTAACATTTACATCATCTTTGCTTTAAGATAACTAAGGCAATTCAGCTCTCTTTTTCAGGATCGACATTTTCATTTAGAAGGCTCTTTTCATGCTACAATGGAGGAACCATATGTTTTGAGTGTATTTCTACAATTGATCTCTCTCTTGGGTGGATTGATGATCAATTGGTGTGTCTTCATCAATACTTTTTGTGTGGACTCTATAGATATGTTGCTTCCACAATCCAAATGTATTGACTACACAGAGACAGCATTTCCTTATAGGAGTAATGCTCCTTCGTGGAACAATATGTTTTGATAGTTTTTTGATATCCCTGTTTGATATTTATTTGTTTAAGAAACCTTTTGGAGCCTTATTATTGGTTCATCTCATGCTTCAACTTTTTTGCCATCTTGATATGTATCACATCATGTTTTCGCCCTTCATGAAGCCTTTTTTCTAGGAACTGTGTGATGCCTCTCCCCACAACATTTTTGTTTGGAGTTCTTTTGGATGGTTTCCGGTTTTGTATGGTCGTCATTAACTTTAGTTATGCTGATTTCTGTAATTTTTTATGCTTCTTGATTTTATGCGGTTATCTTTAGCTTCAGAGTTGTGGTCTTGAGACATTCATCCATCTTACCTAATTCAGTATTAAGTGGGAATGTTAGCATATAAATGTATGTTGAATTATTTTTTTGGGTAGTATCTTTTATTTTTATGTCATTATTTCTACGTAGTTATGTTGATTGAATATACGTATATAAAATATTTTTGTTATCGAGATCCATTTCACAGATACTTGATTCCTTTATCTTTACTTTTATTAAAATATATTTTAAAAAAAAATTGTTAATATATATTTAGACTTAACACACTTTTGTATGATCTAAGATGCACCTATTTTTTTATAACTTGTATTTATTATGAATTATGTGTGCACATTATTTATATCTTATTTCAGTAAACAATTATTATTAAAATAAAAATCTTATTTTTTAAGATCATCTTTAAATTAAACTATTGTTTAAACTTAAATTTAATATTTTATTAATTATAAAAACTTTTCTTACTTTTACAAGCCTTCTAATTTAACGATGTCGCATTTTGTAATCAGCGATATGTTTTTGTCAAAATTTTCAAAAAAATAATAAGAATAATAATGGACGTCAGTGGGTCTTTAGCTGTGGTCATTAGATGGATTTTTCAGTGGTGCGGCTCTTTGGAATCTGTTACCTTCACTCACATTCCTCGAGAGTGGAATGGAGTCGCAGATTGCTTGGCCAAATGGGCCTCTAATCATATGCAGGGTTGGAATATTGTAGATAGAGATCAATTATATCTGGATTTGACTCACATTTTGGATGACTTAGTGAATCATGATATGGCTCTGTAGTGCTATTTTCTTTGCTGGGTGTTTGGCCCGTCTTACATTGTTTTCTCTTGGTATTCAATAAAATTTTTACCCCTCTTTTATTTTAAAAAATAATTTAAACTAATAATAACATTGATTGCTAGATTTTTTGTAAGGTTGTCATTTCCTTCTCAGTTGGTTGTTATTGTTTTTTGTTCTCTTTGATTGGTCATTGACTTCCTTTTCCTTACTTTTTGCAGTTGTAAGGGGGTTTTTAATTCTAGTCTTGATTGGAATTATGTTGGGTCTTTTTTTTTACCTCTATTTTTACATAGCTATAAAATTTCAGTGTTGTTAATTTTCTTGATCAATGTATGCATAACTCAATGACTATTTATCTTTTAGTTAGACATACTCTTTAAGCATACTAAAAAGACAAGCTAAATGCAAATTTTGACAGAAGAAGTAACCCTACCTCTTTAATTCTTACCCTCCAAAAAATAAAAATAAATAAATATATATTTTTTTTAAAAATTAATAATAATAATAATAATTTAAACCAAATTACGAATGTGATTGCCCATTGTTACTTTCATTTAATCGAGTGATTAATTTGAGATTGCATATCACAACTCGTAGATAGATCAGTTTCCCAATTTTATATTCTCAAGGCGAGGCAGAAAATGAAGTTTAACTAAATTTATGTCACCAATATATCATTGTCCTTTTAACGTTAAACCTTCTTTGTTGTCGTGAACACCAACTTCTCATTAAGGAAAATAGATTAATAATTTTTTTTAATTTTAAAAGTATGTCCACCACGATCACTCTCACAGGTATGGGATTTTTAATCTGTTTCAACTTGGGTGGTCTGCATGCTACACCATCTCTCAAGAAGTACAGCACAGCATTTTTATTGAAATTCCATGTCATTGGTCTGAAACATCATTATTCCCACTTGCAAGCATACTTTAAGTTTAAGTTGGGTTCATGAAAATGGATCTTTTCTATTGAGATGGAGGCAAGCAATACAAAATTGAGTACCATCTCCTTTCTTTCAGCACAGGCACGGTATACACAGCACGCAGCCCACAAGTTTTCAGGAAGAAATTGGATTTATAAAATTGGCATTTCGGATTACACCCTGTGGTCTGTTATCAAGATTGAATGATTAGATTATATACATACACTATTGTCGGAGCCTGTCCTCTAAATCTATGGACAAAATATTGAAGAGTAGCAAAGATTATAAATAACGTGGCTAGTGAGAGGTGGAGCTGTAATGAATACAACTATATTAATTACATTCATGACTGCACACCATTTTCATGTCAAACCTCAGCCTTCACTCTTCTGCTAATAACTGGTATATCATCAAAATATAAAATAGCATATTGCCTCACAAATGAAAAATGCGTCTACATAGGAAAGGTGGTTTCTCCACTATTAGGGTTTGGATGATTGGATAATGCTTGCAAGCTATGATTTACCTACGATACAACATTCAGCCTTATGCTACTTTGGAAATTCTGCCTTGAAAACTCACCAATGTGATATGCATTTCCCATTGGATTGATGAAAAGGCTTTCAAAGCCCTCAAGTATTTGATCACCTGATAGCACTCAATGCAGTTATATCATCAGGCTTTGTCTGGGACGAAGAGAATTTTCAGGACACAGGATTATAACAATAGCTAACATATGAGATCAAGTTGTCTCATATCTCCTACTCCTCCCCAACAAGCGTGGGCATGGATCAATTTTCCGACAACTAGCCCTACGTGGTTCCAGAATTCCTTAAAAATTAAATAGTTTCTTTCACTTGCAATGGCAAAACCTAAAAATTAGTTAAGAGACAGGACCAACAATTCTATTTGCTTTTGTCCCAATTGGGTGTCATGAAATTGACTGCAACAAACCAGAATCATCATCCCCATCTAACAATGTCCATTCCTTGAAGAATACATTTTATACAGAACCATCTCACCAGTTTCTGATTCCTTCATCTTAATTTGCATTTTGCATACATCTTTATTCCTTGTAGGCCTTTTGATGGCATATGCATATTCACTCAGGCAAATTACGGCCATCAGAGGAGTCTATCTTATAATCATCCTCAACTCTGTCCCTTGCTTCAACTATACCTCCAAATGTACGCCTGCATGCTTCTTTGCTCAATTCAGAAGTAAAACCCTTGGCCCTGTAGACTGAGCTAGATGTGGAATTTGAAATAGCTTTATCCCAAAGAACATAAATTCTCAACAAAACCAAAAATACAATGCCCCCAAGAAGGATGAAACTCAATACAATTGCAATGGAGATGCCAGCAACTGCTCTATTTGTCAGTTGATTGCTGTTCGATGTTGAAATTCCCGAACAACCCCTTGAACATGAATCCAATGGCTTTCCATGAAGGCCAGGATTCCCTACAAAGGAAGTCCAAGGCCATTTTGACGCACTTGAGGGCAATTGCCCTTGAAGAAAATTATTGGACAGATTCAACTCATTCAAGCTCTTCAGTTCCACAATCTCATAAGGGACTTGCCCACTAAGCCAATTACTGGACAGATCCAGAACCTCAAGCATCATCAAATTCCCGAGAGGGGAAGGAATGCTTCCAGATAAAAAGTTACTGCTCAAATCTAGCATCACTTGTAAATTAGCAAGCCTACCAACCTCCGTTGGGATTGAGCCTGTCAGAGAGTTGTGTGAGAGCCTCAAGTCATAAAGCTTTAGGCAGTTTCCAATAGTATAAGGGATTGATCCAGAGAGATTATTCTTCTGCAAGTATAGAACATTCAGAGAACGAAGGTTGCCGAGCTGCATAGGTATACTGCCAGAAAGCCTATTATTGTCAAGATGAAGAATAATTAAATTATTACAATTCCCAAGTTCAGATGGAATTGGTCCATAAAATTCATTGAAGGAGAGCTTCAGTTCTCCAAGACTATGAAAATCAGCAAACCATCCAGGAATGGGTCCAGAAAGATGGTTGTTATTGAGATCCATATGATCTAATTCCTTGCATTTTGCAAGCTCTGCAGGGAGGTCACCTTTGAGCTTATTCCAAGACAAGTCCAAGAGATTAAGCCTCTGCATCTGACCAATCTCTCTAAGGATTCTACCATTCAAGCAATTCCTACCCAAGCGGAGACGATGCAAACCTTTTGAATTACCTAGCTGGGAGGGGATTTCCCCCGTGAAGCTATTGTTTGTCAAATCCAATGTGATAAGAAAACTTGAAGCACAGAGAGGAGTCATGCTTCCATTCAATTTGTTATTGGAGAGATTCACTCTGGTAAGGTTTTTCAAATGCATGAAGTCTCTAGGAACAGGTCCTCCAAGGGAGTTATTGTACAGGATAAGCATTTGCAAACTTTCAAGCAATCCAAAAGTTGCCGGTATTGTTCCAGAAAGATAATTGTCTGCCAAATCTATTACTTGAAGGCTTTTGCAGTGTCCTAAGCTCGGAGGGATTTCCCCATCCAAGTTATTTTGTCTCAAATGAAGGAAACTTAGATTTTTTAGCCTTCCAAGAGTGATTGGGATGCTTCCTGTAAATTGGTTTCCAAATAAATCTATCTGGATTAAACTAGAGCAGTTACCCAATTCCATAGGGATGTTACCAGACAACTGATTTTCATAAAGAAAAAGCAAGCTTAGGTTCTTCAATTTACCTAGTTCAGGGGGGATTGTACCAGTCAATAGATTATGGTATAAGGAAAGAGTTTCCAGGCTAGTAAGGTTCCCTATTGCAGGAGGGATGTTTCCTGTTAAGCTGTTATTATGCAAATGAAGATCATGCAAATTCCTAAGACTATCCAGATTGCTAGGAATTGACCCATTCAAGCCATTGTTGGAGAGATCCAACTGTTGTAGATTTGAACAATGGCTTAAGGCTTCAGGAATAGCCCCTGAAAGATTATTTCCACCAAGAAAAAGATGTTGCAATGTTATGCTTCTAGCGCACAAATTATTGGGAATAGGACCCACAAACGAATTCTCGGACAAAACCAGGAACTGAATCTTTTCAAGTTTATTCAATGTCTCAGGAATGACTCCTGAGAGTTGATTTCTTGATAAATCTAGAGTCTGCAACTGCCAAAGCTGGCTAAATTCCCTAGGAATCTTCCCATTCAAGTGATTTCCCAGCAGATTCAAGTAATTCAGTCTCTTAAGCCTCCCAAACTCTGGAGGGATGTGGCCAGAGAGACTGTTATTGGCTAAATTCAATGTCTGCAACATTCTCAAATTGCTCAATGCAGATGGGATTGTCCCTTCCAGATAATTCCTTGCTGCTGAAAATATCTCAAGGTGCTTGCAATATCCTAGCTCAGCAGGTATGAAGCCACTAAAGACATTTTCCTGCAAATTCAGGCTTCTCAAATGTAAAAGCTGCCCAATGTTTTGGGGTATGGACCCATTTAGAGCACAGAAAGCAAACCCCAATGTTCTAAGCTCCGTGCATTTGGAAATCTCCTCCGGAATGGTGCCAGATAGCATGTTATCACCTACCCTCAAAACCTCCAACTTCTTCAGAAGCCCAATTTCTTTGGGAATGGTTCCAGAAAGCTCATTAGAATACAACAATAGCTTAGATAAACTGGAGAGATTTCCAAGGGAAGAAGGTATTGTGCCATTGAGATTATTGGACGAGAGGTCTAGAATTTGGAGATATTGAAGGTTAGCTAATGCAGGGGATATCTTCCCAGACAAGCTTGACCCAGATAAATTGAAACTAATTATTCTAAATCCATCAGGACAGCAAAGGATCCCATTCCATTCACATATGCTTGTTTCAGTAGACCAGTTCTCTAGAACCTTGAGAGGATCCTCAAAATCATGTTTCGCCTGCAATAACCACTTTGCATCCTCTTGAAGAGAAGTTCTAGTGTGTACCAAAGTATTCATGCTCATCAGTATCATCATCACCAACCAGTACTTGCCATGGCTTTCCATCTTGGCCCTCAAACCTTAAAAATATTTCACTTGAGTGGTGCTTCAGGTACCCAGTATGCTGAAGTCCTCAACCACTCATTCCATTCAGCAATTGGAAGAGGAAGAGGAATATAAAAGTATAACCAAATGTCAGAAGCTGCAGTTTCCATCCTTGCTGAATGGACCAGCACAGCTATCAGCATCAAACAGAATATGATAAGCACCACCAAGCTATACAGACCTATAGTAATCAATTAAAATTTTGAAACCTAAAGTTCTCTATGGATACACGGCTCCTATTGGGTTAGGTTGGCTTTTGGATTATATGCTGATCAGATTGATAGATGCAGATGCAACAATAATGCTTCTAGGATTGGTCAGGGTCTCCATCCATTCTGTCATCTATCCTAGCAATTGACAATTGCTCAAACTTTTTTGTTTTTCTTCTTTTTAAAAATCAGGGTTTATTAATTACTGGTTAGGCACGCAACCTGCTATGGTTTTGCTTATTCACATTTTTTATTTTAAACTTAAGACCCAGATATCCTCACTATGGATCACTAATCAATGTTTAAATTTTTAAAACAACAAAAATTAATGGAAGAGAAGTTAATTGAGCAGTAAATATTGGACAATTTATATTGTGATTATAGAGTTTTTGAGAGTAAACATCTAAATGAATTGAAAAGATTAGATTCAGCTGAATTAGAGACCTAACTAATTATATAGGCAATGATATCATTACGAAGACCACAATATTGGGTACTATTTTAAAATTAATTTTTGATAGATTATTTAAATATTGCCTCCCAGCCTTACAATGACACAGAAGAGGTGTTGTAGACAGTTCAATAAAACATGAATGGAATTTAGTGATTTTGATGAACATGCAGCTACAGAAGTCATGGAATGAAGAATTGTGTGAAAGGGATGTGACCTTGTAGTTTGGATTATACTTAGTGTTTGATTCTCAGTTAATACTTTATCCTCTAAGCAATACCTCATGATGACATCATCATGTCATATTCTTCAATAAGATTTCTGAAAACCTTCTCTGGGGGCATGTACATGCTGCTGTACACAAAACAAGTTCTCCATCTGTAGGAGATGTTAAAAGCTTCTTTACCCTATTTTTTTGCAATTTCTGAGTGCACTATTATTGAACTTTTGTCCGTATTAGAAGGCAGCAAGATATGGCCCAGTGTTAGAAGCGCAGTACTAACCAGTCAGAGATGAAAAGACCAACAAATGGGAAGTAGGAAAAGTTGGAAGGGCAGAAAGACCCATGCTTCGCCTACCGTTTGGATTGTGTGCAAATATCACAAAAAGGAGATCTGAATTCTAATGGGCCAGGGGAAGAATCTTCAGCCATGTGCCCACCTTTCGTTAAATATATATGTTTGCTGCTATGCTCTGAAATATAGAGTACTTCTTCTTTATTTTTTTTGGAGTTGTTGTTGACGATTGTTTTATGTGGTGATCTTAAGTAAAGAGCCAAGCACTGAGGGGTATCCATTCTGCTAAAGTTGTCTGGGACACGACCCCAACCTCATCCCTTTTATCATCTCAAATTTTACTAGTAGCAAGAATTGATGATACCTGTGGTTTCTTTGTAAGCCAAACAACCATTCACTTTAGGAACATACTTTTAGAAATAACTTCATAGCAGAGTTTCACTTTATGTAGATTTTTTAATAATTTTATATTTTTTAAATGTAGAATTATAGAAGATAATGAATTATAAAATGTGATTATGAAAGTTGTCCAAAGTGTTGATTGAAAATTTATTACACAATTAATAAATTTAAGGTAATAGAAGAAGATGGATTATGGAGTGTGATTCCAAAAGTTTATTGAAAATTGCCTAAAATTATCTCTGAAATGTAAGATTATAAAAGATGATGGATCGTGGAGTGTACTTTGAAAGGTTGATTGAAACTCTGCGACACAAATGTTTCAAAAACACAGTATTAGAATAGATGATAAATCATCAAGTGTGATCCCAAAAATTGATTGAAAATATATTACACAATTATTTTGGAAACTTGTAATTGTAGAAGAAGATTAATCAAGTGTGATGTTAAACATTGATTGAAAATGCTCTGGGGCCTAAGAGGAGACCCGATGGACAATCTCCTTAACAGATTTAAGAAGGTTGTGAACAGAGACAAATTATGAATGAGAGAGGATATAAAGGTGTTATGTGTTAAAGAGCGAGGAAAATAAAGAAGAAGAAGACAACTAATGAAGAACTGTAATAACAAAGTTTTATTATGCTAAATTCTATACAATAGTTAAGAGATAAGATGTTAGGTGTCTATGTACTCCCTAATTTCATTCTTGTCTATGTAACCCACAAAAAAGAATGATAATGTACATTAATATACAATGGAGGAAGATGAAGTGTCGATTGAATTGTTATAGGTGTTGGTAACAACCACATCATAACTGATGAATGTTGTGACATCACTAATTATCATTATGAATGCACTAAGGTTTACAATATTGACACTGCAAGTGATGTGCGGTAATGTAAAAATGGAATTTGATCTTACAAATTGACACATGGGTGAGTAATCTAATGTCAGTGTTGGTGATGTTAGTGCAAGGATAGATATGCAACAACAGTAAACTACAGTAAGATCTAGTCAGTGGCCTCTCCTTCAAGAGTAATGGTCCCATTGCATACAGTTGCAATAAGAGACGTGGAAAAAAAATTGGTAACCTGCACTTCTATAAACCATTTTCCCTAGGAAGCCACTTGACCTACTTTGACAATCTAGAAGAGAGAGATCTCTTGTCAATGTGTCCATTTGACCTAAGTGTCAATGACTTGATCTGATTATGTTAGGATGCTACAATATCGACTGATCTTTGTCTATTAAGAGTCTTTATAATATTTGGAGAATCCAACACAGGTGAAAAGTAATGGTGCAAGAGTTTTATGCTGAAGACTTGATGAAACCCAAAGTAAGATGGAAGATTCAGTTCGAAAGTGTTCTCTCCTACTTGCTTGGTGATGGCATATGGTCCATATCAAAGTAGATGAAGCTTGCAGTAAGGTCCTAGCATTTTTTCCTTCTAATGGTGAAGCCAAACTCAATCACCAACATAGAAGGTGTGTGGTGTTTGATGCTTGTCATGGTGTTGCTTGTATTTCGTATTAGCCTGTTACAAAATGATTTGCACTTGTTGAATGTGCTCAATGAATTGAACAAATTTGTCAACTTCCTTTTGAGCTGAAGGAGTTATTATTGATGGTGAAATAGGGTAAGCTACGTTGAGGGGTGTCAAGGGTTATAAAACTACGCTGACTTGAAAATGGCTATGTGTAGTAAAATTGTGCAAAGCTTTGTTGTAGTTGTGTTGAATGAAAGACATACTTTTATCCTAATTTGTTGCTTCTTTGAATTGTACACTCTCAAAAGGTGCACTATCATCATATTTCCCACTTTCGTCTATCCATCAATATGTGGACGAAAAGCAGTAGATTTTTTCAAATTTATGTCTAGCATAGCCAAAGCAACTTTACATAAATTTCTCAAGAATATTGTATCCATATAAGATAGGATAGTTTTTTGGACTTCAAAGTGGATCAAGACAGGTTGAAAGTATAATTGAGTCATTTGTAGAGCTAATATTGCTTTCTTACAAGGTATGAGAAATGACATCATTAAGAACATATCAACTACTACATAAACACAATCATTACCATGCTTGGCAATAAGGTAGCATGAGAGAAAATTCATGGGAATGGATTTCCATGATCTTGTTGGAACCAACATAGGTGTGTACAAACCTTTATTCTTGTTAATCGGCTTGGCAATTTCATATGCATTGTAAGATTCAATGTATTTGGATACATCTGATATGAGATGTGGCTAGAATAAGTATTTTTACAACACCACGAGAGTATTTTCAACTCTAAAATGTCCTAAAAATTTGCTAAAACTAGCCTCCCATATTAGTTTATGTCACTTTGCCTCATGCAAAATGCACAAGTGCCCAAGGTGATATAAGAGTTCATCCTACAAGTAGAAGTTTAGAATTAAACTAGTACAAAGCAAACTCTGCTAGATATGTGAAAAATATATGTCAGGTGAATACAATTCTAACCATGCATAGACTTCATGTCCACATGCATCAAGTACATAAAAGAGAGCTTGAACCAGTGAACACCTCATACAATTTACGACTAGATTGTCACTTCCCTTCTTATGCCTTATATTCAAAAGTAGCTATTGAAGATAAGACCATTTATGATATCACTCTTGTTGCAACTTATTTTGAATTTTAAAAAACTAAAGTGGTTTGTGATCTATGTGAATCATAGTCTCCTTGCAAAAGATATAATTCTTTCAATGCTTACATGATTTAACAATCACATAAAGCTCATGATCATAGGTTGGGTAGTTTCTTACTAGTGCGGTGGATGTTTTTCTTTAGTAAGCAACTGGGTGACCATATTGATTGAGGACTGCTCCAAATGTGAATTAAGAGATGTATGTCTCAAGTTCAAATGGTTTTTGAAGGTTTAGTAACTCGAGTACTGGTTTGGAATAGAGTTTGCATTTTTATTCTTTGAATGTTTTCTATTATGTTGATCTATAGATGAACTTTGCTTTAGCACCACCTTTAGTAACTTGGTTTAGAGGCCAAGTCACATTAGAAAAAATAAGTAAGAATATCTTGTAAACATTTGATACTCCCAAAATTTTGTGAAACTTTGTGAGATTATTTGGTTGTGGTCATTCTTGGATGACTTGAATCTTAGCCAGGTCCATGTGTACTCATTGTGTGTCTACTATGTATACCAAATATTGTATCTCTCACATAGAAAATGAACATTTCTCCATATTTTCATATAGCTTGTGTTTCGAGAAAGTGTCAAGTACTTGTTTTATATGGTGCAAATGTTCTAAAGACTAGGATGTCATCAAGGTAGACTATGACAAATGAGGTAGTGAATGGCCTAATAATGTCATTCATCATTTGCATGAATGTAATTGGTTTTTTGGTAAAATCGAAGGGAATGACTATCCATTCAAACAAACCTTCTTTGGCCTTGAAGTTTGTCTTCCATACATTTGTAGGTTTAATAGGAATCTAATGATACCCAGACTTAATTGATATATGGTGAAGTATGTTGCACCATGGATTTGGTCCAACAAGTCCTCAATCCTTGGAAGAGGATAGTGATTCTTCACTATGATCTTGTTGAGAGATATGTAATTGATGCACAACCTCCATGTGTCATCTTTCTTTGGTGCAAGCACAATTAGGCTACCACAAGGTGATGACTTGGGTCTGATATGTCCTTTATCCATGAGTTCAAAGATTTGTCACTTGATTTATTCATTCTCTATAAATGATATGTGGTATAAATAAGCAATAGGTAATGGTAGTCTAGGTATTGAATCAATAGTTTGTTTCACCACATAATGTGTAAGCACTTCCTTTGGTGAATGAAAGATATATTTTTATTCTTCCAACTTGTGGTTCAACTCTAAGGTTTTTGTTACTATTTTTGGAGTAACTAAAAATGGATTGGTGTTGCAAGGATGTTATTACGTTCAAATATTACCATCAAAATAATGAACTTCTTATTATACGTAACTAGTTTCTTACATTACTTGGCACTAATAAGTGACAACTTAGGGACTACTTCTGGTATGCAATATCTCTTATCACCAACATCTATGACAATACTTATAGAATTTTCCACCTAGACGACATGTCTATGGTAAATATATGGTTAACCAAGTAAAACATCACATACCTCTAATGGAGAGACATCACAAAGGACTGTATCTTTAAAAATCTTGATGTTGTACACCAATTGGCATGTTGAGTGACACATTTATCAAATCCCACATTGAACCATCCAATAGAGTATGGTTGTGGGTGAGGTGTCAGTGACAAGTTCAATATATGGCCTGATTTAGAATAAATCATGTTCTAATTTCCATTGTCAACGATGAAGTGTATTTTGATTGAGCATTAATCGACATTTGAGAACAAAACAATATTTTTACTTCCTCTATTTCCATAGGGTTAGTAGAGATATTTTTAGCATCCACCATAGAACTATGTTCAGTTTTCATGATATGCTTACCTTTCTCCAATGATGTAGTGTTAGTACATGTTACTTCTAGTTGTGCAAGTACAGTCTTCATAGTGCCACACTCTTCATTGGAATGAGTGTTGGAGATATGAATTGAATGCCACTTGCTATTTTTGGACTGCTTGTTTTGGTCATTTAACAATTGTTGCTTCTTCTATGGAAAGTACTCAGAGTTATTCCTTGATTTGAAAATCTACTTAGAATACTTAAACTATTGCTTGGTTTAAAACTTATAATATTTTATCTTAGTCTTGGCCTTTGCCTTTGCTTCATACTTGCAAAAACATTGTAGGATTCTCTAATTGAAGAGTTGTGTAAGAAATTCATATTTGATTGGATATGTGGTCTCAAATTTGACCTATACTTAAAAAAAAGGTTTTGTTCTAAATCATGAATCCAAAGTTTAGACAACAAAGTATGAAAAATATATGTGTATTGTTGCACAAGTTGTTCTTTGACTTGGCAAAACTGAGATAACTTGATGTATTGGTCATCATAGTTACCAATAGAGTAATATGTTTATTTGTGTGCTTCTAGAAAACCATTCCATGTGTCTAAGCTAACTTCATCTTCACTATTTTAATATGAATTGAAGTAGGTTCCCCACCATTTCTTTAGTGATAAATAAACTTTTAGAAGAGTGAATGTAATAATTTCTCAGTCGGATAATTGAATAACCACATAATAAAAACATATTATGTTAAGCTAGTTATCTAATGTATATATATCTATTTTTCCTTCAAACATAGGGATATTTAGATTGACTTTACCTTGTGTGATGTTTGACCACCTAATGGTCGATGAAAATGAAAGGTGTTGGAAGGATTATGTTACTTGAGAAGTAGTGAGAAACGATCAATGATATCTTCTCATTCACATGCATAACACTTTGCCAAATCTTCCCATTTTATTTGTAATGAATCCTCTATCATTTCTATGAACATTTCTAAAGTCATCAAATATTTGTCTCCCATATGAGAACGTAAAATAATATATGATGAAGGGTCATGAGTATCGAACCCTAACTTCATGTACTCATACCTTGTATTAGTGGGCATACAAACAAAGACAAAGTTCATATGGGTGGATGCACAAAGTTTGGTGATAAAAAGAGTGCCAAAATGGAAAACACAAATTTCTTTTTCAAAGGGCGTATGCCCTTTTCAAAAGGGTATACACCCTTTTAAAAAAACTTGGGCCTGTCTTGCCTTGGCATGTGTTATCCCCATGTTTCATCAACCTATGAAATTTGGAGTACCACATTCAAATTTTATTCAAGATTGAGCTAGAAGGGGAAAATTTTGAAAAAAAAAGGTGTTTCGGACTTAGTCTTTTTTGAGGAATATAGAGTCAACATTATGAGGTTGAATGCAATGATTGGAACCCAATGAATACAATGCAATTTTTAGACCCTGATGACTATAGTGCATTCATCAGAACCCAATGACTATAGTGCAGTCATCAAAACCCAGTGACTATAATGCAACCCTCTTACCTTGACTCATACCTCATTAATGAGGGCCATTACTCATATGTGCTAGGGTCTGTGGTCAAGCCACTATTTAATTAAGCCCTCATTATTAATTTTGTATTATTCAAGATTTCAAATTTGGAGCTCTACACCTATTTTCCTTGCTATTTATCAAAGTTTGCTCAATGTTTTGCATTTAGGGGTTGTTTTTCTTAGTGTTTTCCTCAATTTCCTCATGAAGGGTATACCTAGGGTTTGGAGTTGTTTCAAAGAATTTTTTATTGCAGGTGGTACATTTTTCTCCACCAATTACTTTTTTCCTCACTATTTATCGAAGTTTGCTCAATGCTTTGCATTTAGGGATCATTTTTTTTAGTGTTTTCCTTAATTTTCTTGTGACAGGTATACCTAGGGTTTATAATTGTTTCAAAGAAGTTTTTATTGCAAGTGGTATGTTTTCTCCACTAGTCACTTCATATTCACTTGTCATTTTCATTGGGATCTCCTACCTCATCATCTTTTCACCAAACACTTGGTAATCTTGTATCCTTGCCTTACCAACATCAAAGTTACTTCTCCTCCCTACATCAGAGTTCTTGGACTGCACTGTTGCCTTTAAACCTTGACATTGGAGTTTCTAGACTACACTATAGCCTCCAAACCTTGACATTAGAGTTCTTAGATTACACTGCATCCCCCAAACTACATAGCTAGATTTATTAGACTACACTATATCCCCCAAACCCTAACATTGGAGTTCCTAGACTACACTGTAGTCCCCTGCTTCCACCTCCCCTCCCTCTGTCTCTCCTTTCCCATTTTTATGTTCTCAATCACACCTTGCTTCCCTAATCCCCAATATCATGTACCTGTATCAAGCATAAGATGTCTAGAACACCTAAAAATAAAAAAAAGAAAAGTATGATGAAATGAAGTACCAATTCCAAGGGGTCACTCCCCCTTCCAATATTTATTCCAACGTCGATCAAGTCATTGATAGTGACCTCATTCATATCAACATGGAGGACTTATGTAAGAGGATAAATGTTTCTTTTAAAAATGACTGGATGCAAAGCATTTATGATAGTGGCATGCCTCAAGATGTTGCATTTCCAATCTTTGTGTAATGCACAGAGCTTGTCATGACCATGGCAAGTCATTATGATAAATATAGAAGAGAGGTTTGTACCCATAGATAAGGAGTAATCTTACGACTTGGACCTAAATACATTGAATAAATGTTGAATATTTTATATCACAAGGTCTTTGTGGAAATTACTCCAAAGACAATGCAACAATTTCATGAAGAGAATAAATGTGATTGTCTCAAGTCCTTGAATAAGCATTAGATAGTTAAATCTAAACCTTCTATGTCAAGGGTTCCTAAGGTGATTTCTCGTCAAGATTTTAAGCTTGAATTCAATGACATTATCACTTTCCTTAATAGGGTGGTAGGGAATCCCACATCAAGGGATTAAAATGAGTGGATGTTTTAATACATCCAAATAGTTCATGCTAACAAACAATATATCAACTGTGTTGAGTTGCTTAGCAACTCAATCCACAAGCAAATATGTGAAGTGATTACCAATCACAAATTCTATATGATGTCTTACCTTGTTTATGTGATTACATGAAGAAAATTCTATAGATGTTTGATCATAATGGGTCTAATGTCTACCTCTTATATACATGAATATTTTCCCCAATTTACGTTGAAAGAGAGTGCCAAACATTTTTGTAGAGTCAATGACACTTTTCTCCACTTCATCATTCAGATGTTTGAGTCAGAGCCTTACAATAAATATTTGTCAATTTATGATACCAAAAATATTTATAGATGTGGTGGATGGTTTATATAGTTTCCCACCTTCTTTTACATTAGGGTTTGTGGGTGAGAGTCTGGTCTATATATGATTCCAAAGTTTATTGATGAAAAATGGGCACTCATGGAGCTAGTAAGATAATTAATGAAGACACATAAGTTTTTGGTTTCAAAGCATAAGTATATTGGGACCCATTTCCCTATGACTATTGGTAGGCAAACATGTGCCAAATTTCATAAATCTAAATTCATTAAATCAGATATGGCTCGTGTCATGCTCTGACCATTTCAGATTCATCCCTCATTTGATATAAAGGAAATGGTAGAAGGAATTTTGAGCACTTCATTTAATCACGTTCCCTACTATGAATATTTTTGAATGGATTGTGATGATGAAATAAAAGTTAGACTCCTTTATTAGACCCATTTTATGCTAGAACAGGTGACTAAGTATAATATTGTGGATAACCCTGAAGATCTAGATATTGAAGATGATGGTGAAATGATAGATGAAAATTAATGTTCATAATCCATCAAGATAGTGCCTCTCCCCAAGGATTATTGGAGTCAACTAGAGATAATATATTTGAAAATCCATACTTAAGGATCCTTTAGGAGAACTTTGGTATGGCTTGCAAATAAAGGAGTAGAGGTAAAAAAATCCCAAACTTCATCCACCTTTAAGAGCTATGGATATAACTCCAACTGATCCAACAAATCAAAATGAAGGGGAGGGTTGAGCGACATCTTCCAATGCTATAATAGATATTAAAATAATCACCTCCCAAACCAAAAAGGAAGTCCATGAAATTTAAAATCAATATATCAATTAATTGTGAAGGTACTCTTAAGATATCGACCATGTTGAGTGAAACATCTAAAAAGGAGGTTTATTCTCAAGGGTTGATAAAAAACACCACATTGCAATTTATGATAGTAGATACTCCATTATTGGAACCTAAGGGATCCTCTTCAATAGTAGTGGCTCCTCTCCCTGATGTTGAACTGGAGGAGGCTCCTTATCAGGTCATATCCAAAGAGGTAATTGAATCCATTCCAGGAGAAGGAAAGTCTCTTCCAAAGATAGAATAATATTCTTATAAAGTGGAGGAACATCCACTTGTCATTTAAAAAAAGGACCTAGATACATAGAAGGATGTGGAGAAAGAATCCACACCTCCACCACAAACATAAGATATGTTGGATCTTGTAACATATCAAGATCTTGTGGTTCAAAGTTAGATGAAAATAGAATCATCATCATTGTAGGAGGAAAATGATACTAGAGCACCCCAGTGGTTATTTAAAGTGGTAAGAAAGAGGGAAAAAAGGGTTCCACCACTAGAAATTGACTTTAGTACCCTTATTCCACCACATCCTCGAGCTACAAAGAAACCCAAGAAGGTTTATTGTATTATTATAGATGAAAAAAATGAGAGGTATGATGAAGTTGTTTTCCCTCCTCTAGAAAATATAAATATGAAGTCACTACTATAGATTACCAAGTTTCATGTATCCACCTTGGAAGGGCTACTCATAAAGGATTGAAAGAAGATGTTTATATAGATATTGGTTCTTTGATTAATAATTTTGATCATGATAAAGAAATAAAAGATCAACTAAAGGATAAAATGGACCAACTTATGTCAGTGATCCATAAACTGGTCAACCCAACTCAACCTCAAATTCAGGACTAGAATCCAGATGCTAGAAATCTTCTAATAGCTGAGAAAATAGAAAACATTAGGAGAGCCACTAAAGAGTGGTCATAAAAGCTTCTTGAGTAAGGGATTAAGTCAATAGCCTTGGTTTTTGAGGTTTATGCTTCAATTGATGAGTAAATTAAATATTCTTACATGAATGGGGATGTTTATAGAAAAGAACTCAATAAGTTGAAATGTTGGTCATGTAGGTATGATGCCCTCGCAAGAGTGACTGAGGAAAGTTTAATCAATGAAAGGGTTTTGACTAAATAAGATTAAACAAATAAATTATGGGGATTAAAAAAAATTAGAATCAAGATGATAGAATAATCCTTGCACAATTTTAAAGAGTCACAAGTCTTAGTAGCTAATCCTTCAATATGAAATCTAGGAGATAATCGAAAAGCTCATGTGTTCACTCCTTGGAGGGGGAGGAAAGGTGATTTATGTTGAAGGAATAAAAGGAGAGTTCAAATAGTTTATTCAATAGGAAACTAATCAATATTATACACTTGAATTCAAATCAATTCAAAAGTTCATGCATTATCAATTTTTTTTGATACACTGGATAAGTATTTGAAAATATTTAAAATAATTCCTCAATAGTTGATAAATCTTCAAGTAGAGGCTAATATTCCCTATCAACACTCTAAAGGCCCAAATCATGAGAAGGTCAAGGGGATATTGATTTTTTTTGAAGAATATGAGGAGGAATTTTAACAAACAATGCAAAAGGAAATCTTCATAATTTAAGATGAAGAAGAGGAACAACAAGTGTTAGGGGATACACCTTGATTTTCAGCTCAAAAGTGCATTCTATCATGACCTTATTCATAGGTTGAGAGTTGTGTTTTAGTTTGAAAGATTTTGTAGTTTTGTATGTAGTTTTAATGAGTCAACATGCACCTTGAAATGTGAAACTAATTCTATTTTTATAATTTGTTTCCTAAGTTTTAGGGGTAGAATTTCCCATAAATAGGAGGTTTTCATACCTCTATAGAGGGGATGAGTTTTTGTAATACTTTTGTAAAGAAATAAGTTTTGAAAGGAAAGAGGTGTGAAAATAACTTCGTGTTTTTCTTGAAATCTATAAAAACTAAATTGTTACAAGATTTTGTTCTTGTCCTTGGTCATGTATTAATGCTCTTATGTTCATTTATCCATGTTATTGATATCTTCACTCTTTTCATGATAAAATATCTTAGTTGACACTAAATTTATTTTGTGTTAGTGAATGTGATACTTAGGAGAAATAAGATTTTTCTCACCTATTCATGTTCTTTATTATTCTTATAAGGATAACTTTTACTACTTTCTCATATCTATTTTATCTATCATGTTTGGTTTTTCATACATGTAAACCCCAATGAAATAATTTAGTATGTATTGTTATCATTCAAAATGTGCACCCATGGATAAATTTTTTGCATGAGGGTGATTAAAGATGGGTACAAAGCATGAGCACTTGGCATGGGGCACGAAAGTTCTCAGTGCAAGGCACATGCATATTTGAGCTTACCAATGCACGTAGAAGATATTTTGTCTTGTCTTAACAATGAGAAAGTACCTAAGGCATGGGACCCTTGCACTCCTTGGGATGAACCTTTGGAGAAAGATGACTTCCTTCTAATCTAAGTGCACCTATTTTAGGACCAGCACGTGACCTACAAAAATCAGAAAGGAAATCTATGCCTAATGATAAACCTAATATTGACAAATGAAAAGGGGTGAGAGAGAGGGTAAGAGGCTTACTAAAAGGGAACATAATGATGCACCACGAATAGAGTGAGCACCTCACCTGCGATGGCATAATAAAAGTAAGGAACTATTGGACCCTAAAATTTATACTACTTTATTCTAAGTTTTTTTTGGTAATATGAACATGAAAGTAAAACTGGATATGAAAGTAGGCCAAGGCATGAAAGACATTGAGATGGAAGAAGTAATTCATGAAGAACGAGGATGCAAGAAACACAAAGGAACCAAGGGCACAATACTAGGGAAATTAGAATATGACATGGACAAGGGTGCAGAAGGCAGAAGCGATTAAGGAAATGGTTCATGTGAGCATCATGGGATAATAAGTAAAGCATGGATTTAGCATCAACCTACAAGAATATAGGAACACATAATCATATATCTAGCATAGAGTGGGTATATAGGGGCAATTAGGCCCATATATACATGAATTCATTATAATGATGTACTACAACTCATTGTTGATTAATGGTCATTAGCAAGTCATCACTTTTGTATTAATGTTGTAACTAAATGATTAGGGTAAAATTATGTATAAATAGCCCTAGTTTTAATTTAGAAGGTTGTTGTTGATGTTGTTATTTGATTCTTTGTAATAATAAATGTAATCATGAGCTTATGTTCCTACTAGCATCAAGATCTGTGTATGTTGACCAGTAACATAATAAAATGGAATACTTGTGTTAAATGAAATACATGTAAACTTGCTATGGGACCAATGGTAATAATATTCATTTTCTTGATTGCACCCCTCTTTGCTTTTGATAAATAATTCAAGTATGGAATGATTAAATGGTATGAATAAGTTTAACTATGATATCTTTAGTTAGAACTAAGTGTCTGATCAATCACCTTAGTATATAAATACCAATGTGTACACCATCACATGACATAACTTATGGGAACTGATATTAAGCCATGCACTTTGGGTAAATGCACAAGACTAATTCTCATGTGATAATCCAGTGCGCTAGTTAGTTGGATATCTTATCTTCTTTGTGTGTGTGACTAGGGAAGGTAATGATAAACTAAAGGAAAAGAACTCAATATTTTGGTTTCGTTGCTGGGACCCATTACACTTATTAGCACGATGGTAGGAAAATGGTTGAACAACTTTCTTTGGAGAATATTGAGTGATGGATTGGTATAATAGAAGAAAATTTTATGATCCAATACCTTGAACTAGTGGTTTCTACATGAACATGGGTAGAACAGAACCTGTATGATTATTTATATGAAACATTATTTTTAGAATTACCTATGCATTTACATTCTTGGCTTTTAGCATATGCACAAAACTGTTCAAGAAATTACAGGCAGAAGTCTTCCTAGTCAGTAGATTGTTAGATGACCCTAGATAATTTATAAGTTATATGGACACACACTAGATGTCTAGTGGAAACGAACACTTCAAAGTTATATTTTGGAATACGTAGTTTATACATAGTCTTGCCAAAAAGAAGCATGTTTTGACTTATTAAGAGAGATATGAAGATGGTATATCAAATAATTTTTAAATATTAAAAATATTATGGTTAATTTTGGACTTGAGAGCTTTTCCATGGATGGCTAAACTCCCTTGTGAATGAGCAGTGTGACTAGTGGGGAAATGGTGGGGTATGCATTGGTATGAGATTGGGGGTTCAACATGGAAGTTGGGTCATAATAATGGAGCAAGAGAAAGTATGATGATTCTAGGTGCCAAGTTATGATAGGTAGTGAACCAGAGGGTCAATGAGAGGATACTAGAAGTGTCATGGAAATATATAAGAGAATGGAGAGGCATAAGGAGTACCCCCTACCCATAGATTCATGCCTTTCAATAGTATAAGTACACATGAAATAATAAACATAGGTACTAATAACAACACCCAATTTAGATAGAACTAGTTTCCCCACCATGTCGCATACTCATGCATTTGGGTTTGATAGAATTTTTGTAAGAGATTTGGATAGTGACAATGCCAAGCCTAAAGCCAAACTAGTAGAGGAATATTTAGGAGTACAAGTTTAGCATAACAATCTACCTTTAGCATTGAATTTTTCATTACAAATACAAACTATGGATTAACTTGGAATGCCAAATGGACCTAATATCATTAGTGGGAAAACTATAGTCCCAACCTCATCAAATCAACCTTATTCAACACCCATTAATTTTGATGCACTTATTACTGTAGGAGGTGTGGGAGGAAGTACCGAAGGTGGTTATATTAAAGGAGGATCATGTGGTGGCACTAGAGGTAGTAGTGGACCTCCACCATAGAGCTTAAGAGGAGCTAAAGGAACTCCACAATAGGGTCCACTGCAACTACCAAGTGCACTAATAGTGTACTACAAGATGAAACTTCATCTCCCTGAATATCGAGGTGTCAAAAATGTGGTGAAACACATTCACAAGTGTGAATTCATTTGGTGAGTGTGGGGAATCACTTATTTAGAATGAAAGGTTACTTAATTTTCCACTAATTTTTGTGATCTTGCACACAAATGGTACTATAAATTTGATCCTCAACAAGCAATTGTGAGCTATGAAACATCAAAAATTGCATTCCTTCAAGAGTTTGGCATTCCTAAGTTTGAGCAACAAAGCATTTTAACTTTAAAAGACATAAATTAAGATCTTACTTAGAGTGTGCATGAATATGATGCACATTTTAAGATGATTCTTTCAAAAGTATCATTTGAGATTAACTCAACTCAGCATGCTCAATGGTTTATGGGAGGGTTGTTGCTTCCATTTCATAGAGCTCTCTCCAAAAACACCTTTATCAATCCATATGAGGCACTAAAAGTTGATCTCCATGCAAAATTTGTGGGGAGTATATACATGGGGATTAACCCCTACATGGAGGCTCATATTTTTGCTATGGCCTCTCAACTATAAAAGCTAACATCTAGTAATGTTCATGACACCCATAGTAGCTTATGGTGTGTTGACTATGAGGTAGAGGGCCATGATAGGAATATTTTCCTAGGGAGGAATGTTCATGCCTTAAAAAAATAGTATTATGAAATATACCAAGAGGATCATGATGTAAGGAATTATCCCTTGTTACAACACACTACCTAGGCTAAAGTGTCACTATACTATAAAATATTGGATGCATACATGCATGATACCAATGACTACCGAGTCATCAAAGAGATCCAAAAAGCATGCATAAGAGGGAATCACCAAACTTATGTTGAAAATAACCAAGAGTCTGGTAGAAGATGATCTTTTCAAGGTCAAAGACATGGAAATGGGCATGGGGGCGGTTTTTTTCCACCCAAGACCTATTATGAGTGTGTATCTCTAGACCACTATCAACGTGATTATCCAATGTACTCAAATTATGACTTTTGTAAGAATGAACAACATCTAGAATAATGACCTAAATTATACATGGATATCACCAAAAAACATAATGATAAGGGCATCGAGATGATTCATTTCCATGTCCTAACACTCCACTAATGAGACCTAAGGTGAATATTACATGAAGTGGTGCTCATTCCCAACCTATTTTAGTTCCACCTATGGAGAAGTTCAACATGAAGAACCATGTGCTCAACACCACCCTGATGCTAAAAAATAGAGAGGTATTGCATGACACAATGGCCCTAATACATGATTTACAAGGTGAGATTGAGTTTTTTTAAGGAAAAGGATGCAACCATGTGTATCAGGATGCAAAAATAAAATATCTCAATAGAGTACATGTAGGATGAATTTCAAGAGTTATGTAAACTAATCCTTAATGAAAGCATCATTCCCCTCTTAAAGAATTGACTGCGAAAATAGACAACAAAGAATCCTAAATATCATCATTTGAACCATGGACATCGACAAGAAGCATATGGACAACTAAATGTTGAATGTGATAAGGATATTGTGGTCAACGCATTCATTGATGGTTGGATAATCTAAGATATATTGGTAGATACTGGTGCATAAGTTAATGCTCTCACAAAGGATGCTTGGAGGAATATGGGGAGCCCTACTTTGTAACCCTCTTCACATGTTCTATTTAACACTAATAAGACTTGAGTGGTGCCGATAGGAGTTCTCAAAGATGCCACTGTTAACATTATGGGTGTCCATTTCAAAGGTGATTTTGAAGTGATTGAATTGGCTAAAGTTGATTATTTTCCATCTCTATTAGGTTAACCATGGTGTTGTGTGAATAATGTTGACTTGTGTTTTAAGAAGTGTTATATCAGCTTTAATAATGACACCTAGCATGTAGTCATTCCTCTCACTAATGATCAAGGTCCTCCTTTTATAAAACTAATTGATGCTGATGAGGACCAAAACCACATTTATAACATCATAACATAAGGAAATGAACATGTAGATCATACTCTTAATGGTCTACTTCATTGGGGAGACGTGCAATCCATGTCTGACACTACCATAATTGATTGTGAACACTGGGCACATGGAGAATATGACCTCATGAGATGAGGTTGTGTTGTAGTTGGTCAACAAATAAATGATCCATGTAAGTTACCTAGACACTATAAGTTTCTTTAAATCATTTGTGGATGATTAATGAATGCACCACCCTTATTATTGGATAAATCCCCTAGGTTTCATGGCCAAATTGAATTCCAAGTGTACTTACATTAATTAAAGGTTTACTATGTTTTTAAAGATGAACATATGCATGCACTCCCTATTATACTTCAAGTAATAGATGTTTGTTGATGGGATACTCATAAATATAAGTTGTTAACATGGGAACAAGTAAGTGTCACACTACATCGTCACTTCCACCATGACAACTAGGCTTGTACCACAATCAACTACAATGGTATTGAGTCCTAGGCAACCATCTAGCTGCTTATGAGAATATATGGAATGATGATGATACATTTTTACCATAATCCTTATGGGTATATGCATTTTATGGCACTTTCTGTGCTTGGGATAGATTGTGGTATGTTCATCAAGCGACACACCAAGATACCAATACTAGGGAATGCATCAAACATGATCATCTC
Source organism: Torreya grandis (assembly GCA_037957365.1). NCBI lineage: Eukaryota > Viridiplantae > Streptophyta > Pinopsida > Cupressales > Taxaceae > Torreya > Torreya grandis. Next base: position 401,227 of record JARHVA010001556.1, on the reverse strand, counting down.
ACCAACTTTACATTATCTTCACCTTTATCAGATCTAAACTTATCTTTGCAAGAAATACATTAATTAGTAAAAGGTGATCAATAACTAGCTAAAAACATAATATAAACCATACATGGTGAAGTTAAGGATGACTTGGCCATATTACAAGAACCTGATACTCCTAACATGAACTAATTAGAAATTGATTCATAGTCTGAAAAACCATATGGAATAGATCCAAAAGGGCAAGCAAAAGGTTTTGTGTTAATTTTATGAGGGGAATAACACCAATCCTCCAAAATTTCCATTTGATCACTTAAACTTGCCTACAGAGTACAAGGCACATGAGGTAAGAGATAATATGCAATCCAAGCAAAAACCATATTTTGTATCACTCCAAATGGTTCAGTACAATATTGGCATAAAAGACACCCCAAATATGGCTACTGTAGTAAATTATTGGTCTGTGTATACACATAATATTTTCAAACTTTATCAATTATTGATGTTTTCTCTCTTGCAAGAACCTATTGAGTCTCAATTTCTCTGAGTGCACACCTTAAAGGGTGTACTACGAAAGGGGTGGGAAGACCATTGGTTATTTACATGATTAATGTCCCTATACCACCACTTGATATCAATCCAACCTTCTCCTACACATTTCCATAAGCCTTATCTCCTCTCTTGCATGCTCCTCCAAGATTTTCACCACCTTACTTAGCCCTGTCCTAAGTCTAAAACCCTTTTTTATGGTTTGGATTACACTATCAAACCCATCAACCCTGTATTTAAATTGATAAAATCATGTTATAGGTCTAGGTCAACTTTGGCTGACCTATACCAATACCTAACTTGTTTTTATCAAATAACATTACAAAGTCAATTAGGATGACCCTATCAACTAAACTTCCAAAAAGGTTCTAGGATTAGATTCAACTACATATACACATCCATTTCCATCATTTATGAAAAAAAGATAGACAATGAGTCAATTATTCATTTATGCTTCATTCAAATAAACCTTTTTGCCATTCTACTTGAGGAGTTATAGCTTAGGGTTTATACTTGGAGAAGAATCTTGTCTTGTGGAAAATTCTTAGGTGCTTTGGCCTTTTTTACTGATCCTTACAAACCACAAAAACCTTTTTTGAATCACATTTATCTAAGAGAGAGATTCAATCTCAATGGGTTTGTCTTCAAGGTAAGTATCTCTAACTTTACTCTCTATTTAAGTAGATAAAATTAGCATAAGTAATGGCTTTTGAATATATTGTTCTCTCCATGTATTACAGTTTTACCTACACATAGTTTAATTAGGATTATCCTATGCATGTTTACTTTTTATGTTTATTACCCACACTTTTTGCCACAAGATTTTGTGAGCACTAGATTATATTTTTATTTACTTTGTATATACTTTGTGAATATGAAAACATAGGACCTAGCTAGGGTTATTGCATGGTGTTACTTGATTAGAGGTTTTGGAACCCTCTCTAGTGATGTTATTGTAGTAAGAGATCCCTTGGTTAGGTCTAGTGGATCTATTTTAGTCATGACCCCAAATATCTATTGTATCAACAATTAGAAGTGTAAGTAGGATTTATCTTCTCTGAACTAAGATTGATTAATAGATTAGTTGCATTTCCCTTTGTATACATTCTTGATAAACGCAACATAAATCAAACCCTTGTAGGTTTTATTTCATGCTCTCATTTTATAATTATATTATATATTTATATTTTTTTAGTACTGTATAAAATCTATCGATATATTTCTAATAGTCTGTGCACAAGTTTAACTCACATTCACTCTAAAATGACTTTGTTATGTTTGTAAAAGTCTTCTCCAAATACAGGTGACTAGATTGATTAGTTTAGCGTAGTCTTCTTTTTTAGGTTTAGTTTTACATACATAATCAAACCAGTTGACTCTATTCACAATTGTCTTCTTTCAACATATAGGTCTGCAAACATAGTTAAGCCAATCAACTTTGTTTGCAACTTCTTTTTCAGCACACAAGTTTTACAAACTCCATCGAACTAGTCAACTTTGTTAGCATAATTTTTGAGTCAACATTTGAGCATCACAACAATAAATTTTGCAATCTAAAAATATTCCAACCCATCAAGGTTCATTTTTAATCTCTTTGTCATTTTAGTTCTTCCTTTTCATTAATATTTTTCATAAGTTTGTAATCTATAAAATTGTAACCCTATAGCCAACTGGGTCTACCAGTTCAACATAATTTTGTAGTTTATTTTTTATCTCAAAGACATAGCTAACCTGTTTGATTGTGCTCTTCTAGATCTTACTTTTGTAGAATAATAGTGACCTAGTCGAATATATTTTGCACTATCTACATACATTATCACCTGAACTATTTGCATACAATATCACCTAAGCTAATTATTTACTCTTCACAATCAAGGAATTAACCTCTTTTTGTTAGTAATTAATTCAATTTATCTTTCAGTTGCTTGCATACTTAGAGTAACAAACATAGATTAATTAGGTGGTTTTTCAAATTAACATTAGTCACACTATTTTTATCTTTTGCACACACTTCTAAATAACTTTATACATAAAAACCATTAAACATTTGTCTTCCCAAGGCCTACCTATTTAGATTTCATCACCAAGGGGGAAGCCAACTTGGTTTTCTAGATAAGTATAAACATGTGGTTGATGGTATAAATTAGCAAAGCACCCAACACCCTTATCACTGTGGGATTGTGAAGTGAGGGGGTAGGCCCCAATACCAAGCTAATACCATCACCAATTAGATCCCTTTCAGCTTAAACTTCCTAAAACCAATCATAGATTGCTTTCTATTTGCTCACTACAACCAACTTTTTAATTACATTAAAATTAAACTTCATTATAACTTAATAACACTTAGGAAAGACCAATTAATTAGAATTTACTTTCAAGTTATTTCTTTCTCTTTGATCATTATATTTTGTATTGAAAAACTTGCACTACCCAACATTAGTGTAAGGTTTGTGTCATGTGATCCAATTAGAACAACCACATTGATTTAATTGCTTGTGTGCTTCATTATGTTTACTTAGCTATTATTTTACAAAAAAATTCCTTATTCTTAGAACACAATCGATCCAGTCAACTCAGATGTTTATATGCTACCTTCCCTCAGAACATAGTCGATTAGTTTGACTTGGTCTACTACAGGTTATTCTGCTTAGCTTTCCCATATAACGAAGTCAACATGGTCAACTTAGTTATAATTTTATTATTATTATTATTATTATTATTATTATTATTATTATTATTATTATTATATATTTAGTCTTGTTTCAAAATGATGTCATATTTTTAGCCTCCAAATAGTCAAGAACACTACATAATTAAGGATTTAGATCAGAATATCACTTATTTTATTACTTTAGATGAAACTATTCAATTTCTTCCTTCATTTCTTCCTAATCCAAAACCTATTATTACACAACGTAATGTAGTTGAGGTCATTCATCCTATCCTATGAATAATTTAGGGACTCCTCCACCCAACAATCCACCCCTACTACCAATATAAGGAATTCTCCTCTTACCAACACTAACATTCCACCTCCTACCACTAAAAATAATAATCCTCCCATTGTTACAACTCAAATTATTGCTTAGATTATTCAACAAATGAATGTGATGCAAAATTGTTTAAAATATTTGAACTACTATAGGAGTATGCAGATATTTTCTAACACAACTACACAAAGATGAAAGGAGTGCATTTGTCATTGGGAAAAATGCATGTCAAATTAGTTGAGGGTGCTTATCCTATCAGAAAGTGATCATATCATATGAATCTTAATATACATGCATGTGTTAAAGAATAAATTTATGGCATGTTATGTGCCAAGGCTGTCACACCCATATATGAAACTTAATGTGTTATCCCATGGTGATTAGCATCAAAAAAGATGGATGGATCCATTTTGAGTGCATTATAGATAGTTAAATGTTGTGTGTCACATACCCATTTCCCACACTATTCATGTAGGAGATTTTATAAGGTGTCACTAGTTGTGAAATTTATGCCTTCATTGATGGATTTTTAGGGTATCATCAAGTATAAATTATTGAGGAAGATAAGGCAAAAACCACTTTTGCCATTGAATAAAGATCCTTTTGGGTACAATATTATGCCATATGGTTTAAAGAACACACCATCAATATTTTATTGTATTGTGGTAAAGGCCTTTAAATATTTCATCCACAAGTTCTTTCAAGTCTATCTGGATGATTAGACTATCTATGGTTTGGTGGGTGACCACTATGCTAATTTGTGCCTCATGCTTGAGCATTGTTGACAACTTTAGATTTCTTTAAATCTTAAAAATTATATCTTCACCACACCTTTGGGGATCCTATTAGGGTACACCATTTGTTAGGATGGGTTACTCATGGATCCAACCAAAATAGTAGTTATTATTCAACTTTCACCTCCAACCAATAAATGTGAGGTCTATGCCTTCCTTTGTCACACAAGCTATTATCATAAGTTAATTCGTAGTTATGCTAACATAGAAACTCCATTAGAATAATTGCTCAAATATAATGGCCTATTTATATGGACCGAATGTCATCAATAGGTGTTCAAAAACTTGAAGGAAAATTTGGTAATTACACCCATCCTCTAGTTTCCAAACTAGATGACACCATTTCATGTACACATTGATGCTTCTAGCATGGTAGTGGGCACTATCCTTGTATAACCTAGCATAGGGAATCTAGATCATCCTATATATTTTGCTAGTCATAAGCTAACGCTGATAGAGAGGAATTATTCTACTTCAAAATGAAAAGCCTTATGCATGGTATATGCACTTCAAAAGTTTTGTTAGTACTTGTTAGCCACTATTTTCACCTTATTTATGAATCATAAGGCACTCAACCTTATGAATAAACCAATGTTACATGGATGAATCTGTCGATGGAGTTTTCTCTTTCAGGAGTTCTAATTATTCATGGTTATAAAACTTGGCAAAGTGAATTTTGTCCCTGACCATCTCTCACATGTTGAGACTGGTGAACCAGTGCACACTATAGAGGATGATTTACTTGATGTCTAACTTTTTCAAGTTACACGCATGCCTAAAGAATTAGAGGAAATAATTTCCTTTCTTGTAAAAGGTTTCACGCCAGTCCATCTTAGCACCCATGATAAAAATCAAATGGATGCATATGCTACACCTTTCTAGATTATTGGTGATGACCTATACAATATGGGAAGGATGAAGTGTTACGCAGATGTGTCATGCAATATGAATGTGTGGAGGTTCTTAGAGAGTTCCATGAGGGTGTCACTGGAGGCTATTATGTTGGTGATGAAATGACATGAAAGGTAATCCTAGTTGGTTTATGATATCCCACCATGCTCAAATATGCCAAAGATTATGCCCACTAATGTGATATCTATCAGTGAGTAGGAAATCCAAATCATAGGGATACCATACTTCGTCATCCAATACTAGCTCATGAACCTTTTGAAAAATGGGATATTGATTTTGTTGGGCATATTACCCCTACTGCAACATAAACCAATGTGCACTAAATCATTACTACCACTGACTACCTCATGTTTTAGGATAAGGTAGTGCCCACACATGATTGTATTGCTTCAACTACTGCCAAGTTCCTTTGGTGAAATATTATCATCAAATATAGATGCCTTTTAATTTTAACAAGTGATCATGGCACTCACTTCCTCAATGAAATGATATTCATCCTCTTAGCTATGTTCATGATCACATATGATAAGATAAATCCATTTCATGCTCAAGTTAATGGCACTAATGAAGCTTTTAATAAGATCTTGGGCCATACATTGATAAAAATTTGTAATATCAGTCACATTAACTAGGATGATCGAGTTTCTACAGTCTTATGGGCATATCACACCACATACAAATGATTGAACAAGAGTAATCTTTTTCATCTTATCTTTGGCATTGAAGTTGTTCTATCAGTGGAGTTCCTTGTTCTTTCTTTACATATTATGCATGTTGGTTGGCTAGATGATGAAGAATCCTTCACAGTGTACCTTGATGCTTTATTATATTTAGATGAATCATGCTTTCTCACACATTAGATTCAATGGGTTTAAAAGTAAAAGTAGAAATCCTGGCATGATAGACATCTTAAAAATAAAACTTTATCTCCTGGTAAGCATGTATTAGTCTACAATTCTAAGTTTGCACACCAATTTGGTAAACTTTGCATCCATTGGGATGGTCCATTCATCATTCATAGCATCCATCCCACTAGTGCATGCAAGTTAAGGAAATTAGATGGCCAATTTCTTTCAATTCATTTTAAGGGTAGTTAGCTTCAACCCTATCATTACATGTAATGTTTCTAAGAATTTTCAATAAGGTGTATGCCATTAGTTTAGTTTAGCCATTTTGTTTTATTTTTCAATAAAGTGATGCATTGGTTGTGCACATTTTATTTAGGTTTAGTTTATCACTTAGTTATATTTTATTTTTATTTTGGTCATGCCTGTGGAGGACCATAATAATATTTTAGTGTGGGAAGGTTTAAAAATGAACAAAGGAAATTCTGGAGCACATAAAGTAAAAATTGGAAGGAATCATGCATAAGAAAGGTGCATAGATGAAGAATAATGTGCATTATGGGCATACATGCAATCAAAATTAAAAGTAGAAGCACAAGTGAAAGTGTAAGATAAAGTATGAGGGAAATGCACACATAATGGGAACACAAATGGAAGCATATATGAAGAAATAAATTCATGCAGGAGGCAGTGCATGATCGAAAGTGTGGAAAAAGAATGGCAAGGGAAAAGTCATTACAAATGGGTTAGGAGGAAAAAAGTAGTTCTTGCCTTATAAAATGGAAATTTGAATATTTTTATAGCTGGCATGTACTATGAAGAAATCATAAGGATGTGATAGGTATATTAAATGGATAAAATATTAGGCATAATGGCAAGCGTGTCAAGCAGATGTCACGACATATCATTAGAGAACATTATTGAGTGAAATGATGGATGGAGGCACAGGAGAATGAATGCATGCAATTCCTCATGACTACATAAGTTAAAGCTCATTTTAATACTTTATTATTGAGAATTTTCAAACTTATAGATCTTGAGTGAAGCAATTTTAAGCCATCAAAAAGAGCATTTGTTAATATCCAGTGATAAATTCAAAGTTGAAGAGCAAGGAGAAAATCATGGACAAGGAAAATAGTGAAATTATGCTTGAAGAAACTTTGTTGAGGAAGTTATAGGTTATAGGTATCAACGTATACCATTAGAGGATGTTGAAGTAGAGAGCTAATTAAAATAAAAATAGTAAACATGTATTCTTTTAGAAGAGTCAGATGACCACACCTCAACCTTTAGGATCATTAGAGGGTGATGCAGCCAAAGTAGAAGGCTCAAATAAGTGAACCTTTACTATTCATAAATGAATAGGAAGAGTACAAGGGCATAAGAGGATGACCTATTCTGATATGGGAAGAAATCCCTAGTCAGTCCAGTGTGCAAGTAAGAAGTGTCACATAGTAAGCAATAAAAACCTATATCATAAATGAACCAAAAATAACATGCGAGGGGGGAAATAATTCCACAACACCACCTTTACCCTTTTATTGATTGAAGAAATGCAATACCCTGAGTCGGTCTTTCACAGAAAAGAGTGGGAGTCAAAGGTGTCGACATGTCAAGTGTTTGACTATAACCACCACCAGCTTAGGAATGATGGAGACTTATAACAAGACTACAAAGTTAAGTGCCAAAATACAAGGAATAAGGTCACTTGTGACCTCATAGTTTTCTATCAGTTAAATGATGTCAAGGTTTTCTAATTATTTCACTTGCCCTATTTTGGGAAGCCCATGAATGTGGTGAGGTTTTTGGTCTCATGCATCTATGAAGAATATTTGTACTTTGCATGTCACATGATACCGATCACTCCCTAATGGATTAGTAAAGTGATAGGATTGTAGTGTTTAGGCATGGATGTCAACATGGATCTAGAAGACCATAAGAAAGTGGAAAAGGTGGTAGTAGTAGTGATAAACTATAAGAAAGAGGTCCATGTAATGTATATATTGCTAAACTCCAGGACCATGCCATTTGAATAGTTTCACATTTGGAAATGACCAAAATTGGAGATAAAGATAAGTGGAAAGAGGTAGACATGGCACACCTCTATGTGGTGAGCTAAATGGCCTAGGGGAATAAATACAACCATTCCCTGTATTTCATTGAGAATATTATGGATGATGTAAAGAAGTCCCACCATCTCCCAAAACATTAATTTCTATGGGGTGTGATTTTATTTTTGTTATTATTTGATGAAATTGGAATGCTATAATATTTCAGGAGTGATTTGAAGTGGGTATACCCACCCAAGAATAAGTCCCTTATAGAATGATTCCAACAGTTCACTTGTTCGGGCACTATCACTCCTTCCCACAAACTAAAAATGAAGGGATGGTTTGATGGGTTGAAGGAGGGATTTGATAATGAATGGTGCATCCCTAAGTATTTGCTAGCACAAATGGGAACCCAAGCCTAGTTTAATGTGATGTAACACTACTCACTCTACACATCTGTATGGAGCCTACATACATCTTGTCTAGGTGGCTCAAGATGCTATATGAATTTATGACCAACTACTTCAAAAATGGTGTGAATCACATTTTTAATGCATGCAATGTGCACATTAATGCCAAAAAAATTGATGTTTAAAATCATACACTTTGACAAATGTATATTTACCCTAGAAAGAAAGCAAATAAGGAGAATATTGAGAAGGATTTTATGGATATTAGTGCACACCAAATTCTTATTATAATACATACATACATTTTATTATCTACTTGATCCCAATAAGAAGGATTCAATCAACCAAGAGGCCTCCAAGGAAACCCTTCCTCTCCACAGATAAGAAAAGAGGCTAAGACCTGATTCACTATAAGCATGCAAGGTGATAAACCTAAGTGGCAAAGGACAACCCCATCACCTCTTAAATACTAAGGCCTACTTGCACAATAGGAAAAAAAAGGCCTTGAAACCACAAAATAGAGTGATATTACTTCAATATAGGGGCATTCTAAACCAAGTATTAGGGTGTCAAAACAAAGGATGAAAACTCCTCGGCCATCTCCTAAAAAGGAATATAAGGAATCCACCTTTGAGCCTAAAGAGGGAACCCCAACACAAAAAGAAGAATTTACCCCTAATGACACACATTTGGACACTAAAATTCCTATTAGCAAAGAGGGGGTAGATACAAGTGAAATAGTAGGCACTAGGGACCAGGATGCTTACTCAAGCACCCAACAATAGAGTGATCTATATGTTGAGATCCTAGAGCACAACCCAAATAAGGGAAAGGAGACTTCTAATGAACCAGTGTAGCAACAAAGAAATAAGGATGATACCCTATTTGTTCAAGGATATCTATAGTAGAACAATCCTAAGGAATAACTACATATGTGAGGGTATTTTCCCAAGGAGGATGTTTCCACTCAAACTTGTTGTGAGATCTCATTTTATATATATGTATTTAATGAGGAGCACCAGTTTGAGTTTCTATCAACCAACATTGAATTAGCACTGGAGGGGCAAAGCTTCTTGAAGCATTTTTGGTAGATCCTTGACAATGTTCACTGGCCCATTCAAACATTACCTTGATTAAGTTGGCTCTCATGATCTCACAACAGAGTGTGCTACAAGGCTAGGATGTTAATTAGGTTCAACATAAACATCAAGAGGTCATCACTTTATACCAAAATGAATGTGATGAAATAAAAAAGATTGAATAGGAGTTAGATGAGCTCAAACACCATTTGAAATTAGTGATGACGACTCAGGTAACAAATCTAAAACTATGTAAATATATTTTGCAACAAGAGATGAAACTTATCGAGGGAATGCCTCTTAAAAGATAACCTATTAATAAGCTAGAGACTTTGGTGAACCTTTTATTATAAAAATTAAAGACTAGGTCAACCCCCATCATGAAAAAACTTGGGCCATAGAGCAATTCATAGATACCATAGAAGTGTGTAATATTATTTTGGCCCGAGTGGGTAACATAAATTCCCTAGTAGAATGTGTTTTTGTCAAGTTGGCATGACCTGACAAATTTTTGGAAGATAGGATTTATCTTGAGGAACACTACTTATATTATTTGGTTGAGAATGCACTCAAAATAAAGGATAGAGTGTAGCACACAAAATCATTTCAAGATTTGGAGGCACTCAAAACTAAAATAATTTCTCATCTCCAAGAGCTTAACACCAATTTTGTTGCACTCTAAGTATAGGTTTTAATAAAGGTCAGAATACTTAAGGATGTCCACAAGAATTCTACTACATCACTTAATCATTTGGAAACTCAAGTGGGTGAATTTTTGGAGTAACTTGAGGAAACCAAATTGCTCAAATGCAAATTAGAAGAGACTAAATCCAAGCTCTAGACTACATTAAATCATTAGGAGGAGGTCAAGTGCTAGGTCGGGCAAATTGAACCTAAATTTTTGACATATAAGGGACCTGAGGATGGTGCATAGTTCAAGATAGACTATTGACTTAGTGTGGGGTGACATTGGACCCTAAATTTTTACTAATTTATTCTAAGTGTTTTTTGGTGAGATGAGCATGAAAGTGAAACTGGGCACAAAAGTGATCTTGGGTGTGAAGTAGGCCAAGGTGTGCAAGACCTTAGCATATAATAAATAAGTTGCAACAAAAAAGGATGTAGGAAACATGGAGGAAACAAGGGTATAAGACTAGGGAAACTAGAATATGACTTGGACAAGGGTGATGAAGGTGGAAGTAGTTAAGGAAATGGTTCACATGAGTATCAGAGGAGAATAATTCAAACATGAATCTAGAAATGGCCCATGAGAATATAGGTACATGACATCATATGTATAGCATAGATTAGGTTTATAAGGGTAGTTAGGCCCATATCTATAGGAATTAAATGTAACAATATGCCATAACTCATTTTTGATTAATGGTCATTAGCAAGTCATCACTTTTGTATTTATGTTGTAACTTAATGATTGGGGTAGAATTATGTATAAATATCCCTATTTTTACTTTAGAAAGTTGTTGTTGTTTTTAGTTGATGTTGTGTAATGGTAAATGTAATCATGAGCTTATTTTCATGATATGCATCAATATCTATGTATGTTGACCAATGACATAATAAAATGGAATACTTATGCTAATTGAAATAGATGTAAACTCATTATGGGACTAATGGTACTAATATTCATTTTCTTGATTGTTCCCCTATTTACTTGTGATAAAATTTTTAAGTATAGAATTATTGAATAGTATGAATATGTTTAAGTATGATATATTTAGTTATAACTAAGTGCCTAATCAAGCACCTTAGTATAGAAATACCAATGTGTACACCATCGCATGATAGAACTGACGAAAACTAGTTTTAAGCTACATGCTTTGGGTGAGTGCACAAGACCAATTTTCATGTGATAAGATAACGTGCTAGTTAATTTCATCTCTTATCCTCTTTGTATGTGTGAACAAGGAAGTTAATGTTAAACTAAATGAAAATAACCCAATAGGAACTAAAACACACAGTCCTCAAATCGGTCATCTACTACATAAGTGTTTCGCATGGAGGTATGGGAACACAATGCAACATTAAGAGGGATGAAAAATGACCCAGAGATAATGCCTATATATACTTATGTATACATAGTGTACAACCTATAAGTGATCTCGATTTTGTGTAGAGTTACAAAGTGAGTATGGAAATGAGAGGGATGAACATCCACAAACAAAGATTAACAACCTTTAGTACACACAAAACACAAAACACAAAACACAAAACACAAAACACAAAACATAAAATAATTATGGTTTAATTCCAATTAATTATAAGGCCTAATAAAATATTAAAAACATTAATTGGCATAGATTATTTATACCATAGAGAGGGTTCCTTTATCATAATGAAAATTGGGGTTTATATAAAGTTGGACAAGATCCTACGTAATTAATTCAACATTTGAGATGGTAGATAGGAACTTAATTCAAATGTTGGCACTCAAAACTCAAAATAACTATACTCATATGAAATATCTTATACAATCTATGCTCATTAAATTTGGGTCTGACAATCTGGTCATAAAAGTAGTTGAAAGGTCATTCTTGGATCTTTAGATAGTCTATGTGAGCATCAAGGACATAAGTACACTCCTGCAATAGGAGCAGGCATGTGTGCATGTTTATTCTACCTCCCACCACCTTTACATCTAATTATGATCTAATTCAACCTCCCTAGATGTCCAATTAGGCTTAACTACCACTTTTTCTTATCGTTGCCACTTATCAATCCACCTAGACTACTCATTTATGCAGAGGCTATGCAAGATTTATTTACATTTGACCATGTCATTTTTGTGCATGCTGTAGAGTTTTGTGCACATATTTATTAGGGATAATATGCACATTAAATCATGTGAACTTTGGACTTTGTTGAGTTTGTGATAGCTATGCATGTAAGGATACATGCATAGAATCTTCATTGAAGGGAAGCATGAACTTTTCATGATTCCTATAATCTTGGTTGTTATCTGTGCATAGTTCATGCCTACTTATCTTTGACATTATGAATACGTAGGTTCACTCAAATAACCAAGTACATGCTTACATCGTGTTTGTCTTGCATGAGACTTGATAGTTGAATGCATCATGTGTAAAGAATGCATATGAAATGTTATGGAGGATGAACATTATAATATAATGGAGAAATGGTGTAGAGAAGCTATGAACCCACATGATATCATGATGGGAAATATTATGTGAAAGGCATAAGGCCTTAATTCCTTTTGTGCCTAATCCCTTTTGGTAATCTTGCAAGTATGATCCTCACATCTGAGAGCTTACATTGGCCTATAAAGGAAGTGATATGAAACACATATCACAGCCTATGAATTATGAGAGTGTAGGTGTGGATTTATATGATTGATCATATAAATTAATCATTTAGACATGAATATCCTCATCGATAAGAGTGCATGAGAATAATAGAGATCTTGGGTGCACACTTAAGGTTGGAAATTATGCACTGCACACTCTTTCCTACATAGTATGAAGTTTTGGAACTCTATGTGTTGGTATTGCATGCCAATAGTTCTATGTGATGAAGAGGTTATAAAGGCCTTATGCATAGGGCATTTATTAAGAGTTATTCATAGGAATGAATTGATAGTTGATATATCAATCTACACTAAATTTTAATTTTGAGTGCTGGCATGGAATCAGCTACACATAACTTATCTATTGTGAAAATTGACATCATACAAGCATGAAAGCCTCTTATAGGGTGTTATGATATTTGTATGGGTTGGGGTGACTTGAAGAGTCAACACTTTGGGTGATATCTATAGGTCGCTTGCCTGTTGAGTGAGGATTAGTAGCCTTAAAGTAATCCATTAGGCATGGAGTCATCTAGAGCCCTTTGGTATTTTATCCTTTGTGCAATCATCTATGACAAGCTTGCCTGTATTTAGAATAAATTGAGATACCTCTCATAGAGAAAAAAAATTAAACAACTATGTTGAACAATACTTAGAGGAAGGAAAATCTAAACTAAGTAGTAATTATACACAAGCACTTGGAGAAAATAAAACCAATATAAAATCCATGTGCACACATCACTTAGTGATATTAAGACATATAATCTACTATTTATAAACTATACATGATTATTATAGATAGTTCTTGATATTAATCTTGTTGATAGGGATGGGAAACACTTCATTTGTCTTTGTGAGCTAGAAGGCATTGGCTTGCTTGCAAATAGCTATGGTGTATGGGTTACTCCAAATAGCATAAAACTTTGTATGTTTCCCAATTTTCCCCTATCTGCATCCCATTTGAGTACTAGGTTTCCTTCATTGAATCTTATGGAAACAACTCTCCTATTGAATTTCCTTCTTTTCTATGCTTGATAAAGATCCATAGTGTGCATGGCTTACATTCTTATTTATTCAAGATCCATTATTCCAGCCAACCTTACTATCATGGGATTGCTCTCCTGTAACTCTAGCTGATGGGATAGATTTAATGAAGGAAACCTTGATTCCATCCCATAAAATAGAATGAAAGGTTAATTTCCCATCACCTTTTTTAGTGTTATTTAGTCTGCCTAGAGGGTTTTCTTGATTTTGGTGTGTCAAGATCATTAATTGTCTTCCATAGTTCACTTGATGATGCACAAATCAAGTTCTTATTGGTGGACTTGGCCAAACCATTACCTTAAGGGTAATAGTTTGATGAAGTTCTTTGGTGGATGCTGGCCAGTGCATTATTAAAAATGATGGTGGCCAAAACACTGAATCTCGTTATAATGCTTTTATAAAAATATAAAATAGAAGCCTCATTGGCCTCCTTGAGTGTTATTGCTTCTTTCTATTTGGTGAATTAGTTAGTTGTCATGAGGATCCATTTGTGTTTGACACTTGATCATAGATTTATCATTTTGATGAAGTCCAAGACCCATTGGTAAAGGGATGATCCACTTGTATTGGATGCAGGGGTAGAGCTACCAATTTATACTTGCCTACAAAGAAGGCACACTTATTGTAGATTCACACCTATCCTTGTGCATCTTTAAATAGAGTTGGCCAATAATAGCTAGCTTGCATGATTTTAATATCAATAATTTTAGGTGAGTAATGGCCTCTAAATAGTCCATCATGAAACTCTTTAAGTATCCCACTTACTTGATCCTATTCCACACAACTTAAGATAACTCCATTGATGTCTCTTCTATATAGTGCACCACTAACAAGCACATAAGGAATATATTTTAATCTGAAGGGTTGATGCTTGGATTTGTTTAGGTTAGGTGAATATGCCTAAGTTTGAAGGAAGATCCTTGTTCTCTGAGTACAATTTTTTTGGGTGCTATAGTCTATTGATTGATCCTTGTGCAATGCAAGGATTTTTCTATCTTCAACTTTTACATATTCTGCTAGATGTTCTTGTTGACCAATTTTGACCCCTAAGTCAAAATGGTCAATCCCACATTCTAAAATTGACCTTGTCATGGGTTTTAAATTCTTTCTATGCCTTGATTTATCATTTATGAGTCTATTTTATCCATTTTAGCATCATTTAAGGTTCATTTGAAAAGATTAAGGTAAATGACTCTTGAAACCTAGTATTGTTTTAGGCCTTCATGACCATAGTCAAGTGAGTTCAAGTGGTCTAAGTGGTAAAAATGGGCTATTTTAGTCATTATTTTAATGTTTAATTCATATAATACTTACCATGGTCCATACCACTCTTCAAAAGGGTGAAAAGGTCAATTCATAATGTACACCCCACTTCTATGCATTTTATTGCCCTTTTTATGACTTTAAAACGTGTCTTTTAGAGTGAAGTGGCACGTTGAAGGGAAAGGAAATGTTTGAAAATGTTATGAAAAGTATTTAAATGCCTTAAAAAAATATAAAAACACTTGGCACCATTCTTCCATCAATTTCCTGGGCACATGTGGTAGTTTTAAGCCAAAAATAGTTGTTTTCTCCTTAGTTTGTATAGGTGTACTTGCAAGGGTTTCTTCAAAATACTCCCATAGATGTATTTATACCCCCCAAGTGTAAATATAAGAGTTGGTTGAGTTCCATGTCCATAAAGTTTCATAAACCTATCACATTTATCCATTGCTCTCTTTTATAACTTGTATAACATCTTAGGTTTTCACTTAGTATAGAGTGGAGAGAGAAATTCATAACCTAAGATTTTGGGGGGTGAAATAATGTCCCTTGAATACCTCATCCATGTATTATGTTTTCAAATCCATATCCTATGCTTTATGAACAAATATTAATAATTTGGCCACTCCCATGAGCTCATCTGTTTATGCAAGGGTTAAGGTTTGCAATGGTTTTGGTCTGTTGTTGGAGATTTTATATAAAAAAATGCTTGTTTTGTGTTCTCAAGGATCCCATAGACCATATAGATCACCCAAACCTTTTTCCCGTATGTGTGGGAGTGTTTAAACTAATAAACTCCAAGTTGTAATTTGTTTGCAAGGTATGGGTTGAATTCCTTGAAGTTATAGGATTTTGGTGCAGTTAAGAGAGGATTGTGAGGATGTTTGAAATGTATTATGAGTCCTTTAGTATTTACCATTCCTTATTTTCCTCTTATATCTATCAAGACATTAATCATTAATAACTAATTCTCTATAAACCCCATGAGATCAAACTTGTAGTTTCATTACATCAGTCATCATGAATAAGGGCTTGTATTATGTATAAGGGCTTGAGTGCCTCAAAAATAGATAGATAGATCCACTTCATGTGTAAGGTTTTAAACCTTTACATAATATATTAAATAATGAGGCATAAAGTAGATAATATCAATAGGGATACTCCTCATCAACATCAAGGATTTAGTCAAGCCAATCTAGACCTAAAATAGGGGTATAAAGTCAATAGTAAAGAGAAATTTGAGACAAATGAAGGAATAATCCAAGGAATTATGAAGATTATAGTATTATATAAATAAAACATGGCACCTAAACTCAATTCATCCCTTTATGAAACTCCAAATATGAATATGATAGCATGAATGTCTCTTTGAAAGGTCTCTTCACATATAACAAGGTTATTGTAGCAGGGGTCTAACAAGGGGGCATCACCCTATAACTCTAAAAATAGGGATTAAAATAACTTATCTTAGGTGAAATATTATTAATCACTCAAATTTCATATTTTTAACAGGGTTCTAGTGCTTAAGGAGGTATTTGATAGCACAGTGAGGCAAGGAGTTTGAAACTCAGTCCAAAACTAGCACCTAGAATAGTCATCACTGCTATCACCAAATCCAAAGTGTTTTAGGAGGTCTAAATAGGTATAAATATTTCAAAAATGATGTAAAATAAGTTAATTCATTAACCAAACCAAGATATCAATAAATAAAATTGAGTGAAGGCATGAAGATCAAGTTTCAAGGCTTAGTAGTAATACTAAGTTATCTTATTAGCAAAAATTAAGGTAATTTTGGGGATTTTAAGGTAATTGGTTTCCTTAATTCAATATACCTTATAAGAGTGAATGAAGTGTCCCTTAAATATGGATTTTAGTTTTCAAATATATTCATACAAGATATAGGACATCCTTGCATCTTGAAAGCAACCTCATGCATCTCCTTTATTCGTATAGAAGTCTGACACAGTTAACAAGCATCAAAAAAGAATATTCCAAGGAGTGACTAAGGAGGCCTCTTAAAGATCAAGTGTATATAAGAAAATGGAAGGATTTTTATGCCTTAATCTAGTACCTAATTCTCTATTAACATTATAATTAGCCTTAGAACATCCACTTTAGAAAGTACAATTGGACTATCTTAGTCTATTTAGTGAGATGATTTGGAATTATGGCAAGGGTGGAGGGTGATTGATAAAAAAAGAGGTATGATAGATATTTAAGGAACATTATGATGAGGATTAGATAATTAGAGACTAATAACTCAATGGCAATCCATTAGTCCTACCTGCTACCACAAGGGAGACTTAAAGGACACACAACTATAGCCACTTGAACTATTATATCCATGTCATGAGAAAAGAGTTAAGGAAAAGTGGGTTTGGTAGGAATACCAAGTCACTCATAGGAGATAAAATTTGTGTGATGACCAAATGGGATCAAAACCTAAAATTATGAGACTTTACCCCCTCAAAAAGGCCTAATACAAAGGCATAGACCTACAGTTAGCATGTCAAAAGCTAGCAAGGTGCGACCTTCCATTGCAAGGGTTAGAGGTCACTATATTAAGGTAATTAGTGGAAGGATTAGATTCAAATAGACATACCTAGGGTAAGGTTTCCCTAAAATTCTAAAAACACTCCTATGGATGAGAACCTACTGCCTCACCCAATCAAGGAGATAACACAGTACCTACAAGCTAGCCATTAGGTTAGACTTGAAGATGAGAATGAATAGTGTTTCAATTGCTCAGAGGTAAAGATAATTAAAAGGTATTGATGAATAATTATGTATCAAATTAAAAATAAGAATGAAATTTATTTATAACTAATGTCTCATGCTTAGTCAAAGTCACAATGAAGAGAAGATACATACATGCTTTTAAGGAAACTCTGTGAACTAGTATTAAGAGAGCATTCATATTAAGATCAACAACAGGTTGCAAACATTTTTGATTGATATAATGGTTTTCTAAAGGAATAAGGGATTCATAAGAAATTACCCAAGATGTTAGGTGCTTTAGGGAAGTAATGATCAAGACTTCAGGGTTTCATGACCCTGACAATACACAAACCATGAGTTAACTATTATAGTATGTAGAGTTTAGGCTAGTTAAGGACTTATAAATGATAAGGTATACATTATAATAAATGAATGAAATTATTAAGGTGTTTATAAGGTTTAAAAAATTTATTTATCAATGTTCACCCATACAACTTGACACTCAAACCTTGCATACCAAGCATAAAATAGGTATACCTATAAAAAGTATGTACATATCAAAGGCTACACTCTACTTCAAGCAAAAGGGAAATGTTAATAAAAGGATGTTTGATTCCCATATTTAATGAGAATAAAAAGGATTATTTTCATCACTTATGGAAGTAAGAATAACATTTACTTAGATTTGAAACACAACCAACATGAATGAATGTCCACCCATAGTAGATTGATGCTTATGAGGGACCCTAGTTTGCTCATGATATAAGGGAAGTTTTGGTGTAAATTTGATTAAGGTCTTAATTGAATTAGAGTTAAAAATCAAGGGTATCCACCTCAAATAATGCAAAGGAGCACCTATACATGATTGAGGCCCATAGACATATTCAAGCATACACAAGCTTGAGCCTTAAACATGAAAAGGGAAAAATATATAAAGAAATGGGTATAAACTAACCATGAAATTTATCATAAAATAAACCTATCCATGATCCAAAATACCTTAGGGGAAAATTCCAAATAGAACATACTCATAGGTTTCTTACCCAAACACAATCAACAGGTAGTTTGGGGGCTAGTTTTGACCAAAATGATGATTTGGAGCTCTTGCAGTCACAACAAACCCCCCAAAATTGGTGTATATTGTTATCATGACATATAAAATTGGTTAATATACTCAATTTGTATATAAAAATAATGGGTATACATACTATTTTGTCTTAGACCAAGCCTTGTCTAGGACTGTTACTTACTAGATTGGAGGTGCACTCATACCATATGAAGTATACAAACAATTGGGGACCTACAGAGGGTTTTGATTAAATTAGAGATGATGTTAAATGGTTAATAAAACTAAATCATAGGAATAATAGCTATATCAACAATCAAAACCTTAAAGGTGGGCTAACACTGATAGGAACACAATCTTGCTCACAGACCTTAGTGCCATTTGGAGGTTCCTTCAAGTTATTTTGGTAAGTCTGATGACCAAGGTAAGATTTAAAAGGATGTTTAAAACCTAAAAATAAGGTTACAATTTCCAATAGGTGAAGATATTGTTCAGGATGCCTTCAAACCATGCTTGAACTAGTCAATTTACACACGGGTAGTTTGAAGGCCATATTCAAGTGCTCACCTACTCCACCACATAGGTGATCAGATCCAAATATCCTAGGGAAGTTTAAGTCTCTTTATGGAATAAGAATCCATGATATATTTATTGTCAAGGGGCATATATTTATGAATGAATGTTAATAATTTTGGCACTTAAAAATGTCTTACAAACTAGTCTAGGGTCACTTTCTAGTGTTCATATCTTCATTCACCTTTTGCATGGGAACCCAAAACATTAATAAGATTTGAGGAGGTTAGTTCCCTTAATATTAATGACATTTTCTTCTATCTTTAATTTTTTTACTTCATAAACTATACTTAAGACTCCTGATCACTCCTAAACCTCCTTAAAACCCTAGGCACAACTAGTTGTAGAAAATTTGGTGTTTTGGTATCTTAGCACTCTAGATTGACCTTGAAATATCATGGATGTCAAAGTTCACTCAGATAAGACTCCACTCATGGTACCTAATTGTATGAACATGGTACAAAATTCTCATAAATCCATACTTTTTTAGAGTTTTAAGCAAAAAGGGGTATTCAGAAGCCCATATTGATTCCAATCCTTGAAATAGATAGTTTGTGACTTGATTCAAATCCTAAATTCATAACATGCCCAATATTTTACCTATAAATTCCTCTATAAGTGTCTTAAAAACTACCAGTCTACATGTGATTGAAGAAAAATGAATCAATCTATTAGGAAGAGTGAGATTTCAAGTGCCTAATGATGGTTTAAGCATACATCATGGTTGAAGGGGTTGTTTTAGTTATAGAGATATTGTTCTCATATATTTATAAGCTTATTATATGTCTTTCATGGTAGATATACATCAACACTTAGGAAATTAGGCCTAATAGGCCTACTTGGCCTACTTGATCAACTAAAGGAGCTCAAGTTTAGCATAAAATATATGGGGGATAAAGTAAAAGTAGAGAATAATGTCATGTAATTGATAATTAATGGGAAACATCACTCTTCAAGGCCATGATCCTGAGTTAAGAGGCAATTTCAAGGATTAATCCTCATTTAGAAATCTAGTGGGTTGCTCAAACACCTCATGGAGGCTAATTGCATTTCAATTAAACTTGTAACTACCATATGGAGTAATAGTGGACTATTTTAGGCATGGTCAAGCCTTTGAAAAAGAGTAAATAAAGTTGACTCTGCCCCATCACCTCAATTTCAATGCCAAAAGGAGCCTTTAAGGAGCATCAATGTATGAGAAAGAGGAAGAAAAGCTAAATAATTGATGTAACTATAGGTTTTAGTAGACCTTGGTTAGTGACGACCCCCTCTCCTCTTTTCCACACCACATTACCCTTTTATTGTATCAATTTTCATCTATATATTCAAGGATTTTGGCCCTAATTTGTATCCCTTAGGCTGGTATGAGGAAACTCTACCAACAATTGTACTTGTACACCTCTTGGAGTGAAGCATAAAACATTTGCATCTATTTACCGATCAATAAATAGTGTTTTACACTTGTCTTGATATGTAGAAGTGGTTGAATCTTCCCTTATATAGGTCCAAGTTCTACCTAAATGCTAACAAACTTTCCTTGTAGATCATATAGTGTGTCTTGGTGTTGATGTCCCAGGTTTAAAGTGGATGTTTGGTTGTAAGTGCCTTTGAACTAGGCCTTATCCTTAGTGCCCTCTTGATCAATTCAATCAAACTATCCTCTAGGTGAAACACTATTGCTTGTAAGCCATTATAGGTAGTGAGTTAGTTTTGATCATAGTCCATTAATGTGATGAATATTTCAATTTCAAAGAGTGGATAAATGAATTCATGGTGCATCACCACATTTTAGAGTTTTTTTTCCTATGAATTCACATTTACCCTTTTGATCCCCAAAGAGTTTAGATCTTAGAGAAAGAGCACTAAATTTACAAATTAGGGGGAGATCTCCCCTTAAAATCTAGAGGTTTGGCCTAATAGTAGGAGACCCATAGCCTAAGGTCATTCCCATGTTAGACTAGATTTGAGGTAAGAAATTGAACACTCTCCTCAGTTTGGGTGCAACCTAGAACCTCTAATAGTTATGACATGCTTGATGAGATGAGATTTAAGTGCCTTGATGCATGCTTTGATAACATGTAATAACACCTTACAACTATCATTAAAAATCTTCAAACACTACATCAACAAGAGTTGCAGTTAGAAAGTTATGGTAGATTCATGACAACTCTTCACTTTAGGGGTAGGAAGGGTTATCATTCTTATTTTCATCCATTTTCATGTGTTTGATAATGAGGTATGGAGGTATATCAGATATGAATATGTTATTCATACCCATATAGATAGACCTATGGCCCTTGCCAACTCAATCATGATTCCTACCCACCTTATCCTGACCCTTATCAACTCCATACTTACCCTTATAAGTCCCATGATGAGTTTTCCTATTGCCAAGACTATCAACCCTTATATGAGCCACACCTACCCCCTTGGTAGCATAATAATTAAGATGATCAATCATGGTAGTAGCATCACATCCTTGACATGTATACTCATACCCCAAGCCAATCTATAGCTAGCTTTAAACAAGCTTTATTGGACCATGAGAAGCACATGATGAACATTGATACATTGAAGGGGTACGAGAAAGAGATCCTAAGCATGTCATTATTACCATTATAATTTCATTTTAATAGGCCAAAATGGAATGGTCATTTTTCATGAAGGAGGGTCATTTAAGAGGAAACAATTATAAGTTGAATATAGAGGGATTAATCTCTAAGGTTGAGGAGAAGCTAGCAGTGCATGAAGAGCAACAAACACACCAACACCAGCTTTATGCCCTCTCCTTCACCCCATCCAAATATTATGCTGAAATTCTCATCACCACTCATAAGATCCCATAAATTGAGTTTCAAATTCATCAAGGTTCTCCCCAATTCCTCTCAACATTTCCCTCATGGAAATCTATTCAGAAGAGAGTCCAAGAAGAAGGAAATATTTGTGTTGAACAGACAAGTCATCATGATCAATCAAGATCTAATTTTTAAGCCTCCCTTGATAGGAAAATTGAATATGCAAATAAATATTTGTATTAGATAGTAATAGCTGAAAAAATGACACAACCTCATATGCACATACCTCCTTTCATTCCCCAGGCCATAATTCACACTATGCAAGAAAATCATAAGCCCAAGTTTCTATCTTGGAGTCAAGTGTTGTAGTCACAAAGGAAAGAAGAGAAATTAGGAAAACCCAAAGTCATTCAATCCCCACCATCTCCTCCTCAAGATTCTAAACCATTTCCCTCTTGGAGATTCATCTAGAGCAATATGTAGAAGAAGTAGGAGAGCATGGTTGTTGAAGATAAGTAGTTGAGTCAAGGAAATGTCACACACATCTCATCTCTCTTGGAGTCATTTAAAGAGTGTCTTATACTACTCCTTAAATAAGTAAGTAATGAATATAATGGTGAGTCTACAACTGATGATGATGACTTGTCAAAACCTGAAGAGGAGCTCATAATAGGGACATCACTAAGTAAGTAGGAACACCTTTTAGCTTTCAAAATTATAGAAGATGATAACTTGCAGGAGATTGATGGATCACATAAGAGATATACTTCCATTGGACAAAGTGAGGATGACCTCCAGTGCCTTCTTCATGATATGGAGGCTACTCTTCATCATGATAGTTCTCCAACACTTACAACAGTGGTAGAGCGAGAAGACAACCTTTAAAAGGTCTCATATGGTCAAGAAAAGGTATGTGTTTCTTTTGAGCTTCCCCTCCATGAGAATGGTCAAGGAGATCAATTTCAAGATTTTTTGAGGTCATAAACCTATGTTATCTTATTCTATAATCTACCCATAACTTAGTTTAGAATCAATAAGATGTGTTCATAAAATAAGGGGAAGGTATCTTAAAAAGCATACCATCTCAAGAAGCTACCACATTGGAAGATGATTTGTTTGAGGTCCTCAAACAAGGTTATCAACCTCTTATTCCAATTGAAACTGTCCCTTTTCCTTGTAGGCAATGTGTAAAACTTGAAAAACATGAATAAGAGAGGTTTGATATGTTTACAACAACTATTCATCCATGTGAAGGTATTCAAGGTGTCAAAATGATGAGTCTAGAGCTGAAAGAAAGACTGTTTGAGCCAAAAGGGGAGCGTGAAGATGAATTTGCAATAGTGTTTGAGGTTATTGAGATTGCTCCTAGTTATCTTATTCAAAGTGAAAGCCTAATATCACCTAGTCGTATGGATCTTGGAGACAACCACCATGATGAATTCCCAAAGTATACTAGCTCTCCTCAAGAGGTCAAAAGTAACCAAGAGTAGCAAGAGGTAAACCTTGAGGCACCAAATGAGTATGTGTTCATAGGCCATATATTTTTAGCTAATGTGGCATTTGAGAGCAACATAAGTGGTTTGGTCAACAAGAGGACTACTCCACCAAGTCTCCCATTCACTAAGATCCCTGCTTCACATCATTGCCTACCTTATGGGAAGAGAATCCAAATATACTTTCCCTTTGATCCAAAAGGGAGGAGTCACACTAAGGTTACTTGTATACTCTAGTCATTTAGGTTGTTTGTCTTACTTCAAATAATTATGGTACACAAGCTTATACTTTGTCTCCTTGTTGATTTTGTTTCTTGTTTGGTGTCTCTTAGAGTAGGTGTTAGTTTGTTTCCCTTATATGCCTTTTGTGTCTTGCTTTGAAACAGTCCAAGAAGTGTCATAAAGTGCAAACCAGTTGGTCAATCCATGTTTATAGTCCTTTAAATCATGTCATATTTGAGCCACTAGGTCCTCATGACCAGTAGGTTGGTCATCCCTAGGAATCACTAGAAATGTTGACCAATTTTGACCCCTAGGTCAAAATGGTCAACCCCATAATTGAAACTTGACCTTGTCATGGGTTTTTGAGTCATTATATGCCTTGATTTGTCCTTCATGAGTCTATTTTATCCTTTTAAACATCATTTAAGGTTCATTTGAAAAGATTAAGCTAAATGACTCTTGAAACCTAGTGTTATTTTAGGCCTTCATGATCATAGTCAAGTGAGTTCAAGTGGTTTAAGTGGTAAAAAGGGGATATTTCAGTCATCTATTGCAATGTTCAAGTCATTTAACACTTTCCATGGTTTGTACCACTCTTCAAAAAGGTGAAAAAGTTAAATCATAAGGTACACCCCACTTTCATGCATTTTATTGCCCTTTTTATGAATTCAAAAGGTGGTTTTTTGAGTGAAGTGGCATGTTAGAAGGAAAATAAATGTTTGAAAATGTTTTGATAGGTCTGTACACACCTTCAACAACTATAGAAACACTTGTTACCCTTCTTCCATCAACTTACAGGGTAGATGTGGCAATTTCAAGCCAAAAATAGATGTTTTCTCCTCAGTTCATATAGGTTTACTTTTAAGGGTTTATTTTAGATACTCCCATAGATGTATTTATACCCCTTAAGTGAAAATATAGGAGTTGGATGAGTTTTAGGTCAATAAGGTTGTAGAAACCTATCATTTTTCTCTATTACTCTCTTTTGCAACTTGTATAACATCTCAGGTTTTCACTTAGTATAGAAAGGAGAGAGGAATTCATGACCTAAGATTTTTTAGGGTGAAATTATGTCCCTTGACCACCTCATCCATGTCTTGTTTTTGCAAATCCATCTCCTGTGCTTTATGGGAAAAGCCTAACAATTTGACCACTCCCATGAGCTCATATTAGTTTTGGTTTATTGATGAAGTTTTTATAAAAATAAATGCTTACTTTGTGTTATTAAGGATAACTTCAACCATATATATCACCCACACCTATGACCCACATGTGTGGGAGTGTCTAAACTAACAAAATCCAAGATGTATTTTATTTACAAGGTATGGGTTGAATTCCTTGAAGTTACAAGATTTTGGTGTAATTAGGAGAGGATTGTGAGGATGTTTGAAATGTCTTATGAGTCCTTTGGTATTTCCCATGCCTTATTTTCCTCTCAAAGCTATCAAGACTTTTATTATTAAGCACTAATTCTCCATAATCCCCATGAGGTCAAACCTACAGTTTCATTGCATCAGTCATCATGAATAAGGGCTTGTACTATGTATAAGGGATTGAGTGTCTCCAAAAGAGAGCTTAATTTCCATTCATGTGTAAGGTTTGTAAATTTTAAATCAACTATTCAAGAAGTAGGCCTAAATGAGATAAGCTCAATAAGTGGACTCCTCATCAACATCAAGGATTGAGTCAAGCCAATCTAGACCTCAAACATTGGTATAAAGTCAATGATAAAGAACAATTTGAGATAAATTAAGGAAGAATAAAAGGCATTATGAATATTAAATGCTTTTAGAGACACCTCATGACACCTAAACTAAATTAATCCCTTAATAAAACTCCAAATATGAATAGGATAGCATGAATGTCTTTATGAAATGTCTCTTCACATATAACAAGGTTACTATAGCAAGGGTCTAACAAGGGAGCATCACCCTATAACACTCAAATCAGGGCTCAAAATCACTTATATTAGGTGAAATATGGTTAATCACTCAAATTTCATATTTTAAGTAGGGTCTAGTGCTTAAGGAGGTAGTTGATAACACAGTGAGGAAAGAAGTTGGAAACTCAGTCCAAAACTAGCACCTACAACATTCATCATTGATGTCACCAAATCCAAAGTGTTTTAAGTGTTTTAAATAGGTATTCATGTTTGAAACATGATGGGAACAAATTTAATTCATTCAACATACCAAGATATCAAGAAACCAAATTGAGTGAAGGCATGAAGATCAAGTTTCAAGGCTTAGTAGTAATCCCAAATTACCTTATTAGCAAAAATTAAGGTAATTTTGGGAATTTTAAGGTAATTGGTTTCTTTGATTCAATCTACCTTATGAGAGTGAATTAAGTGTCCATTCAATATGGAATTTATTTTTTGAGGATAGTTAAAAAAGTCATAGGCCATCTTTGCATCTTGAAAGCCACCTCATGCATCTCCTTTATTCATACAGAGGTCTGACATAATCAACAAGAATAAAAAAGGAATATTCCAAGGAGTGACTAAGGAGGTTTCTTCAACACAAAGTGTACATAAAAAGAGGGAAGGCTTATGATGACCTAACCCAATACCTACTACTATATGAACATTATAATTAGCCTTGGAGCATCCACTTTAGAAAGTACAATTGGACTGTCTTAGTCCATATAGTGAAATGGCTTGGAATTTTGGTAAGGGTAGAGAGTGATTGCTAAAAAAGGAGGTTTGATAGATATTTAAGGAACATTATGATGAGGAAAAGATCTTCAGAGACTAATAACTCAATGTAAATCTATTAATCTTGCCTACTACCACAAGGGAGACTCAAAAGATACACAACTACATCCACCTGAAGTATTCTATCCATGTCATGAGAAAAGATTTGAGTAAAAGTGTGTTTGGTATGAATTTCAAGCCCTTTATAGGAGATATAATGTGTGATTTGTTAGAGGTACAAACAACTAATAGTGGGGGTGAATTAGTGGTGGAAAACAATCTAATTCAATTTCTAAACCCTTCAAACACTTAAGTATTCAATACAAGCATTCGTGAAGAATTCAATATGTTTATAGCAATGAACAAATAGATAATGCATGATTACACACACAACACAAGATCTATGTGGGAAACCTTCTTGGGGAATAAAACCCACTCTCAAGCCTACAAACACATGGATTACTTATCCTATAAGAAATATGCAAACATGAGACTTTAGTGAAATACCTATTCCAAAAGGATCACCTACCCCTAAGATGGTCAAGTCCTAACCAAACTTTAGTGAAACACTTGTTCCACAAGGAACACCTATCCATAGGATGGTTAAGTCCTTCTAACCTAGATGTTGATCACCCTACCAATACCTATGATATGAACATATCCACCTTTGAATTGATGTCTTTAACACCTAATGATGGACCTCTAATTTTATAACCCCTAAAAACACCCTCTCCATCTCATACAATATTCTCACATAGGCATGCAACAATCTCTCTTCCTCTTCCCTCAAACTACCCTCATATACACACTCAGACCTATAAATCCTTCTTCTATTCACTTTTCTCACCAATATTCACACCTATAAGAGCATTGTCTTTGTCATCAAAAATATGACCTATAGGTCATACACACAATCATAAACCTAATTTGATCTATAACCCATCTACTGGGCACACTGCCTTTCTTCTATCCTTCACTCCACAACACTCACACATGCCTCTCTTTCACAAGTCTTCAAACTTTCAAGAGCACTATTTTTTGCATCATAAATATGACATATAGGTCATACACATAGTCATCAACCTACTCTATTATTCAATCCATCCAGTAGGCACCCTTACTCTCCTTCACCTCTCAACTCTATACTCTTCCTCCACTTAGATCCCCTTCTCACAAGTATATAAATCATCATCTTTGATTTCACTATTTATAGATTCTTCATGATTATTATCTTCTTGGTCAGCCTTAATACTTGACTTAACTCTTAAGGCTTCTATCATTCTCATAGGTTGGTCATAGCATCCATGGGTCACCCTCAAGCAACTACACCTTTCAATTAGGCCTTAGTATCCCTTATGGGCCTCATAGAGACCTATTCACTCCTTTATCACTTCAACAAGCAAATTAGAAACATAAGACCACTTCCAAATACATAGGTACACTCCAAATGACCCTTTTGACATCCTCAAATGGTCATAGTCATCATTACACACCTTTGTATATGCTCAATCTACTCAAACATTATCCTTGTACATAAGAACACCATGAACGAATAAACATTCAAATTTTAAGCATTTATTCATACTGAATATGGATTGGTCAAACCTCCAAAATCTATACAGATGATCCTCATGCAGTCTATAACACTCTCTAATATTTTATTCCCCTTGAAACATCCAAATACTATCAAAACAACTCAAAATATATTTCTCAGGTCACTTATAGAACATGGTAAAACACATATTCAAATTTGGAGCTCAATTAAGTTGACTATACATACATTCAGACCTTATAACTATATATAATGGATGCACCTTGAAGTTCTCTACAACTTTGCTTTTTATTGCATTAATAAATTTATCCTAGATCAAAAGTTATAGCTTAAAAACTATGCATTGGTTCTTCCTTCAATAATTTGAATATTCAAATTCCAACGGTCCTAATAAACATCAAACACTTTGTCATCATCTCATTTCTTCTTGATAATTTGGAACAAATGCGCTCCATTGATCTCTTCAAGAGTAGCTTAGACTTTAACTAGATTAAACATTAGACACTTTGACCTCTTTGACTCAATATGCATCATATATTTGCATCTGTATGAACACCCACTCATCTATAGATCCTTATCTGGTCCTTATCTTTAACTTTCAATGCTCACCATTGATATTTATTTGTATGAACCCCTATGAATCGTTGATCTTCTATCCAAGCTCTGTGAATGTGATATATGTCACTAACATGTTCATTCTTTGACATTTTGACTTTATACATGTCATTGGATCACAATCTATGATTTAATGCATATTGTTAGATCTTACTGACTACTTGACCTCAGACTTCAACCTAGTTAAACTTGATGGTCTTTGGCCCATCATAGTCTATAAGAGCAACTTCGAAGGTTTATAACTTGAGCTAGAAAACACTTCAAGAGTCCAAATATTTAGGGTACCTTATTGGCACTATAGATACCATCTCCATGAAAACCTTTGACCTTGGTTGACTCTCTGAGTACCTTCATTAAATGCACAAGCTTTTTGGTTCATTCATATATGTATGACGTGTAGTGATGGTTTTGCTAAGTATAGAAACTTAGTGAACTTCTATCTAAGAGGCTAACTTTGCACTTACATATCTTTAGCTATGCTCAACCTCATGACATAAAATTTGAACCATATAATCTCCTTTAATAGGGTAATCCATCCATATATCAATTTGATCCTAAAACCTTCACACATGTGAAATAAGACATCATCAATCTGCTCACTTAGTCTAATTTGCCACAAGACCAATTAGGCCTAGATGACCACAAAGAATAACCTAATGAACACCATGCATTCCCATAAACACTTAAAGCACTCTTGACACCCCATAGGGCCTATGCAACATGATCTCATCATGTATAACATTTATCAACATCCTATCCAAGCATATACTTAAGATCCATGCTTACATACTAGGCTACCAAGCCTATGCCAATACACTTTTCACATGCTTTTCTTCTCTCTTTGATCTAAAACCACATGAACATGATAGATACAATATGATAAGAATCAAACAACACTTACCTCAGCTTATATGCATCCAAATCCTACCTTGCACAACTTCAAGCTCAAACTCATCATCATCATGACATCACCACTTTGTCATTATATTTAACATTAATTTACACATGACATCAATATTTGGAATCAATTACAACACTCTAAAATAATCTCACCCTTTTTCATTGATGTCAACCTCTTTGTTTCCTTCTCCCCCTTTGCCATTAATTATAAAGTGGACTAAACAACCACCAAACTCTTATTAACATCATGAATGTATTCAAATAAAATTTCTAGGTGCTCAGGATACTTACATACCTCATATGAAAAAAATTATCCCCTTATGACATGAATCAATCTAAAATTGGACATATTTTATCCTTGGAATTGACAAACTGCTTACAAGCTCCCTTTGCTTATGCATGAAGATTCAACATATTTTCACAATTATGACTAGGTTTGATCAAGTCATCATATCAACCTTCTTGAATTCTCATCTATAGAAGATATCACCACATATTCAATATGACTAAATTATATCACATATTCTTCCCCTCACATCATGCATAGCTCCTCAAGCCGCTCAATCTATTTGAGTTAGATCCCCCTAATTCTATGCATACCACATTGTACTTCTCAACCATGCACCATGACTATTTTTTTTATCATGCACTGCTATCAATGATGACTAAACACATATGAACACAAAAAATTGATTTAAATCACCTTAATAAAACTGATTAGGACTCCTCCTAATATCTATGAGCCAATGTACCTCTTGAGCATCTTCAGATCTCCACACACTATGAAGAACCACCACATAGGCTTACTAGCCTTCTTCCTAAAGCCACCTCAAGGACAACCAATAGAACTTCATGCCACTAAAAAAAATAGGAATTATGATCTAAACCAACCTAATAACTCACATTGAAACACTCATGCCTTTCTCTTTTGGAGAAACTAAGCATAAGCATCAAATCTTCACACTAGGCCTATCTAGACTCCTTGTAGCCCTACCTAGAACTTGCAGAGACCACAACTTTAAATAGACACATCTTAAAGACCTAAAACTTCATATCTATATCACTCTCATATTCCCCCTCAAGAAAACCAATTTTCATTACCTAGCTCATCCTCTGCAACATACTTCCTTCACAAACCTACTAGCCAATTAGGCCCACATCTTGACAAAATCATGAATAATTTGAAAACCATAAAACTTCATATCTCTATAAAGCTTGATTTGAAAAACCCATTTGGCCCATTTAAACTATTAATAAGCCTCAAATCTAAATTCATAAGGTAAACCATTTTTATAGCATAGCCCAAAACTCTAGAATATTATAAACAAACAAGGTGAACAAACCTCCTTTTGGTCAACACCCACCTTTGAAACTTCTTTTACACCTAGAGACAACCATCATAGACATTTGGACCAATTTTTTTTCCTTCACACCTTTAGGAACCTTGACTTCTTATATCATGGCTTTGATCTTCAAAAAGAAAGATAAACCTGGGAGCACACAAAAACCTCCAAAAGGAACAAACATAATCATCAAGACACAAAACCACCTAGAACACATCATAAAGAAGTGCACATACCTTTCTAAGTACCAAACTCTTCTTGAAATTCCATCAATCTCATTATACCATTTGGAAACACCCATCCTGACCCTGCAGACACTACATAGACTATAAGAACACCTTATGACATCACTTTGATCTCATCAAAGCACTTTTCCCATCTTGGCAACTCACAAATCCTCCTTTTCCACCTAAAAACCTTTAATTTGACCCTATAGACTGCTCCAACTTAAAACACCCAACTCTTGCCTTCTTATACCTTGGAAACATCAAATTTTCACTTCAAGCTCCTTCTAGATAGAGATCACTTAAGGACCAAGTCCCTGAATACTACTAGAACACACAATTCACCATGCTTCCTCTTGCTTTTCAAGTGTCTCCTTGAAGCCTAGAGAGAGACACCCTAACTCACAATGTCTTACAACAATGTGAAGCTAGGAGTTGTCCACAACTCTTCATATTCTTGCTCTTCCTTGGTCATCTGATATTGATAATTCTTCTTCTTATTCTTAGGCTTAAGAGAAGTAGTATGCTCATCCACTACAATATTCTCCTTTTCTTCTAAGATTGGATTGACAACATATGGAAACAACAAAGATTCATGACATACCTTTTTAACTGAAGAAAGAACCTCATCAATGGGCATTAACAATTGATGTTCTTTGCATGAAACTTGCTTAACAATAGAGGACGTTCTCTTGGATCCATACATACCTCATAACTAGCATCAATTTGCACTTTAGTATTTTCCTTGAGCTTGACTTGAAATGAATTTTTAATCTTAATTTCTATCTAGTAAAATGACACATTCTCTTAGCATTCCTAAACCTTCTTCATATCTGATTCCTCTTTTTATTTAGCAAGCAGTTCACCTTGATCTTTCAACTCAAATGAATTAGTTTTCTTGGTCTTCACTTCCTTAGAATTCCATACTAATGATTGACATTTCTTGAGCATACTAGGAAGTCCATGCACCTTCTTATGACTTGAAAGCTTGCTTTTACAATATCTTGAAATATGACCAACTTGATGACAATAGAAAAAAATAACATCATTCACACCATCTTCTTGACGAATATTATGAATCTTGACAAACATACCATCTTATCTCTTAGGTTAATTATGCTCAAGCTTAACTATCTTAGGTCTCCATATCTTGGTTAGTATTTTCCCATACACTTTGGGGCGGAAACTAGCAATATGTCCCATGACATAACAATTATAGTAGACTACATTATCCATACCTCAAGCTGACCACTTATTCTTCCTTATAAGGTTTATTGTTTTATGACTAAAAAGCTTAAATGCAAAATAATGACCATGAAATGAACTTTCATACCTTATAGTGTTTGGTTACCTGATAGGTCTTCTCATGTTGCACTTGGTGCTTGTATCCTTCTTATCTTGAGCTAAACTCTCTTTTTTTGTTTCTTAGCCTTGTTTACTTTGACAACAAAGTAGTCATGCTCATATTACTTTGAACTCAACTTGGCATTTGTCCCTTCTAACTGAGTCTTGAGATTTCTACATTCTTCCTCTTTTGAACTCAGATTAGTCTTTGTAACTCTTAATTGATCCTTAGGATCTTGCATGGTCATCTTGTCTTATTTGACTATGACCTATTAATGTTCATCCTTTTGGGAAATAAGATTAGTCTTCAATTGAACACATTCATCTTCTTTAGATCCCATGCTTGAACTTGTAGCCTCCAATTGAATTATGAGATCTTTGATGGTCTCCTTATCCTTCTTAGCTTCTTTATCCATGTCATCCTTCAATATACATGCTTTATCTTACATATACTTAATCAATTCTTTATTTTTCTTTTCCTCTCTTATGGACTTGCCTGATAATCTCACTTCAAGAGACCTGACTTGTGCTTCAAGACCTCTTATCATATTCCTCATTTTATGATTCCTTTTTTTCTCCTTTAATTCACCAAGTACACTCATGAGCTCATCTTCTAGATCAACTTCTTCTTCCTCACTATCATAGCCAACTTGTTCATCATCCATGATGTTATTTTATTTTGAACAACTTTCCTTTTTACCCATATTGTACCTTAGATCACCTTCAAGTGGTTAAACTTGTAAAAAAGGTCCTACTTTGATACCAATTGTTAGAGGTACAAACCACTGAGAGGGGGGTGAATCAGTGGTGGAAAACAATCCAATTTAATTTCAAAACCCTTTAAAGATTTAAGCATTCAATACAACCATTGTTTATAGCAATGAACAAATAAATAATGCAAGATTACACACACAACACAAGATCTGTGAAAGAAACCCTCATGGGGAATAAAACACACTCTTAATCCTAAAAAACATGGACTAATTATCCTATAATAAGTATGCAAACATGAGACTTTAGTGAAACACATGTTCCACAAGGAGCACCTACCCCTAGCATGGTCAAGTCCTTTTGACCAGGCTTTAGTGAAACACCTATTCCACAAGGAACACCTACCCATAAGATGGTCAAGTCATTTTGACCAAACTGTATTGAAATAACTATTATACAAGGATCACCTACCCCGAGGATGGTCAAGTCATTTTGACCAAACTTTAGTGAAACACCTATTCCATAAAGAGCACCTGCCCTTAGGATGGTCAAGTCCTTTTGACCTAGATGTTGAGCACCCTCCCAACACCTATAATATGAACATATCAATGTTTGAATTGATGTCTTCAATACTTGATGATGGACATCTAATTTTATAACCCCTATAAATCACCCTTTCTATCTCATACAAGCCTCTCACATAGGCATGCCACAATCTCTCTTCCTCTTTACTCAAACTACCCTCATATACAAACTCAAACCTACAAATCCTTCTTCTATTCATTTTTCTCCCCAATTTTAAAACCTATAAGAGAAAAATATTTGACATCAAAAACATGACCTATAGGTCATACACATAATCATAAACTTGATCTTATTTATAACCCCTCCATTAGGCACACTCTCTTTCTTCTATCTTTCAATCCACAACACTCACATATGCTTCTCTTCCACAAGTCTTTAAACCTACAAGAGCACTATTTTTGACATTAAAAATATGACCTATAGGTCATACACATAGTCATCAACCTATTTTATTCTTCAATCCATCCACTAGGAACCCTTACTCTCCTTCACCTCTCAACTCTATACTCTTCCTCCACTTAAATCCTCTTCTCACAAGTCTAAAAATCATCTTTGATTTCACTATTTATAGAGCCTTCATGATTATTATCTTCTTGGTTAGCCATAATACTTTCCTTATCCCTTAAGGATTCTATCACATGAATACATAGCTCAATATCATTATCATATGTTGGCCATAGCATCCATGGGTTAGCCTTAAGCAACTACACCTTTCAACTAGGCCTTAATATCCCTTATAGGTCTCATGGAGACCTATTCAATCCTTTATCACTTCACAAGCAAATTATAAACATAGGACCAATTTAAAATGCATAGATCCACTCCACATGACCCCTTAGACATCCTCAAATGATCACAGTCCTCATTACACACCTCTGCATATGTTATATCTTCTCAAACATTAGCCTTGTACATAAGAACACCATGAATGAACAAATAGTCAACTTGTAAGAATTTATTCATACTAAATATAGATTGGTCAAACCTCCAAAATCCATATAGATGATCCTCATGGAGTATACAAAACTCTTCAATAGCTCAGTCCCCTTAAAACATCCAAATACCATTAGAACAACTCAAAATATCCTTCTTGAGTTACTTATAGAATATGGTCAAACACATAGTCAACTTTGGAGCTCAATAACTTTGATTGTACAAACATTCAGACCTTCTAACTAGATACAATGGATGTTCCTTGAAGTCATATATAACTTTTCTTTTTAATACATCAATTAATTTGTCTTGGATCATAAGTTATAGCTCAAAAACTAAGCATTGGTTATTCCTTCATTAATTTGAATATTTAAATTCTAACGGTCACTGTTAAATGTCAAACACTTTATCATCATCTCGTTGCTTCCTGATAATTTGGAACAAATGCACTTTATCAATTTCTTCAAGAGTATCCTAGACTTTAACAAGATTAAACATCAGATACTTTGACCTCTTTGAATTAATACACATCATATATTTGCATCTATATGAACACCTGCTCATCATTAGATCCTTATCTAGTCTTGATCTTTACCTTGCATTACTCACCGTTGATCTCTATCTGTACGAACCCTCATGAACCATTGATCTTCTATCCAAGCTTCATGAATGTGACACATGTCACTAGCATGCTAATTGTTTGACATTTTGACTTTATGCATGTTTTTTTATCACAATACATGATATAACATGCACCATTATATCTTAATGACTAGTTGATCTCAGACTTCAACATAGTTAAACTTGACGGTCTTTGGCCCATCATAGTCTGTAAGAGCAACTTCAAAGATTTATAACTTGAGATACAAAACACTTTAAGAGTCAAAATATTTAGGTCACCTTATTGGAACTATATAAAACATCTCCATGAAAACCTTTGACCTTAGTTGACACTCTGAGTACCTAAATTAAATGCACAAACTTGTTGGTTCATTCATATCTGTGTGATGTGCAGTGACGATCTGGCTAAGTATAGAAACTTACTGAACTTTTATCTAAGAGGCTAACTTTTCACCTACATATATTTAGCGATGCTCAACCTCATGACCTAAAATTTGAACCATTTTATCTCCTTTTATAGGGGAATCCATCCATATATCAAGCTGATCTTAAAACCTTCACATGTGTGAAATATGATGTCATCAATTTACTCGCTCAATTTGATTTACCACAGGACCAACTAGGCCTAGATGACCACAAATAATAACCTAATGAAGACCATGTATTACCATAATCAATTAAATCACTATTGACACCCCATAGGACCTCTGAAACATGATCTCATCATCCATAACATTCATCAACATCCTATCTAAGCATATACTAAAGATCCATGCTTACATACTAGGCTACCAAGCCTATGCTAACAAACTATTCACGTTCTTGTCTTATCTCCTTAATATGAAACCACATCAACATAATAGATACAATATTATAAGAATCAAATAATAATTACCTCAGCTCATATGCATCCAAATCCTACCTTGCACAACTTCAGGCTCAAACTAATCATCATCATGACATCGCCACTTTGTCATTACCTTTGACATCAATGCACACATGACATAAATCTTTGACATAAATGAATATATTTTCTAAATTTAGTGATGACCAAAGGGGATCAAATCCTATAATTATAAGACTTTACCCCCTCAAAAAATCCTAATGCAAAGGCATAGACCTATAGTCAGCATGTCAAAAGTTAGCATGGTGTGACCTTCCATTACAAGTATTGAAGGTCACTATCTTAAGGTAATTAGGGGGAGGAGTGGATTCATAGAGAACTCCCCAGGGTAGGGTTTCCATAAAATTTTGAAAATAATCCTATGGAGGAGAACCTACCCCCTCACCCAGTCAAGTAGATAAGAAAGCACCTACATGTTGCCCATTAGGTCAAACTTGAAGATGAGAATGAACATATTTGAATGGATCAAAATCCAAGCTAATTAAAAGGTCTTGATGCATTATTAGGTCTCAAATGAAAAATAAGAATGAAATGTCTATATAACTAAGGTCCCATTTTATTCAAAGTCACAAATGAAGAGAAGATACACACAGACATTCAAAGAAACTCTATGAATTAGTATTAAGAGAGCATGCATATTAAGATCAACAATAAGTTACAGACATTTTTGATTGATCTAAGGATTTTTTGAAGGAATAAGGGATTCATAGGAAAGTATACAAGGTTTCAAGAGTTTAATCAAGTAATGATCAACACTTCAAGTTTTCAGGACCCTGACAGTGCATAAACCTTGAGCTAATTATGTATAATATGTAATGTTTGGGATAGTTAAGGACTTAGAAATGAAAAGGTACACATTAAAGGAAATGAATGGAAGTAATAAGGTGTTTTTAAGGTTTAAACATGATATTGATCGATGTTTACCCATATAAGTTGACACTCAGACCCTACATACCAAGCATCAAAGATGTATACCTGCAACAAGTCTATGCATATCAAAGGCTACACTCTACTTTTAGCAAAACGGAAATGTTAATATAAGGATGTCTGATTCCCATATTCAATAAAAAGAAAAAGAGTGATGTCCATCACTTATGGAAGGCAAAATAACATCTACTTAAATTTGAAACACATAATCAACATGAGTGAATGCCTACCCACAGTAGATTGATGCTTACGAGGGACCCTAATTTGCTCATGTTATAAAGGTAGTGTTTGTGGAAATTTAATCAAGGTTTGTATTTAATGAGAGTGAAAAATAAATGGTATCCACCTCAAAGAAGGCCAAGGATCACCTATATAAATTTTGAGGCCCACAGGCATATTGAAGCATAGGCAAGCTTGAGCCTTAAACATGAAGAGGGAAGGATATATAAAGAAAGGAGAATAAACTAACCATTCCATTGATAATAAAATAAAACTATCCATGGTCACCAATACCTCAAGGTAAAATTCCAAATATAATATAATCAGAGGTTTCTTACCCAAACAGAGTCAGTAGGTAGTTTGGGGGCTAGTTTTAACCAAAATGATGATTTAGAGCCCATGAAGCCACAATAAACCCCCAAAAATTGGTGTAGATAATTATAATAACTATAAAATGGGATGATATAATCATTTAGTCTATATAAATATTGGATATACCCATTTTTTTGTCTCAAACCAAGGCTTGTCTAAGACTGTCACTTAGTGGATTGGAGGTACACTCATGCCATATGATGTCTAAAGATAATTGGAGACCTAAAAATGGTTTTGATTAAATTATATATGATGTTAAAAGGATAATAAATCTCCTTTAGAGGTATAATATCTATATCAATAGTCAAAACCTTAAAGGTGGGCTAATATAAAAAGGGACATTATCTTGCCCACAGACCCTAGTACCATTTGGAGGTTCCTTCAAGCTGTTATAATAATTATGATGGCCAATGTAAGATGTATAAGTATGTGTAAGCCCTAAAAATAAGGTTCAAAGTTATAGGAGGTTAAGATATTGTTTAGGAGGCATTCAAACCATGCTCAAAGTAGTCACTTTGCACACAGGCAATTTGAAGGCCATTTTCAAGTATTCAGCTACTCCACCACATATGCACTTAGAGCTAAATATCATAGGTAATTTTAAGTCTCCATATGTAATAATAATCCATGATATATTTATTTTAATTAAGGGTCATATATTTATGAAAAGATGTTAAGAAGTTTGGTACTCAAAAATGGCCTAAAATCTACCCTAGGGTCACCTTCTAGTATTCATATCTTCATTCACCCTTTGCATGGGAACCCAAACCATTCATAGGAGTTGAGGAGGTTAGTACCCTTGAGATTCATGCCATTTTTTTTTCTCTTGGATGTTTTTACTTCATGAACTATCCTTAACACTCCTAACCACTCCTAAACCTCCCTAAAAGCCCAGGTAGACCTAGTTGTAGAAAACTTGGTGTTTTATTATCTTATCACCCTATATTAGCCTATAAATCTCATGGATGTAAAATTACACTTAGATAAGACTCCATTCATGATACCTGATTGTATGAACATGGTACAAAATTCTAAAAAATCCATACTTTTTTAGAGTTTTAAGCAAAAAAGGGGTATATTGAAGTCCAAATTGATTCCAATCCTTAGAATAGATAGTTTGGGGCTTGTTTCCACTCTTGAGGTCATAACATGCTCAATATTACAACTATAAATTCCTCTACAAGTGTCTTCAAAAATTTTAGTTTGCAAGTGATTGAAGAAGAATGGATCATTCTACTAGGAAGAGTGAGATTTCAAGTGCCTAATGATGGTTTAAGAATACATCATGGTTGAAGGGGTTGTTTTAGGTATATATATATATATATATATATATATATATATATATATATATATATATATATATATATATATATCTTGTTATCATAGGTTTATAAGCTTCATATAGGTCTTTCATGGCAAATATACATCAACACTTAGGCAATTAGGCCTAATAGGCTTATTTGGTCTACTTGGTCAACCAAAGGAGCTCAAGTTTGGTATAGAAAGGATGAGGGAGAAAGTAAAAGCCATGATCCTAAGTTAAGAGGTAATTTCAAGGTTTAATCCATGATCTCAAGTTAAGAGGTAATTTTAAGGTTTAATCCAAGTTAAGGATGGGAAAATTTACTCTTCAAATCCATGATCCTAAGTTAAGAGGTAATTTCAAGGTTTAATGCTCATTTAGAAAGCTAATGGGCTGCTCAAACGTCTCATGGAGGCGAATTTCATTTCAATTAACCTTGTAAATACCATATGGAGTAATATTGTACTATTTTAAGCATGATAAATCCTTTGAAAAATAGCAGCTAAAGTTGACTCAGCCCCATCACCTCAATTTCAACACCAAATGGAGCCTTAAGGAGCATAAATGTATGGTAGAGTAGAAGAAGAGCTAAATAATTAATGTAAATATAGGATTGAGTGGACCTTAGTCATTTATGACCCCCTCTCCACTTTTACATACCACATTCCCCTCTTCTTATCTCTTTTTCTTCTATATATTCAAGGATTTTAGCCTTAGTTTATATCCTTTAGGTTGGTATGAGGAAACTCTACCAACACTCTTACTTGTACACCTCTTGGAGTGATGAATAGAAAATTTTCAATTGTTTACCAATCATTACTTAGTGTTTTATACTTGTCTTGATATTAAAAATTGGTTGAATCTTCCCTTATGTAGGTCTAAGTTCCACCTAAGTGCTAAAAAACTTTCCTTGCAAGTCATCGAGTGTGTCTTGGTGATGATGTCCCAATTTTGAAGTGGATGTTTGGTTGTAAGTGCCTTTGAACCACGTCTTATCCTCAGTTCCCTCTTACTCAATTTAATCAAACTAACCTCTAGGTAAAACACTATTAATTGGAATCCATTGTAGGTAGTGTGTTAGTTCTATTCATAGTCCATTAGTATGATGAAGATTTCAATCTCAAAGAGTGCATAAATGAATTCATGGTGCATCACCACACTTTAGAGTAGGTTTTTTTTTCATGTAATCTCCTTTACCCTTTTCATCCCCATAGAGTTTAGATATTATAGGTAGAGCACTAAATAAATAAATCAATGGAGTTATCCCCTTAATATATATAGGTTTGGCCTAATAATAGGTAACCCATATCCTAAGGTCATTCCCATGTTGTACTGGGTTTGAGGTTAGGAATTGAACACTCATCTCCTTAGCTTGGGTGCAACCTAGAACCTCCAATAGTTTTGGCACACCCAGTGGGACAAAATTCAAGTGCCATGAATCATGATTTGATAATTTAGAAGAACACCTTGTAGCTATCTTTGAAATCTTCAAAAAATACATTAGTAAGAGTTGCAGTCAAAAAGTTACGACATATTCATGATAACTCTTCACTTCAAGGGTAAGAAGGGTTATCATTCCTATTTTCATCCATTTTCATGTGTTTGATAATGAGGTATGGAGGTATATCATACATGAATATGTTTTTCATACCCTTATGGATATACCTATGACCCTTTCCAACTTAGTCATGATTCTTACCCACCTTATCCTGACCCTTATCTGCACCATACTTCCTTATTAGTCCCATGATGATTTTTACTATTAGCAAGACTATTAACCTTGCTATAAGACACACCTACCCCCTTGGCAACATAATCATCAAGATGATCAGTCATGTAAGTATCATGACATATTTTCCATGCCTACTCATAGCCCAAGCTAACCCATATCTAGCCTTAAATAAGTTTTATTGGACCATGAGGAGCACATGATGAACATTGATACATTGAAGGGGTATGGGCAAGAGATCCCAAATCATCTCATTAGGAGTGTTAAAATGTCATTATAGTAAGCCAAAATGGATTGCTCATTTCAAATAAAGGAGGTTCATCTAAGAAGAGGCAATGATATGTTGAATATAGAGGGACTAATCTCTAAGTTTGAGGAGAAGCTAGCAGTGCATGAAGAGCAATAAACACACCAGCACCAACTTTCTACCATTTCCTTCACCCCATCTCAATATTATGTTGAGATTTTCATCACCCCTCATAAGCTCCCATAAATTTAGTTAAAAGTCATCAATTTTCCCCCTAACCGCTCTCAACCTTTCCCTCATGGAAATCTATTCAAAAGAGAGTCCAAGAAGCAAGAAAGGTTTGTATTGAAAAGACTAGTCATCATGATCAATCAAGATCTAATTTTGAATCCTCTCTTAATAAGAAAATTGAAGCTAAAAATAAAAATTTGTATTAGATAGTAGCATCTATAATAATTATATGACCTTAGCTTCACATACCTCCTTTCATTCCCCAAGCCACAATGCACATTATGCAAGAAAATAATAATCCCAAGTTTCCATCTTGGAGTCAAGTGTTGCAGTCAAAAAGGAAAGAAGAGAAGTTAATCAAACCCAAATTCATTCAATCCACACCCTCCCCTCCTTAATATTCTAAACCATTTTCCTCTTAGATATTCATCTAGATCAATATGCATAAGAAGGAGGAGAGCATGGTTATTGAATATAAGCAACTGAGTCAAGGAAATGTCACACGAATCTCATCTCTCTTGGAGTCATTCCAAGAGTGTCCTATGTTACTTCTTGAATAATTAAGAAATGAATATAAGGGTGAGTTTTCAACTGATGATGATGACTTGTTAGAGCCTAAATAAGATCTCACAATAGGGAAACCATTTGGTAACTATGAACACCTTTTAGTTTTCAAAATTGTAAAAGATAATAACTTGTAGGAGCTTGATGGATCACATAAGAGATATACTTCCATTTGAGAAAGTGAGGATGACCTCCAATACCTATTTGATGATATGGAGGATGATCTTCATCATGACAATCCTCAAATACTTTTAGTAATGGTAGAACAAGAAGACAACCTTCAAATTATCTCATATGGTCAAGAAAAGGTATGTGGTTGTTTTGAGCTTCCCCTTCATGAGCATGGTCAAAGAAATCAATTGAAAGATTTGTTTGAGGTCATAAAATTAGGTTATCTTCTTCTATAATCCTGCCATAAATTTGTTTACAATCAAGAAGATGTGTTCACCAAACAAGGGGAAGTCAAATCCAAAATCATGCCATCTCAAGAAGCTACCACATTGGAAGATGATTTATTTGAGGTCCTCAAATAAGGTTATCAACCTCTTGTTCTAGTTGAAACTATTCCTTTTCCTAGTAGGCAATGTGTAAAACTTGAGAAACATGAAGAAGAGAGTTTTGATATGTTTACAATAGTTATTCATCCATGTGAAGGTATCGAAGGTATCAAAATGATGAATCTAGAGATGGAAGAAGGACTATTTAAGCCAAAAAGGGAGCCTAAAGATGAATTTGCAATAGTGTGTGAGTTATTTAGATTGATCCTAGTTATGTACTTCAAAGTTAAAGCTTAATAACACCTAGTTTCATGGATCTAGGAGACAACCACCGTGATGCATTCCCAAAGTGTAATAGTTCTCCTCAAGTGGTCAAAAGCAACAAAGAATAGTAAGAGGTAAACCTTGAGTCACAAAATGAGTATCTATTCATAGGCCATCTATTTTCAATTTATGTGGCATTTGAGAGGATCATAAGTGGGTTGGTAAACAAGATGA
The DNA here is from genome assembly GCA_037957365.1 of Torreya grandis. Classification (NCBI taxonomy): domain Eukaryota; kingdom Viridiplantae; phylum Streptophyta; class Pinopsida; order Cupressales; family Taxaceae; genus Torreya; species Torreya grandis. The sequence continues at coordinate 358,105 of JARHVA010001556.1, read as the reverse complement.
TTATTCCATCATGTCTCCCATTCAATATGCTTCACATCATTGACTACATTATGGGAAGTGAATCCAGAGACACTTTCCCTTAGATTTAGGAGGGAAGAGGCACACTAAGGTTAGTTGGATACACTAGTTGTTTAGGTTATTTGTCTTACTTCAAATAAGTGTGGTACACAAGCTTGTACTTTGTCTCCTTATTGGTTCTATTTCTTTTTTTTGTGTCTCTTAGAGTAGGTGTTAGTTTGTTTCCTTTGTCTATCTTTAGTGTCTTACTTTGAAATAGTTGAAGAAGTGTCATAAAGTGAAAACCAATTGGGTAATCCATGTTTTTAGTCCTTCAAGTCATGTCATACTTGAGCCACTAGGTCCTCATGACCAGTAGGTTGGTCATCCCTAGGAGTCACCAAAAATGTTGGCCAATTTTAACCCCTAAGTAAAAATGGTCAACCCCACATTTGAAACTTGACCTTATCATGGGTTTCTGAGTCAGTATATGCCTTTATTTGTCCTTCATGAGTCTATTTTATCCTTTTTAACATCATTTAAGGTTTATTTGAAAAGATTAAGGTAAATGACTCTTAACCATAGTCAAGTGAGTTCAAGTGGTCTAAGCAGTAAAAAAGGGCCATTTCAATCATATATTTCAATGTTCAAGTGATATAACACTTACCATGGTCTGTACCACTCTTCAAAGAGGTAAAAAGGCCAAATCATAATGTACGCCCCACTTCCATGTATTTTATTGCCCTTTTTATGACTTAAAAAGGTATTTTTTTGAGTGAAGTAGCATGATGGATGGAAAGTAAAATTTTAAAAATATTATGAAAGGTCTTTACACACCTTAAACAACTATAAAAACACTTGGCACCCTTTTTCCCTCAACTTCTAGGGTAGATGTGATAGTTTCAAGCCAAAAATAGTTGTTTTCTCCTTAGTACGTATCAGTGTACTTACAAGGATTTATTAAAGATACTCCCATAGATGTATTTATACTCCATAGGTACAAATCCAATATTTGGATGTGTTCTAGGTCCATAAGGTTGCAGAAACCTATCACATTTCTCCATTGCTCTCTTTGGTAACTTGTATAATAGCTCAAGTTTTCACTTAGTACAGAGAAGAGACAGAAATTCATGACCTAATATTTTGGGGAATGAATTAATGTCCCTTTAATTCCTCATCCATGTATTTTTTTTTCAAATACATCTCTTTTCTTGTATGAACAAATCCTAACAATCTGGGCACTCCCATGAGCTCATCTGTTTGTGCAAGGGTTAAGGTTTATAACAATTTTGGTCTACTATTAAAGTTTTGTTGAAAATAAATTCATTTTTTTGTTATAAATGATCCCCTAGACCATATACATCACCCACACCTCTATCCCACATGTGTGGGAGTGTCTAAACTAACAAATTCTAAGATGTATTATATTTACAAAGTATGGGTTGAATTCCTTGAAGTTGTAAGATTTTGGTAAAATTAGGAGAGGATTGTGAGGATGTTTGAAATGTATTATGAGTCATTTGGTATTTATCATTCCTTATTTTCCTCTCATAGCTATCAATACATTCATTACTAAGCACTAATTCTACATAAGCCCCATGAGGTCAAACCTGTAGTTTCATTGCATCAATTATCATGAACAAGGGCTTGTACTATGTATAAGGGCTTGAGTGCCTCAAAAAGAGATAGCATGATCCAAATTAATGTAAAAGGTTTAAAATTTTTACATCATATATTAAAGAAGGAGGTATAAAGGATATATTCTCAAAAATGAAACTCTTCATCAACATCAAGGATTCAATCAAGCCAATCTAGACCTCAAACAGGGGTATAAAGTCAATGGTAAAGAGTAATTTGAGAAAAATAAAGGAAGTATCTGAGGAATTATGAAGATTAAAATATTTAATAGATACCCCATGGCAACTAAACTCAATTCATCCCTTCATGTAATTCCAAATATGAATATGATAGCATGAATTTCTTTTTGAAAGGTCTCTTCACATATAATAAGGTTACTGTAGCAAGGGTCTAACAAGGGGGGATAACCCTATAATGCTCAAAATAGGGATGAAAAGAAATTATCTTAGGTGAAATATGGTTAATCACTCAAATTTATTATTCTGAATAGGTTTCTAGTGCTTAATGAGGTAGTTGATAGCACAATGAGGAAAGAAGTTTGAAACTCAGTCCAAAACTAGCACCTACAACATTTACCACTACTGTCACCAAATCCAAGGTGTTTAAAGTGGTATAAATATGTATACATGTTTGAAACATGATGGAAACCAAGTTAATTCATTCACAAAACCAAGATATCAAGAAACCAAATTGATTGAAAGCATGAAGAGTAAGTTTCAAGGCTTAGTAGTAATCCTCAGTTACCTTATTTACAAAAATTAAGGTAATTTTGGGAATTTTAAGGTAATTGGTTTCCTTGTTTCAATATAAATTATGAGAGTGAATTAAGTGTCCCTTAAATATTAAATTTATTTTTTAAGGAAATTAAAACAAGCCATAGTCCATCCTTGCATCTTGAAAGCAGCCTCATGCATCTCCTATGTCCATACAAAGGTCTGACACAATCAACAAGCATCAAAAAGGAATATTCCAAAGAATGACTAAGGAGGCCTCTTCAAGATAAAGTGTAGATAATAAAAGGGAAGGCTTGTGATGACCTAATATATTACCTAATTTTATATTAACATTATAAGTAACCTTGGAGCATCCACTTTAGAAAGTACAATATGACTATCTTAGTCCATATAGTGAGATGGCTTGGAATTATGGCAAGGGTGGAGGGTGACTCTTAAAAAAGGAGTTATAATAGATACTTAAAGAACATTATGATGAGGAATATATTATTAGAGACTAGTAACTCAATGGAAATCCATTAGTCCTACCTAATACCACAAGGGAGATTCAAAAGACACACAACTACATCCACCTGAACTATTCTATCCATGTCATGAGAAAAGAGTTGAGGGAAAGTGTTTTTGGTATGATTTTCAAGTCCCTTATAGGAGATAAAACGTGTGAGTGATGATAAAATGTGATCAAAGACTATAATTATGATATTTTACCCCCTCAAAATGTCCTAATATAAAGGCATATACCTACAGTCAGCATGTCAAAACCTAGGAGGGTGTGACCTTCCATTGCAAGGGTTAGAAATCACTATCTTAAGGTAATTAGTAGAAGGAGTGGATTCACATAGACCTCCCTAGGGTAGGGTATCCATAATATTCTCAAAAAACTCCTATGGAGGAGAACCTACCCCCTCACCTAGTCAAGGAGATAAGAGAGCACCTACAAGCTGCCCATTAGGTCAGACTTGAAGATGAGAATGAATAGTGTTTTAATGGCTCAGACGCCAAGCTAAGAAAAAGGTCTTGATGCATAAGTAGGCCTAAAATGAAAAATAATAATAAAATTTCTATATAAATAAGGTCCCTTTCTTAGTCAAATCCATAAATGAAGAGAAGGCACATACATAATTTCAAGGAAACTATGTGAACTAGTATTAAAAGAGCATGCATATTAAGATCAATAATAGGTTACAAATATTTTCTATTTATATAAGGGTTGTGTGAATGAATAGGGTATTCATAGGAAATTATCCAAGGTTTCAAGAGATTTATTCAAGTAATGATCAAGATGTCAGGGTTTTATGACCCTGACAGTGCATAAACCCTAAGTTAATTGTGTATAGTATGTAGGGTTTGGGCTAGTTAAGGACTTAGCAATGAGAAGGTATACATTATAGGAAATAAATGGAAGTAATAAGGTGTTTCTAATGTTAAAACAAGATATTTATCAATATTCACCCATATAACTTGACACTTATACCCTACATACCAAGCATAAAATAGGTATACCTACATTAAGTCTTAGCATATCAAAGGCTACACTCTATTTTTAGCAAAAGGGCAATGTTCATACAAGGATGTCTGAGTCCCATATTTAATGAGAATACAAAGAGTTATTTTCATCACTTATGGAAGGAAAAATAGAATCTACTCAAATTTGAAACACATAATCAACATGAGTAAATATCTACCCACAGTAGATTGATGCTTATCACAGACCCTGCTTTGCTCATGATATAAGGGTAGTGTTTGTGGAAAGTTCATTAAGGTTTGTATTTTATGAGAGTGAAAAATCAAGGGTAACCACCTCAAAGAAGACAAAGGAGTACCTATATAGGATTGAGGACCATATTCATATTCAATCATAAGCAGGCTTCAGCCTTAAACATGAAGAGGAAAGGATACCCACTATACTCACTATTTTGTCTCAAACCAAGGCTTGTCTAGGACTGTCACTTAATGGATTAGAGGTTCACTCATGCCATATGAAGTATATAGATAATTGGGGACCTACATAGGGTTTTAATTCAATTAGAGATGATTTTAAAATGTTACTAAACCTAATTCATAAGTCTAATACCTAGACCAATAGTCAAAACCTTAAAGTTGGGCTAACATAGACATGAACACAGTCTTGCCCATAGACCCTAGTGCCATTTAGAGGTTCTTTCAAGATATTGTGATCATTATGATGGATAAGTTAATATGTATAAGTATTTTTAAGTCCTAAAAATAAGGTTAAAATTTCTAAGAGGTGAAGAGATTGTTCAAGATACCTTTAAACCATGCTCGAACCAGTCAATTTACACACAGGTAGCTTGAAGGCCATTTTCAAGTTTCACCTATTCCACAACATAAGTGATTAGAGATAAATCTCCTCAAGAATTTTAAGTGTCCATATGGAATAAGAATACATGATAGGTTAATTGGAATTAAGGGTCATATCTTTATGAATGAATGTTAAGATGTTTGGTACTTAAAAATGGCCTTAAAACTACCTTAGGGTCACCTTATACTGTTCATCTCTTCATTCACCCTTTGCATGGGAACCCAAACCATTAATATGAGTTGAGGAGGTTAGTACCCTTGAGATTAATGCCATTTTTTTTATCTTGGATGTTCATACTTCATTAACTATCCTTAAGGCTCCTGACCACTCCTAAACCTCCCTAAAACCCTAAGCATACCTAGTTTTAGAAAACTTGGTGTTTTGGTATCTTAGCACCCTAGATTGACCTGGAAAGCTCATGGATGTAAAATCTCACTTAGATAATACTCCACTCATGGTACCTAATTATGTGTACATGCTACATAATGCTAAAAAATCCATTCTTTTTAAGAGTTTTAAGCAAAAAAATGGGTATATTAAAGTCCAGATTGATTCGAATCCTTGAAATTGATAGTTTGGGAATTGATTCAATGTATAAATTCATAACATGCCCAATATTTAAATTGTAAATGACTTTACAAGTGTCTTTAAAATTTCTAATTTGTAAGTGATTGAAGAAGAATGGACCAATCTACTAGGAAGAGTGAGATTTCAAGTGCTTAATAATGGTTTAGGCATACATCATGGTCTAAGGGGTTGTTTTAGGTATAGATATCTTATTATCATAAGTTTCTAAGATTCTTAAAAGTATTTCATGGAAAATATACATTAACACTTAGGTAAATAGGCCTATTTGGCCTATTTGGTCAACCAAAGGAGCTCAAGTTTGGCATAGAAAGGATGAAGGAGAAAGTCAAAATAGAGAATAATGTCATGTAACTGATCATTGATGGGAAAATTCACTCTTCAAGGCCATGATCCTAAGCTAATAGGTAGTTTCAATTTTTAATCCTCATTTAGAAAGTGAGTGGGCTGCTCAAATGCCTCATGAAGTCTAATTGCATTTCAATTCACCTTATAACTTCCATATGGAGTAACAGTGGACTATTTTAGGCATGGTCAAGCCTTTGATAAAGAGTAAATAAATTTGACTCAGCCCTATCACCTCAATTTTAATGCCAAAATGAGCCTTTAAGGAGCATCAACGTATGGGAGAGGGGAAGAAGAGCTAAATAACTGATGTAGCAACAAGATTGAGTGGACCTTGGTCATTGATGACCCCTTCTCCACTTTTCCATGCCACATTCCCCTCTTCTTGTCTCTTTTCATTCTATATATTCAAGGATTTTGGCCTTAGTTTATATCCCTCAGGCTTGTATGAGGAAAATCTGTCAAAAATTATACTTGTACACCTCTTGGAGTGATGAATAAAACATTTATAGTAATTTACCAATCAATACTTAGTGTTTTATACTTATCTTGATATGCAAAAGTCATTGAAACTTCCCTTATCTAGGTCCAAGTTCCAACTAAGTGGTAACAAACTTTCCTTGCAGGTTGTCTAGTGTGTTTTGGTGTTGATGTCCCAAGTTTGAAGTGGATGTTTGGTTGTAAGTGCCTTTGAACCAGGCCTTATCCTCGGTGCCTTCTTTCTCAAGTCAATAAAATTGACCTCTAGGTGAAACACTATTTTTTAGAAGCCATTGTAGACAATGTGTTAGTTCTATTCATAGTCCATTAGTGTGATGAAGAGTTCAAGCTCAAAGAGTGGATAAATGAATTCATGGTGCATCACCACACTTTAGAGTAGTTTTTTTTTCTTTCTATGTAATCTCCTTTACCCTTTTCATCCCCATAGAATTTAGATCTTAGATAAAGAGCACTGAATTGAAAAATCATGGGAGCTAACTGCTTAACATCTAGAGGTTTGCCCTAATAGTAGGTGACCCACAACCTAAGGTCACTCCCATGTTGGACTAGGTTTGAGGTTAGGAATTGAACACTCCTCTTCTCAGCTTGGGTACAACCTAGAACCTCCAATAGTTTTCACATCCCTTTACCTTGCACCAGCTTGGTGATTTACATATCTATGTCATAATCCATTCTTGAGCACCCTTATGAATGTGAGGATTTATTTATACATGAGGTTATAACATAGATCATAATCATTGAGTTCCTGACTAAATAAGGCAATAGGTTATTCTAATTGGTCATTGTTCTATTACACTAGGATGGTTAAGATGCCTTTAGCTCCACCTAATGCATAAAGGATAAAATCATTATTGTAGTCAAGGTTTATCAAGGTGGGGGCTTGTGTGATAGTGCACTTGATGGCCTTCTTACCTTCGTGATCTCAACTAAACATAACACCTTTTTTGAGCATTACCGTTATGGGCTTGGTCAAAGTAGATAAATTTGGCATAAATGTTCTGACAAAGTTTATCTTTCCCAAGAAACTCTAGAGGCCTTTCTTGTGACCTAGGAGAAGAAGAGACAGGATGGCCTCCAATCTCTCTAAATCAATTATGAGTCCTTATTTAGAGACAATATTCCCCAATAACTTGCCCTTATGGATAATGAATACACACTTTTTTGGGTTTAAAGAGACACAAAACTCTTGGCACTTTTCAAAGACTTGCTCTAAATGACTTAAGTGATTGGTTACACACTTGGTGAATACTGTGATATCATCAAGCTAGACTAGGATGATATTATTGAGAATCCCTTCAATTTCATATTCATGGCTCTCTAAAATGTAGATCCTACATTTGTTAATCTAAAGGGCATCCTCTGGTATGAAAAGGTTCCATACTTAGTAGTGAATGTAGTTTTAAATTGATTTTACTCTTGTATAAGTACCTGGTTATAGCTTGAGTATCCATCTAGTAGTGAAAACCTCTCTGCACCTGCAACCATTTGCATAATTTACTCTATTGGTGGGAGGGAATAGTGATATTTAAGGGACACTTTTTTTAAACCCTTGAAGTCCATGCACAACCAAATTTCTCTATTTTTTTCTAGATTTGGATTAGATTGGCCACCCATGATTAATGTTTGATTGGAAATATCATATTAGCTTTTATGAGTTTTGAGAGATATTTTGTCATTAAGTGCTCAATCTTGGAGTTTACTGGCCTTTACTTCTACATGACCGACTTGGTGTTGGGGTCAAGCTTGATAGTATGTTAGGATAAGCCTAGGTCAAACCCTTTGAGGTCTTGGTAGTTACATGTGAATATATCACCATATTTTCTACTTAGTTTGATGAAATTTTCAATTTCAAATGGAGATCACACCTTATTGGCTTTCAAGAGCTTGTTATCAAATATCGTTACCTGCTTGAAGATCTCTTCCTTGACCATCATGTTTATTCTCTCACCCTTGAGCTAGTCACTAGAATTGGAGATACTTTTTAGCATGACCAACCCCATAATAAGATTATTTCCCCTTAGATGGATGATTTTTTCCACATATTGGATTTAGAGATGTGATTAATTCTTGGCACATAAGTCAACTTCATATTACAAGAAGTTAATAATATGTTTGTCACTTTCAAACACCTACCAACTATTTATGTTGTCTAGGATTGTTGGCCTAACCACAAAATTTACAAGCTGATTGGAGTCATTCCTTACATTGTATATGAGGTCATTCTATTTATCACTAGTTTTGATCCTATTAGCATCATCATTCTACACCCTTGATAGATCAAATGTTGAAAGCATCAAACCCTTCAATTATGTCCCAATCCCTATGTTTTTACTCTTTTAAAAGACTATTCTTGGACATGATCTACATTCTGATCTAGTTTATGAATAGTTAATTATCCCTAAATGCTTACAACACTTTCATTCCTTTCCTTTGCACTTGTTGGAAACTATAGATCAGTGCCTAAAATTTAGTGGCATTGTTTGTGTAACTAAACTACAACCTAAGTGTGTGAAAATATTTCTTCTTTTGAACGGAGAGAATTAACACTCTAGCTCATGTGTCATTCTTACATTAGCAACCATCAACATATAATTTCCACATGAATTTGAGATACTCTTATGCCTTCAGGATACTTAGAAACAATGGGTCCTCCTTTATAATGTAATATATGCCTAGCCCTATTTATTTTGTATTACTATATGGGTCAAACTCACATTACTCATGTGCCCATTCATTAAGCAGGTTATCCAGGATCCCCTAAAAATATGTAATAGTCTCATGGATAATTTAATTCTCCTCTTGGTAAAACATAATTTAGTTTATATGGACTAGGAGATTGTGGCTCTATATGATTCTTAGAAATAGGTTCATCTTTAATGGTCACCTTGGTTCCATATCTGGTCCTGAGTATCATGTGTGACCAATCTGAGGATATGTATACACCCATATTCTCAATGAAAAATTGGTAAAGGCATTTGGAAAAATAGGGGGAAAGTCAATTAGTGCTATGACCTATGCAATGGAGAGGCTTAGACATGCATGCAAAGGGAGGCTCAAGTCCTTGATGATCCCCATAATTTTAAATGCTATGATATCTAGTTAGATTATGCCTTTCGAGATGGGAGAATATGTTATACCTATCACATCTATAATTTTATTTGGAATCACTGAATTACTTGCCTTCGAGTCTATCATATAGTTATGTATGAGAAGCTTGATAATAATAAGAAAATGTATAATAGAGGTAGTTTGTTGCTTCTATGTACTTCTTCATTTATGTATGAGATGCTTGATAATAATAGTTAGGTATGAGATGCTTGATAATAGTTATGTATGAGATGAAACGAGCATGGTTTATGATGGCTTACGAGATTGAAATCTCTTTAGGGCATCCTATAGAAAATTATTTTAAGAAGGAATATCAAGAGCATCCCACATCATCACATTTAGGCTTGTTTTCTTCATCTACTCAACTATTTTATAGGGTATATGCATCACTTTTTCATATGATATTTTAATGGAAGCTTCCTCTCACACCTATTAAATAATCTAAGGCTGAATATCTTTTTATGTGACTATTTCCATGCACATTTGAAAGCTACTTGTAGGCTCTCTATCCTTCATGTGTGTGCATAGAACTTGGTTTACAAATGTTGAGGGCATAGAAGAAGATAACTCTCCTCCATTTTCCCTCATTTTGAATCTTGCGTTAGAATCAATTGGATTACTCCCCAAACTCAACATTTCATTTTGATTCACATAATTGAAGTTATCCTCTTTCCAATTCATGAGAGTAAACCCACCTTGTTCCTATGCTTTCAAACCCTTGTGAAACTAAAATGTTTGGTTGCCCTACTATGGTAGTGAATTTTATTTATAGGAACTTGATTCACAACTACATTTTCATATGTAACTTGATTATGTATATGATCATATGAAAAGAATCATTTGTAGTAATTTACCATGTTGTTTTTCATGAGCATGAGGGTTCTAAAAGTGCTAACAACATTATAATTCTGCATATAAGGTGGTATATTATATGGGATCTAGTTTTGAGCTTGCATTCTACCTTGTTAGGGAGGTCATTTTGGCTGATATTACTAGTTTAAGGGTTGGTAAGGCCTAGAGTGTTACGCTTGCTACATTTTGAGTGCTACTAGCTCATTTCCAAAGCTCTACAATACTTATTTAACTTCATGTAGCTCACTTGGAGGTGTTTCTGATGGAATTGGTGGGATATTTATAATAGGTATGGGCATTCTATTCATAAAAAAGGTAAAGGTAGGCTGACTTATAAATGGGGGCTTAGGGAACAAACACATAGGGGGTCTGGGTACAATTTTGCCTACTTGGTTTAAATAATTCTCTACATACAAAATAACCTCATATGTGTTGGGCAATACTGCACTTCCCATGGATTGAATCATCATATCCAAATCACTATTTAGTGCTCTTAAAAATTAAAAAATGCAATATTAGGATAAGTTTTTACCAATGGTGGAATATGATCCCGAGTCTTCTAGAATCTAAAGTTGAATTCAATAATTTGCTTATGTAGAGATCTTTTGATGGAAATGAGCTATTTTATTAATGACAAGTGGTCACTCTTATCTTTAAAATATATACATAGTTTCATGCCCAACTTATCCCAATTTTGGATAGTTCTAGGCTACAAACCTCAGTTTCATTGGAGCACTCTTTCTTTCAAAGAAGAGGTAAGGAGTCACACTATGATGTTGTCTTTAGTTACATTGTGGATGGATTAAATGTTCACAACATCTTGTATGTGCTCTATATGGGTATTAGAGTTCTCTTCAATAAATTATGGGATGTTATTAAGAGTAGATTCATGAATATCATCGTATTAGGGGAGGACCAATGGACTACTTCCATTAAAGGGAAAAAAGGGTTGATTTTTAAGAGTGACCATGAATGGGATAGGGAATAGTCTTCCTTTAAGCATAGGGAATCTACCAAATGAGGGAGTATACAAAGCTCTAGGGGAAGAATATATTGAATCACTAGCTTTATTGACAAGGGAAAAGGATGATTTAACTCTTTTTATTCTAGTAGGAACTGATAATTCAATAAAATTAAAATCAATACCTCTTGAAGATGCTCTTATTTGCCTTGGCATATCTATGACTAATTAATCTTTACAAACCATGAATAGTTAGAGTTACTAGGTTATTTTTAGATTTTATTCAACATTGTTGACTAAGAATAACACCAATCATTTAAATATTTGATCTACGTCTCACTGGGCATGCTATAAACTATTACCATTCAAAACCTGCACCCATGGATAACTTGATGCATGGGGGTGATTCAATATGTGTGTAAAGTGTGAGAACTTGGCATGGGATGTGGAAGTGCTCGACATGGGGTATAGGCATATTTGATCTTACCAACATGTGTAAAAGATATTCTATCTCATCACAATAATGGGAATGTCCCTAAGGTGTGGGACCATTGCACTCCCTAAGAGAACCTTTGGATAAGGCCAAATTCCTTTTAATTAGTTCACTTAGTTTAGGACCAATGTGTAGAACTATAAAGATTATAAAGGAAATCTATGGCTAATGCTAAACCTAATATTAACAAAGGAAAAGGGGTGAGAGAGGGTAAGAGGCTTGTTGAAAGGGAAAGTGGTGATGCACCAAGAATATAAAAAACACCTCACCTGCTTGATGATGTAATAAAATTAAGGATCTAAAACATATAGTCCTCAAATCAGTAATATTCTACATAAGTATTTTGCATGGAGGTATGGGAACACAATGTAACATTGAGAGGGATGACAAATGGTCTACAAACAATGCCTACATAGACCCGTGTATACATAATGTGTGACCAATAAGGGATCCCAATTTTGTGCATAGGAACAAAAGGAGGATGAAAATTAAAGGGATAAACATCCATAAATAAAGATGAACAAACTTTAGTGCACACAGAACATAGGCCATGAAATAAAGATGATTTAGTTCTCATTAATTCCAAGGCTTAATCCAATATTACAAACTCAATGGATAGATCTTTTTTATACCAAGGAGAGGGATCCTTTTCATAAATGATAATCAAGGTCTAAATAGAGCTAGATAAGATCCTACTTAGTTAATTTAGTATTTGAGATGGTCGATAAGAACTTAATTCAAAATATGGTGCTCAAAACTCAAGAGAACTAGACTCATATATATTAGCTATTGCGATCAATGCTCATTTAATTTGATGTTGACAATCTGGTCATAGAAGTAGCTAGAATGCCATTCTTGGATCTTCATACAATCTACATGAGCATCAAGGACATAAGTACACTCTTTCAATTAGAGGAGGCATGTTTGAATTTTCTATCCACCTACCCACTACCTTTACATCTAATTATACTCTAATTTAGCCTCCCTCTACATCCAATCAGGCCTAACTACCACCTTTTGTTATCACTACCACCTATCAATCCACCTTGACTACTCACTAATGTGGAGGTTGTGTAGGCTTTCTTTAGTTTTTACCATGTAATTTTTGTAGTTACGATAGAGTTATATCCACATCTTTCTTAAGGATAATATGTGCATTAAATCCTATACACTTTGTAATTTTTTTAGTTTACACTAACTATGTACATAAGGTTGCATGCAAAAAATATGCACTAAATGGGAGCACTCACCTTTCATGATTCTTATAATCTTGGCTATTCTCTATGCATAGTTTACTCCTACTTATATTTGAATTTAGAGTACCTAAGTTCACTCAAAAATCTAAGTGCATGCTTACATTATGTTTTTACTAAATGTGACTTGATACTTGAATGCATCTTGCATAAAGATTACACATAAAAGTTTGCACAAGAGGATAAGCGTTATAGCATAATGGCATGATGGTTTAGAGAAGTTGTGAACCCATATGATTGCATGGTATAAATTATTCTATGAAAGGTGTAAGACTTTAATTCCTCATGCACCTAGTCCCTTTTGATAATATTATAATTCTACTCCTTGCATTTGAGAACTTACATGGGTTTTCAAAGGAAGTGGTGCACAACACAGATCATAACCTACAAATTATGAGAGCATATGTATGGATTTATGTAATTGAGAACATAAATTCATCATTTAGACATGAATATCATCCTAGATAAGAGCACATGATAATAATGAAGATCTTGGGCATGCAATTATGGCTAAAAAATGTGTTGCACACTCTACCCTATGTAGTCTAAAGTTTGGGAACTCTGCATGTTAGACTTATGTACCAATATTTATATGAAATAAAGAGGATGAACAAGCCTTATGCATAATGTGTGTATTAATATTTATTCATAGGCATGAATTGACACTTATTTTATGTGTGGATATAAGCTAACTTTTAACTTCGAGTGATGGTGAGGAATCATATGTGCACAGCTTATCTTTTGAGAAACTTGAGATCGCAAAAGTACGAAGTCCTCTTTTAGGGTCCTATAAGCTTTGCATGAACTAGGTTGAATTGAAGAGACAAAACTTTTGGAGACCTCTATGGGTCACTTACCTGCTAAGTGAGGACCATTAGTCTTGAATCAAATCATTAGTCATGGAGTCATCTAGATCCCTTTGGTCTTTTATCCTATGTGCAATTAGCTATGATAAGTTTTCCCAACTTTAGAGGAAACTTATATACCTCTCACAGAGAATAAGAAAAGCAAGCAACTATGTTTTTGATTGGGATCATATGTGCATCAACTAACAAACCTCTCATAGAGATCATATGATACCAGGCTTTAGAAGAAACTGATATATGTCAACATGCATGTCATAGTCAATAATATGATATGGAGGATGTGAAAGATTTATTTAGATTTTACCATGTCATTTTTTATATGTGGTAGAGTTATACACATGTATTTATCAAGGATAATATGCACATTAAATCCTACATGCTTTGGACTTAGTTGAGTTTGTGCTAGCTACACATTTAAGGCTATGGACAAAGAATCTGCATCGAAGGGGAGAATGCACCTTTCATGATTCTTATAATGTTGGTTTTTATTTAAAAATGGTTCACACCTTATTATATTTGGCATTATGAATACCTAAATTCACTCAAATATCCAAGTGTATTCTTACATCATGTTTTTCCTACATGTGAATTGATTCTTGAATGCATCCTACACTAAGAGTGTGCACAAAAGTTTGTGTAGGAGGATGAGCATTATAACATAATAGCATAATAGTGTAGAGAATTTTTGAACCTTCATAATGGTGTGGATGGAAATATTATGTGAGAGTCATAAGGCCTTAATAATTTATATGCCTAGTCCCTGTTGGTAAGCTTGTAAGTTTTATCCTTGCATCTAAGAGCTTATATTAGCCTGCAAAAGAAGTGGTGTGCAACACAGATTATAGCCTACAAATTATGAGAGTGAAAGTGTGTATTTTTTAGATTGAGCTAGGAATTTCATCATTTATACATTATTATCCACTTAGATAGGAGGTGTGAGAAGAAAAAACATATAGTACATCCAATTAAGGTTGGAAACTATGTGTTATGCATTCTTACCTACACAGTCTGAATTTTAGGAACTTTGCATGCTAGACTTGCACACCAATAGTTCTATGAAATGAAGAGGATGCAAATTTATTATTCAAAGGGCACGTATTAAGAGCTCTTCATAGGCACAAACTGACACTTAGTTGATGTGTGGATCTATGACAAATTTTAACTTTAGGTGCTGGTGTGGAATCATTTATGTGTAACTTGTATTTTGAAAAACTTTACACTATACAACTGTGAAATCCTATTTTAGGGTCTTATGAGTTTTATATAGGTTGAGGTGACTTGAAGAGTCAACATGTATATTTATAAATATTCTAGGTTTGTGTTTTTATTATATATTGAATAAAGGTAACTTAACCTAAAAATATAAGAGGGACTCTATCCCATCATATTGTTGACTATGGCATGCATGTTGAATGTGATAGATATTTTTTACAGGCAACATCATGTTACCAAGTCAAAAGGGCATATAACCTTTTTAAAAAGGATGTATTATCTTTGTGGATTAAAAAGGGTTTACACCCTTTTAAAAACTATATTTTTATCCCAAGTTGATAAAACTGTGTTTCATTCTTCCTTCTCTTACTATGATCACATTATGGAATACAGATAAAATATCATGTGTGCTTTAACATTCCTTGCATCTCAAAAACTTGATTGTGCATTTCAATCATGGTCTTAGGTAAGTTTTTAATAAATTTTAATTCTAAGGTGTGTATTTATATATATTTTATGTTTAGGGTATTCAAATTAAATTTGCATTTCTCTCACATTTATTGAAGAAAACATTTATTTTTATAAATATAGATACAAAATTCAATGAACCCATTTCCTGAAGAAAATGTCGAGAAAAAACATGACCAAAATCCCTAGCATTTTGAATTCGTAAAAGAAAAAGCTCAATATATGAATAATATAATTCAAAGTAGAAATAATTACAAATTATTATCAATATATTACGTGACTCTTGAAGTCATAGTGCACACAATTCAATTGTCACTATATTGGAGGCCATTTTTAACAAAGTGGGAAATGTCACTTCTCAAGTTGATGCAATGTTGCATCAAATAAAGGTGCTGAAAGAATATTATTCTAATAAATTATCATACGAGAATATTAAAAAAAATATATAATAAAATAAGAAGTGTGTGCTTTTTTTATTAACCCTAGAACCAAAAAACCACCACCAACGAGTTGAAAACACATTAACATTGATGTGGAGACAAAAAATAACTTTTGAGATAGGTATTGGATGGTGTTTAATGAGCCTCTATTCAATAATAATGAGGTTTTATTATATTTTTTGAGAAAAATCCTTTTGATTTTGTCCTATAATAAATCCAAAATTATTTTGACATGAAGGCCTCCCAAGGTAGGGGATATGGGTCCTCATTTGGTAGACTTGGTACCAGGTAGGACCAAAACTACCAAAATTGACTTCAGATAAATAGACACCCTTGAGGTAGTTACTAGTATCACATAGGTTATGATTGACCATGGGATTCATACACTGATAAGTTATACATAAGCTACAAGTGGTGTCACATCTAGTAGTGCCCCTCCTACTAATAGTGTTAGTGTCTCTCCTACTAGTACTGGCATAACTAGCAGTCATCCTATAGTTCTTGTACATCATTTCACATCATGTAGGAGGAAGTGTATTACACCTCCTATTCAAGTTAGACATATACATATTACATATGTAAATACAATAGGCACACCTATGGATACTATACATACATTATAAAACACACTAGTATGCAACTGTATATGCCATCTATAGTTGCTTCAACATATATACACATCAACACAAAATAGTATATTCCATCTATAGTTTCTTTGGCACCTCATGACACTAGCTAGCTAGAGTTTATGCCATTTATAGTTGCTTCAATATCTCAAGACACAAAAATGCCAAATTATATGTCATTTTTAGTTGTTTCATCACCTCAGGACACTAATATGCTAAAGTCTATGCCATCTTCAGTTTCTTCACCACCTCTCATCAAGACACAACTAGTTATGTAGGGCTTATTTGCTTCACCATTTTCATTTAACACATAGGTTTAGTTAATTATAGTTTTTTTATGTATGTAAAGGAATATTAAGTTTATATTTTAGTATATGTTTACTTAATCAACTAATATTTGACTTCTTTCATTTGTTGTTTGTATAGATGATCACCAATATCTTAGGTACCCTAGCTAGCTTAGATTCTATTTTTGAGGGTGTAATTAGCATTGAAGTACCCTAAAATTAGGTTAGGAAGTAAACTACATAAAGTATCTATATTGTTTAAATATTTTTTATACACCATAGTTTTAATATAGAAGGAATAATTTTTCTCTTTCTATCCCCTCACTCTCTTTTTATGTCTAGAAAGAATAATTTTCATTTATCTTAAAATAGGTTTAGTTTTATTTGATTCATAATTTACTTATTTAATTTTTTGGATTTATAAATGATGAGAAATGTTATGGGCACTCCACACGGATCTTAACAACATTTTATTGATGTTTCAGTTTCATCTAAAGATGCAATATCTCCCCAACAACACTTGATTTGAAGATATATAATGGTGATAACACATAGTAAAATTATCATTTTAAATTTAATTAATGACACTCTATATAATATTTATATTTGTATGTACATCTAGATCTAACCTTATGTGTATTATCCATAGGATTCTTTATTACGTATATATTCACGGTCACGTATCCAATTACAACTATTTAGGTGGCATGTGGTGATTCCAAAATCACCTTGTTGAAATTTTTTGTTCTTAGCAACTTTATCATTTTCTATATACCATTTTAACGCATTAAATTTTTTGTTTTATATGTTGTGAAGGTGCCACAATGTTCTAAGGTTTTGACAAAGACATTTAGTCCTTTACATGTTGAGAGCATAATTTCACCCCGTAAAGAGTCATGCAACATCCTCTCTATATATTAAGGTCTAGAATGTATCCTATGGTAAATTTTATATATGTATATTATGGTATGGATTGTATCCTGATATGGCCTATTTTTGATGTCATTATGACATAATTTGGATACACATACATACTATTTGACATATGTATGTGAATTATATACTATTATAATTTATGTATACATATTTAATTATTATATGTCATTATTGTTTATTGTTTTTTTGTTACATACATGTTATACTTCTACAAATTATTCATAAATGAAGAATTTTTCAAACATGGTTGTGTCAATGAATGAATAGTTCAAATGTTTAGCTTTCATGAAATTGATGTATTGGTGTTATAATGAACAAAATGAAGTTATTTATTGTGAACATTTGTGTTATGATTGTTGATATACGTGATGGTTTCTTAGCATTATCTTAGGTTGCATTAAATAAATTATATTAATGTCCACAAATGACCAAAAGTAGGTCAATGGGACTAAAGGAAATAACCATTAGCAATATTAGCAATAAAAATTTCTAATAATAAAGAACCAAAGAAATAAAATACAAAGACATTTTGATTTTTTATATCATTAAAATAAATTTCAATCATGCAATTTACCATTCATACAATCAATAGATCATGTACTAATTGTAGCAAGTTAAATAAATAGAATACTCACTACATCAACATATCACTTAAACATTCACCTGAGGTGAAAGAGAGATCACCTTGTGCCTTATTATAATAAATGAAAATGAAGATAATTCTTAAGTATTAACTCTACAAACAATCTATGGCATCTAACAAGATTCAAATCCTAACACACATAATTAACAAGGCATATCAACTCAGAACATACGCTTGGATTCATCACAATTTATAAGATCTTGTGTATTCATAACATGTGTATATAAATATTACACTTTTAATTATAATAACCTTCATTAATAATAATAACCAACTATCATCTTCCTTTGTCAAGAGATATATCTCAAAAATGTCATTTAACAACATATATAACCATCTATCTCTAAATCTCAACTATGAAAATATCCCTTTAGGAAGGGGGGAGGCAAAGGTGAAGGTTGAGTTTATATAAATATCTATCCACTTCCATTGACTTATAGCATACATTTCAAGTTGGATACCTTATAAAATATTCTATAATATTTCATTTCTTTATCAATGTGCACCTCAAATAATATCTCTACTAATAATTGATTATATCTTATGAATCTCCACTTTCTAATCTTACATGGAGATCCTCTTTTTTTGTGACATGTGCATGAGTCAAGATGAGTGACCTTGTCATGAACATAAAATTATTTAGTGAAGTATATTATGTTATGTGTGTTTCCTTTTGCATGGTACCATAATAAAAAATCAAGGTTTGTATCCTGGTGTGTATAACCTTGAGGTCATCACTCCACCATACTACATTTTTTATTTGTCATCAAACAATGTTAGACTAGATAAATTCTCAATTGTTTCACCTTCATTTGTAGTCAAAACTTATATTCTACATTATTTAATATTTTTCTAAAACCATCACTTAAATGTTATAATTATATTGATCTTCATTTCTAAAGCATAATCGATGAAAACTTGAAGGATCACAAATTCATTTAGATTATATTCATATTTATTGGAAATGTGAAATAAATAACTTAATCCAAATATCAATGAGTAAACAAAATCCCTAAGAGTACATGATAATGAAGACTTAAGGAAAATATCATCAAATGTCTTAAACTATGCCTGAAGTGAAGGAATCATATCTTTTGATTCACTTTGTCTGTGCATATCATTTAATTTTCTCTCTTTCCCTCTCTCTAAGCTAAATTTAAATTGTTATTAATGTGTTTTCCTATAGTTATAACTCTCTCCCATACAAACTTGTTTGTTTATCTAACTGAGTTGGTCAGGAATTATAGGAGAGCTATGAGGGGAAAGAATGGGACATCAAATCATACAGTTACATGGGTGAGTCCTATGAGAATCCCCTAGAGGATTCCATACCACTCTAGATGAGGGAGGCATGGTGACTCATTTTCTCTCACATCCAAATGTTTCTTAAGGGACCAAAAGTTGGGAATGAATCACTAGCCCAATCAAAGAAATATTTTTATAGATACATCTATATGGGTGTATAAACATTGGAATATCCCCCCTTTTTTTTACTTAGGCCCTAGGGTCAAGAGTTTAAGGTGTCTGAATGAATCCCTAAAGAGAATATTCTCATCTTAGAGTGAGAAAATGAAGCAAAATTTTGGTGGCCATTACAAGAAAACCATGAGGGGTAGATATGGTTCATTCTCTCCTATAGTTTTAAGAGTGAATCCTATGATCACTACCTAAAATATTCCATGTCACTCAATATTAGGGAGACATGACAATGCATTTTGTATCACAACTAAATGTCTCTTAAGGGATCAAAATTGACTAGTGGATCACATATCTTTTGAATCATTATCCCAATAGACAAACCCTTTATGTGGACACATCTGTATGGGTGTATAAATGATGGAATGACCCCCATTCACTCTCCATTAGACCCTGAGGTTGAGAGTTTCAGGATGTTAGATGAATCCCTGAAGAGAAGTTTCTCATCCTAATGTGCGAAAATAAAGCAAACTTCTAATGGGTGTTGCAGGAGAACCATGTGGGGTAGAGATGGGATACTAGCTCCTAAAATTACAAAAAAAAGTACTATGATCACCCCCATGGGGTTTTGTGCCACTTGGGATGAGGGAAACACAATGACACATTTTATCTCATACTTAAATGTCTTTTAAGGGACCAAAATTTGGCTAATGGGTCATGTATATTCTGACCTGTTATCCTAATTAATGAACTACCTATGTAGATATGTCTAGATGGGCTTATAAACACTCTAATGGGATTGATATACTCTCTATTGGGACCCAAGACTAATATTTATAGGTTATTAAATGAATCCCTAAATAAAAGCTTCTCATCCTAGAGTGGGAAAATGGAGGGAACGTCTGGTCAATGTTGCAAGAGAATCATGAGGAGTAGATATGAGTGGTCAGATATTAAAATTACACATGTGAGTCTTATGAGTAATATCATAGGATTTCATGCCATTTGAGATGAGGGATACATGTTATATTATTATCTCTTGCATCTAAATATCTCTTAAAAGATGAAAAGTTGGTCAATGGGTTGTGTATCTTTTGACTCACTAACCCAATTGACAAACCATCTAAGAGAATGGATTTGGATGGGTGTATAAAATTTAGAATTTACCCATCCACTCTTCATTAGGTCATAAGGTCAATAGTTAAAGGTGGCTAAACAAATCCTTGAAGAGAATCTTCTCATCCCAAAGTGGAAAACAAAATGAACTTTTGGTGGGTGTTATAGGAGAACTGTGAGGGGTAGAGATGGGCTATCCACTCTTAAAATTTAATGAAAGATTACTATAATCACCCACTAGAGGATTCCATGCCAAATAATATTAGGGATACATGGTGACACACTTTATCTCATAGCTAGATGTCTCTTAATGGACCAAAAGTTAGTCAGTTGGTCACATATCTTTTTAATCATTATCCCAATTTATGAAATGCCAATCTGAACTCATCTAAATGGGTGTATAAATGTTATAATTTCCAATTTTAAATCTCTATAAATCCTTTGGTTTTATATTTATATGGGGATGGATGCATCCCTAAATATAATCTTATCATCCCTGAGTGTAGAAATAGAGAGAACTTTGGGCAAGCATTTCACAATAACTGAGGGGTAGAGATAAATTGTTAGATCCTACAGCTACATAGGTAAGTCCTTTGATCACCCCTAGAGAATTATCTCCCACTTAGGATGAGAGAAACACAATTATGTGTTTTATCTCACATCTATATGTCATTTAAGGGAATAAAAGTTGGCTAGTGAGACGTGTGTCTTTTACTCACTAGCCCAATAAACCATATTCATAGATGTGTCCAAATGATCATATAAACACTAGAATGGTCACCGTATTTTCTTCATAGACCCTTAGGGTCAATATTTTTAGGTGTCTGAATGCATCCTTGAAGAGAATATTCTTATCCTTAAGTATAGAAATAGAGCAAACTTCAGGGGAGAATTACAAATAATAACGATGGGTAGATACCAACCATCAACTCCTAAAATTTCATGGATAAATCCTATTAACACCCCATGAAATATTATTTTCCACTTAGGATTATGGATACATGGTGTCACATTTTATCTTGTTTCCAAATGTCTCTTAAGGCACCAAAATTTGAACTGTGGGTCACATATCTTTTGAGTCACTATCCCTATAGATGAACTATATTTGTGGACATGTTTGAATGGGTGTAGAAACATTGGAATGGTCATGTCTGCTCTTTTTTAGACCCCATGGATGAGTGTTATAGGTGGCCAAATGCATCCCTAATAATAATCTTCTCATCTCTGAATATAGGAATAGAGCTAACTTCATGATAGTGTTGCAAAAGACCCATGAGGGGTAGAGATGAACTGTTAACTCCTATAGTTTCAAGGGCAAGTCCTCTAATCACCCCCTAGATAATTCCATGCCACTCTAGATGAGGGAGACATGTTTATTCATTTTATCTCATAGCCAAATTTCTCTTAAGGGACCAAAAATTGGCCAGTGGGTCATGTATATTTTCTCTTACTAGCTTAATTAATGAACCATATTTATATATGCATCTGGATGGGAGTATAAACATTGTAATGGTTATCATTATCTATTTATTAAGCCCCAAGATCAAAATTTTCATGTGATCAGATGCATACTTGAAGATAATATTCTCATCCATAAGTGTATAAGCAAAGCAAACTTCAAGTGAGCATTGCATGATAACTGTGAGGGGTAGAGATAAACTGCTAACTCTTATAGCTGCATGGGTAAGTCATCTAAGCACCTCCCAAAGGAATCTCTCCCACTTATGGTGAGGGATACATGGTGGCACCTTTTCTATCACAACCAAATGTCTCTTCAAGTACCAAATTTTGGTTAATGGGATGCATATCTTTTGCTCTTTATCCCAATCGATGAACTGTCTATGTGGACACATCCATATGGATAAAGATAAACTATCAACTCATATAGTTATACGATTGAGTCATTTGAGTCATGATAGAGGATTATCTACCAATAAAGATGAGAAAAAAAGATATCTAATCAATATGTGTTATTTATTAGGCTTTTCTTTATTTTAAGAAGATAATCTTATCTACTCATGGTACCAACCACATGAAGGTGGAATCTCATTTGGTACCACTAACCTACATTAAAAATTTTAGTAAAAATTTCAAACAAAAATAAATACATAATGACAAAATAATTCAAAATAAAAATATAATAAATCAAATAAGTTAAATTTAGTAATTTAAAATGTCAAACACATTGATTATTAATCTTACTAAGTCAATCCAATACACCTTCAAGATTAGAGTTGCTTTTAAGTGTTTCAAGAATTGTTTCATGTTTGGATTTAGAAATTTTCCACAAACTTTTATTCTGATGATTGCTATGAAATTTTATCATTTGAATATTTTTAGAAATAACTAGATTTGAATAATGAAGCACCACCATATGTGTTTCAAAGTCCTTAAATAACCATTTCTTTATTTTTTTATGAAAGTATATATGATGCTAAGTTCCTATAACCACAATAGATATAGTGGGATAAACTAGGTATTCTCCATCCATGACAATTATGGTTTTTCTGCCTCTACACAATGAGACAAGTAGTAGTATGTTCCCTCATCATTGTTATTAGGTGCAATTACCAAAAAAACTTGCTCTGCATTTAAAGTATAATCAATTTTAAGGAAAATTAGTAAAAAAAATAAGATATCACTAATAGTTAAGGCTACATTTAAATTATAAATAAATTTTACCTACTTGCACAAGATTTGAGATGTCGTCAAAGTCAACCAATGATGTCATTTCATGATCCCCTAGTGGTTGAAATAAATCATTAGTCTCCATAGGCATCATGGGTCTATAATAACATTCGTCAACCTATTATTTTGAATTTCATTCATTCCAATCAAATTATATACAACATGAACAAAAACATGCTATATCCCTAATATAAATCATTCATGAACTAGAATTTGATCTTCAAAAAGAGTGGGAAACACTCGATACAAATATTATTATGTAATATTCATATATTACCTTATCATATTCATCCAATAATTAAAATAATCTTCACACATGAGAATATTTATTTGATCTATGAGAAAAATCACTACACCAATTCACAATACTTGTAACATCGATCAAATCAACACCATCCTTGTGATTTCCTTACTCTTTTTTAAGGGATATTTTTACACATGCACTAGCACCATCATGTTCTCCTTCACCATGCCCAGCCTAAAATAAACTCCAAAAATGTTGGACCTTGTTCTTCTCATGCATCCTACTTAATCAATAAAACATTTGATAATTCTTAAACTATCCTACATAATTATCTAACTGAATGTAGTATTTATTGAACATGTTTTGTATTGCATTCATATTTCTATAAAATAGCTCAAAACAACATTGAAAAAACTTTGGAGAATGTGATTTTTCATCACTCATTTAAAAGTGACACTCCCTCAAAATATTTTTTTCTCCTTTATGTTAGCAGGTGCATGTCTGAATATAATATGCATAAAAATTAAAACTTGAATTGAATTATATTATTGAGATTGAACCTCACATGTGGTTATAGTGTGTAGTTTTTAGCAATGTCCACTACTGAAATAATGGTCCCAATTGAAAAATTTTCATTGCATAACTTGAGTTGATTATCTAACTATTTTGCCTTGTATGTGTGTCTTGCATATTGGTAGATAATATTATTATTGAATTCAAACATGAAATAAGATACAAATACTTGGGTCATAATTAAATCACATATTGAGGACTCTTTTGCATATTTTAATACATACTTTATAGATTTTTACTTCTTAAAATCAACTAGTTTCTTTCCCAATTCATGTGAAATTTCTTTGTGTATATAGTTGGTCAAATGTGAAAAAACACCACAAGTGTTACATATTCCATCTAAAAATTCTTTGGAAAAAATATTTTCTCTCAAGTATTTGACAAAAAATACTTGGGATTATCTCTATTAACATTTTAGGTGGGGAATCCACCATACATTCCTTTATAATCTTGTCAGTATGTAAAGTGCAATGTATATGATGAAAAATATCAAAAAGCATAGAAAATTTAACATGAATATTACAAAAAAATGTGGTGCATGTTTGGTTTATTTTAATGTATAAATGATTGCACATCTCAAATGACCTTTGGCTAATTATCTATTATTTGTTAAAAATTTCAAATTTTTTTTAATAAAATTATGTTTGTGTCATGTCCAAGAAATGTTTTTCATATGGCTCATAATTTTTTGAACATTTTATTCTTTTAACAACATATTTTACATTAGATTAGACCATTATTCTATCATGCCAAATTTTCAAATCAAATATTTCATTCCTTCAACTCATACCTTATCTTTTTGTGGGAGTCTACAACTAAATGCCTAACAATCTGTGAGTAAAGGGTCATCAAGCCTTGCTCTTATTTTTATGGCATTAATTAGAGGTTTCTTATTCAAGTTTAGGGATGTACTTTTTTGACTAACTAATCAAGTTATAGATGTTGACTTACTCACTATAGATTCAATTATTATTCATCTTGCCACATTGCTATCTTTTTTTGAGTTCTATTACCTATTGCATTAAATAGATTATTTACTATTACATTATTTCTTCCCTATATATTTATTGTTATTAACCTTAAATTACTCATCATAGGGCACATTTTTTGCATTTTCATTCATTTAAAAAATATTTGAGATCATTTTGTATGGATTTTGTTCTCAAATATGTAATCCCATACATGTTGATCATGATGTAGAACTGGTCTTCTTAAAATTTTAAATTTCATAGATTCTATAATTTTCTCATATATTTAAATCAAATACCTTTGTGTTTATCAAATTATCCTTGGAGGTGTGGGTCCTAAAGGTATAATTTTTTATTAAATAGGATGGTGTTAGCACTTCAACCATAGAAGGGATATTAGAGTGTTGGTTAACATTAGACCCTACATGAGAAGTGAATTATTCTTCATTAGGAGAGAGATGAATTAGAGTCATTACATGATGTTGATTATCATCATGCTTAAAAAATTCATTATGGATAGATGTTTCATTATATTGTGTTTCTCCATGTGTTTCATCACTCAATGTAAATTCATTAGCTATATATTCTAGATTTTGAATTTCATCATTCAATAGGGATTGATTAAGTTATCTTATCTCAATTTAAGACATATCTAAATTAAATTTCATAAAATTATACATATTATTTTCATTTTAAATATTACCTGGTGTGGAGGAGGTACCTTCACCTTGTCTAAAATCTCTTGTGGATACTCTTATATGTGCTTTTTTTTTTTCTTTTTATATTTGAATTCAATTTCATCATTTTTTAGCTCTTTAATTGGTTTTTGTGGCAACTACCTGACCCCATTATTTATCTTTGCCCAAATAAGTCCAAGTCTAGACTAAAATTTGAATAATTTATAGTAATTAAGACATACTAAATACATAACTTACAAAATTTGTAGTGTCAACAATAAAAACCAGTTTTAAGTTTGTAAAATGCAAAATAAACGAGTGAATTTCTTGGGCAAACAAGTAAAATTAATGAACTAAAAATGGCATTCACCCTTTTTAAAATCACACACACCTTGTTTGAAAGTAGTTCTAAATGAGCATTTTCATTAAATGAGTTTTTTGAGATTTCAAAGGGCGTATGCCCTTTATACAAGGGAGAATACCCTTTGTAAAGGGTGGACACCTTTGAAAAGGGTGAAAACCCTTATATAAATGGTGTTCCTTTTAATATATCTATGTTTTTAATTTTTTACTTTCCCTCCAAAATTGGTTTGGGTTTAGGTTCGAGGGGTGTGAACCTAAATTAACACCTATCATGGAGTAGTCCACATGATTTTTATAAAATTTATGAATATGTTTTGCCTTTGCCAACACACTTTATCAAATAAATTTTACTCTTGTGTGTGTGTGTGTGTGCATGTGTGCACACGTGTGTGGGTTTATATAGGGGAAAAGATAGAATTTAAATATATAATTTTTTAATTATTACTTATTTTCTACACAACATACCTCATTATGGACTTTATACATAACTTTACAAACACCTTTATAACTTTTTGTCCGTTAATTGAAATTTATAAAAATTATATCTCAACAATCTACACATTGTTGGCTATGCTTTAAAAAAATATTTTTCACAAAGTTAAGGTCAAAATTTATGGTCATACACTTGCAATTTTAATTTTTTAGTTGTCTTGACTTGTAAAATTATTTAAAAAAAATAAATTGGTTTAAAATATTAATAAAAAATATTCTCAATAATATTTGACATTTTATATATCCATATATGAAATTTCATACAACATTTCATTCATTTACTTAAAAAAAGTGTGTTTGTACATATGCAGTCTCATTATCTTTCACAAAAAAGTACCAAGACATTATCATAAATACATCAATTTCACACACTTTTATCATCTGGATATTGAAAAAAATTATATATTTAGAAACTACATTTAAAATTCCACATTTCATATTATTACATTATTGTCAAATTATTTTTACAAGTGTCCCTAAAATTCTTTTCAACTTCAACTATTATTATTTTTAGAAAAAAAGTTGGCACTTTAAACCCCCCATTATCCTACATCTACCCATATACACCACAATACCACTCAAAAATGATATGAAGTGTGTATGTTGTGATACCACTAATCTAGAGCCCAAGAAAAGACCTAGTGGCCAACCTAGTTAAACAAATTTAAGAAGGTTATAAGTAGAAGAAAATTATGAATGATATTAAATAACAAGGAAAATAAAGAAGAAGATGAAAATCAATGTAGAACTATAATATAGAATTTTTATTATGTTAAGTTCTGTATAATTTATGAGAGATTAGATGTTTGGTGTCTATGTACTCCCTAAATTTGTTATTTTTTATGTAACCCACTACAAAGATTGGAAGTGTACGTTGATATACAATGGAGGAAGATAAAGCATCAGTTAGATCAATATAAGAGTTGGTAACAACTAATCCATAACTGATGAATGTTGTAATGTCACTAATTATTATACAAATGAGCTAAGGTCTATATTACTAATAGATGAGTAATATAATGTTATTATTTTTTATGTTAGTGCAAGGCTAGATATGCAATAACGATAAGTTATAGTGACCCAAACACTCCTGAATCAAAAAATATGCCTCACAATTATTTTCAAGGTTTATTCTACCTTATAATTTTACTATAGTAATTTATCAATAGCTCCCTTCTCACTCACAAATAAAACCACTTGCTAGGGAAATGATATTCCTCCAAGCGAAATATAATAATTTACAAGTGCCATGAGGTGTAACTTTTGTGATTATTTATTTTTGTACTGAACCTATTTTTTTGAGACATGTTACATCTCAAATTTTTACCCTTGATAGGGTGTCTTCAATCCCTCTCACTTGAACTATACAATGGGATTAAGACTAGGTTTTGGGTGACCTCTAAGTAGACCAAATCTCTAGATTTTATGCTAGCTCCCAAGTACAGCTATAATACTTGGTTGGTTTAGAAAAGGGAAAGATGAAATCTAAAACTAACAAAAAACTTGGAGGTGATGCACCAAACATAAGGTCCTCAACTTGCTAAATAATTCACTATGAAATACTAAGTTATAATCTAATTATACCATTTCAAGACAGTCCCTATCACACTAATGCTTGAATATGAAGGCTATGGAGATTATAAAGGATTAAGTTGATCATCCAAGAGGTAATAGTAATAGACACTAATAAATTTTTAGTTTTCCAACTAATCAAACTATTTATGGCACTTCTTGTGACCTATAAAAGAAGATAAACTTACATATATGTATGAACAAGGACACATACAAGGAAGCACACTTACTATCACAAATCATTAATCAAAACAACCCATTAAATATTAGTGTATGCAATATTAATATAGTAATATCCAACTTGAATTTATTTCAATAGGCAATTACAATACTTAATTTTGGTAGGGATTCACCATAAACGATGTGAGGATTCCATTACAAAGCCAAACAAGGTTGTATATAAAGAAGAGAATGATAAGAGTTATAAAGATAACATTGGAGAGACTCATGAAAAATGCCATCTCAAAATAAATAATTTAAAAGTAAGAGTAATATATAAATAGTTAGTTATGAAGTGTTTTATCAACATGTGTATACTTGATATGATCTCTTCTTTCATCAATGCGGTGTAGAGTAACTCCTAATCTTCTTGGAAGACTCATCAACCCATTCATTAGACTACCAATTCTTATGTAAAAAGAGTTACAAGTTTATGTCCTAACATGTGTCATTATTGGTTATGCCTTTTGGGATATTTCCTTCCATTATTTTTTAATTCTTGTAAACTTCCTCTTTTATCCTCAAAAGCTCACAATCTTCACTAGCTCTTTGCCCAAATGCCTTAAATATTGTTTCTATCTTCATGAATGCAACCTTTCTCCATGAATCACCTCTTTATACCTTAAAAAACATGTATGAACCCACTTGAGAGCATTATACACTCTCTAACACTCCATTTCACATCTAAGGCTCATACTTGTCTTCATTTCCTTGTAGCCCTCAAAATATCTAAAACTCCTTGTCTAGAATCTTGTAAAAATGCTCTTGAAATATATATATATATATATATATATATATATATATATATATATATATATATATATATATATATATATATATATATATATATATATATATATATATATATATATATATATATATATATATATATATTTGAGTACCCATTTGGCTCTTCCTACTCTCTGAAAAATATCATGATCAAACACTCAATGCAAGTGTACTTGATCCACCTGTGCTTCTTTCTATAACCCTTAATTAGGTCTTTAGGCCTAGGAAACTAATATTTCACTCTAAGCATCCCTCACATGTGTTAAAATCCAAGAAAATATTTGATTCACTTTCAAGACCTCTTAATCATGTTCTAGGACAAATTTGAAGATTTGGAACCTTGTATAAATAGGTGAACTAAGAAATGGCCAAAACCCTAGCTTAGATGCATGCTCAGGCCTGAGAGGTAACTAGAGTGATTTCTCAAGAAATTAATAGGTTTAAATGCTTGATTATGGTTTTTCAATTCTTTTACCACCATAATATAACTAAATATATTTAAGGGAAGCTCTCCAAGAGTACTCATAGGTCTGCAGTTAGGCTTCTCTCATGCCACAAAGGAACACTAGGCATCTTAGCTTGTCTTAAGGACTTAGAACTTGTTAATTCCTCATGTAAACATATATTAGAACTTGTATAATAATTTTATAATTATTAAATTTCTCCACATGTGTTTTCAATTGATATTGGTGCTTTCATATAGTCAAATCCTTACATAAAGGTTTATAACTATCATTTTAGGCCCATTTTTGTACTAATTTGACTTCACATTTGCCACTAAAAATATTATTCAGGTGAAAATGTAATATATGAATATAATTATAACCATTAAAAATAAAAAATAATCCACTTTAATTCATTTAACTCATCTTATCTATCATCAGGTCTTCTAGAGAGGTTTATCAAGGGTTTTAGGCATCTGTTGTCTTAATGATGGTTAATAAAGTACATGGGCATAATATTAATAAAAAATGACATAATATGTAATTATGTATACCTACATAACACCCCCATTTTCCAATTATCCACATGCATATTTTGAGTGGAGTTGTAAGCCCTAAAAACTAGTCTCTCAGGTGACTAGGCCTGCAATAGTGCACTTGAGGAGAGTTGTCTAGCAAGAAAACATACTAAATTGTTTAGTTAGGTTATGAAACATTGCCTCAAGGTTTTTGATACATATTATGATATATTATAATGATTATATCAATGAATTAACACACCAATCCACTAAAAACTACCTTAATCTCAAAACTAAGGTTTATAGTCAATCATCCTAAAGTGACCCTAGTAGGATTTTTTTGTATTTTCTTCTTTATCATTAGTTAAATTATCATGGAAACATCTTGAAACATGTTATTTAAATTTTTTAGGCTCATAAATCCTCAATATACTTCTGAAATATGCAATATTTCTCTAGTTCTCATACATAAGCTTGTTTATGACCATTTGGGCCTTTTTCCCTTTTCATTACCTTTAGTTACCTTGTGAAACTTTGTGAATCTATTATTATCATCTATAAGGGAGTGTAAATTTTTTACTAAGCTTCATAAAATTCATTAGTTCAAACCACAACCCACCTTCTCTTCAATCTTCTTGGACATGCCTATAAGTCATGTTTAGACTGCATGACTACAAGTTTGGAGATGTAAATCCTCTTCCACTAAGGCACTTTAGTGCCTTTTCTAGGAATATAAGGTTTAATTCATGATAATTTTATATTTATTTATCATCCAAACTTAATTATACATTACACAAATGACATTCTTAGTTATATTATTCTTAACAGGCCTGCAAGTCTTTAATTTGGCTCTTAAACTACAATTTGAGAGTTTGCCTTCACCCTTTGAACTCTTGGTACCTTAGTGATTTAAACCATTAATACATGGTTGTTTTAATATTCTAATTAATATTTCATAATATTTATATCTTTATAACTCATCACCAACATACCCCTATTGCCCATTGTTTGTAAATAGGCATGTAGGCTATAGATTCGACATAAACATCCATTTCACTATGTTTTTATCCTCCTTGAGTTTATTCTGACCAATTTTATGATGTGAAATAGAAATTAAATTATTTTTTAAGTCCTTTTCAGTACCCTAATGTTCTTAGGTCCTTGGATATTCATTCATAACTCTATCTCTCTTTTGGACTTACACAGTCTTACCCAAGTATACCGTCTAATTGAGATATGTAAGGCATAATGGAGTTTGAGATGAAAATATGCTTTAGATTGCTTAAAAATACCTCATGAAGTCTTAGGAGGATTAATTTGAGGTTATGAAGACAAATTTTTTATTCTAATGGTGACTTACATGTCTACAGACCTATAAGCTCACAATACTCTTTTGGAAGGCTCTTAAGGAGGCATTGTAACCTCTTATCTTGAAGCTTGTCACCCATTAATGATTTAAAGGAGAATTAGATACCCTTAAAAACTTAAACTCACTATGGATAAATTTATTTCATGCATAAGACAAATTCAAACTCCCTACACATAGGACTATCATGTTTAAGTTCCCAAAACAAAGCCATTTGACTGTACACCAAACATGATCATGAATAAAAATTGAAGGAAATGATATTTAATTATTATAATAGTGTTTAATATACCATATCTAATCATTTTCATCCATTTATCTGAGCTCATAAATCCACACTTGAGGAAAATCAACCCGAGTGGGGTTTGAAGTTCATTTTTTGCCCCTTAACTTCTTAATGATTATTCATAAAGTTAAGGGGCATAACTATGAAACCAATTCCATAAAATGGAATGTAATTAGGGTCCCCTCCTATGTCTAAGATCTAAGCGTCCAAATTTCTCTCTCCTACCTATACTAACTAAAAATTAAAGTACCTTCTAGAGCTACCAAAAAGAGAGATAGGAAAGAGTAGGTTTTTGATCTTCTTGAGTTTGAAACTTGTTAAAATGCATGGATTTAAACATGTATGGAATGGAGGAATCCATTGGAGTCTCTAGAAGTGGTATTTACTCTACAAACTGGTACAAACTTCTAAAAAACCTCTCCTTTTTACTTGAAAACTATCATATTCTACTTAGAAATTGATTGAAATAAAATGGCAAGTGTTCTTGGATCTCTCCCATTCTTGTATAGATATGTGGTGATGTGTCAACCACCTCTCTCTGTTACAAACCTAACATTTCTTACCATATTCCTTTTTGAAATATTACAAATGATCAAGAAAGCTTTTCAAAATTAGTTACAATGTTATAAAAAG
Source organism: Torreya grandis (assembly GCA_037957365.1). NCBI lineage: Eukaryota > Viridiplantae > Streptophyta > Pinopsida > Cupressales > Taxaceae > Torreya > Torreya grandis. The sequence continues at coordinate 325,474 of JARHVA010001556.1, read as the reverse complement.
ATGTTTGACCTCTTTTGGGACACTTGTACAAATCATGGGACATATAAATTGGCATGACATAATTTATATGACATTGAAAAAACCTCACAAACTTTGACACTCCTTGGACCTCTTTGACTAGGACATATCTTGACCAAACAACTATGATGCTAGAAAGAGGACCTTTACCTTAAACTTGTCAAACATACCTTAATCTATGTTAAACATGATTTATGAAGGATTTTCAAGCTTAAAAACCAAAGTGAAGGCTTAAGAAGACAATTTTTTATTGAATTGGTCTATGGTAGCCAAAATTTGGCTAACAAGACATGCTTGCTAATATTGTTGTACTTATTTTTAATTGTAATATGGTGTTTATTAGGTCAATAATATATTCCATCACAATCATATACATGTTTTTCAAAAAAAATGGGTGTGTTTTTTATAATAATAATAAGAGCCATGTAGAGGCTAGTCCCTACCTTTGTAATGAATAATAAGTTGAATTTGATCTTTATTTCATTGAATTCAAAGTCTTAAGATGAGATACATAAAATAAATTTTGTAACCATGACTCTTAAAAATATAAAAATCCTAGGGTAATTTTGAACTTGGCCATTTCGCATGATTTTGTTATGGGCCTCTGGAGCCCTGAGATGATAGCATCATCACAAGACAACCCCAACAACACAGTGACCATGTAAAATCCTTACGGATTCAAATCCACATGATGATTCCATATGACATCACTTTAGGTACCTGAGTAAACAAGAGATAGTAGTGGATGTAGTTGGTAGTTAAAAAATTTTGAGCTCTTACGGTCTTGAGATTATACCACATGCCAAAATCGTAGGGACCCAAGGACCTAGGCAATGTAGAAATTAGTTGAGAAGCCTTGGGATCTAGATAAAGTAAATAACCAAGAAAAGGCCATGTGGAAAAGAGGTGAAGACTAGTGAAACTCGGTAAATAAATCAAGTGAGGCTTGAGTTCAAGCAATAGATCAATATGCCAATCAAATGAATTGACTAAGCTTCGACATAAATACATAATTTAGACCACATGTAATTGCCCATGTTTATTTTAATTCTCAAAAGACTTAATAGACTTATAACTTTGATACCACTATGACAAACTCTAATCAAGCAAAATGAAGGCCCTTGGTAGGGTCTCAGTGAACATGAGAGTTGTGTGATTCAAAAGTTTAAATGAATAATAATACTAAAAAAGTGTTACAAGATTACTTTGTAATAAAAAAAATTATAGTTTCAATAAAGCTACAAGGATATGATTATTTATAAAATATTTTATTATTAATATGGAAAACTTTAGGTAAAACTCTATAATATTGTCATAATATTTATTTCTAGCTTTTTGATAGGTTATGAAGACCAAAAAATGTTAGATTGGTCCACATTTGAAGATCAAATAGATAGGATTGAATGCACAAATAAAACATGTATGAAGTAGTGAAATTAAAAGAATAATCCAAAGGGAGAAACTTGTATTCACAATAATAAAATTACATTAGTAAGCATTAGTAAAAAAATTTATAGGAAGGTACATTATATAGGTGGAAGATAAACATTTCCCAATATCCTCATACATCTTGGATTATCTTTCCCAATGACCTTTATTAAACCTAAGTAAGCTAACTACACTATGTAGGTAAAAGCACATAGTGGGAAAAAACCTGCACTAACACCCCCCTTAAGTGTAGCTTAGGGGGGTTGAAGAATTGGGTTATAGAAAAAAGTCCTGATGAAGTAGACAAGTACATAGAGATGATCCCCAAAGGAGGAATAATTTAGAGTTGTCTAAACCACAAGAAGAGCCCACAAATGAATATACTTGCTCTTAGTGAAGGATTTGGAGAATATATTTGCAATTAGATTTGTTACCTGGATGTAGTGGAAATAAATGATCTACTTATAGATGAGCTCTTTAATGAAATGCATGTGAATCTAGATATGTTTGGTCCATTTGTGGAGGATTGGATTCTTACAAATCTTGATATGATTTGGTTATCGCATAAGATGACCATTGGTTGTCAAAACTAGATTCCAAACTCAGTGAGAATCCCTTAAAGTTAAATAGCCTAAGTGGTAGTATTAAAAAAATCATTTTTATTCTACCTTAGGAGAAGATAAATCAATAGAATTATACTTCTTATTTAATCAACTAATTAGACCTAAACTAAAGGAGAAAATGTATTATGAATTAGACTTGTAATTTTGAATGTCACTAGCCCAATCTAAATCTATATAACCAATCAAGTCAATGTTGATGCCTACTCCATAGTGAATCCTAAAACTATGAGTACCTTGAATGCAGTGGATATTCCACATAACTGCTCTCTAGTGTATCTCATGTGGTTCCTACATGAATATGGACCATGTCTATTGCATATGAAATATCAGGTCCAGTGTGCGTAAGGTAGATGAGATTACCAACAAGTTGTCAATATGAGGTAACATCAACCAAAGGAGATGGACAATCAACCTCAAGCTTCACACTAGATATAAAAGAAGTTGGAGATGGCTTATAATTATCCATGTTAAACTATGAAATTAAATTCAAAAAATTAAATTGTAAAATAGTGATCCTGGAATCAGACTGATAAATTTCAATCTTGAAGAAGTTTTCTGAAGTTTTAAAACTAAGGAAAAATCTTACATAAATCCTTGTGGTTTCTCCATGTATTTTTCCTCTTTGAGGTCACTATAAAGAAAGGAACTCTTTACACTATCTGATGAACATCTTAACAATTGCTATGGAAATAACAAGAGTGAGTTAGATTGAGTTTATTTTGGAAAGTGGCGTGAAGATCTCTATATAGTCAATGATAGGTACTTGATAAAAACCCTTTAATACTAGACATGCTTTTAACTTGTCTATGAACCCATCTAATGAAAAATTTATTTGGTGTATCCACCTACATCAAAAAAAAATCTTCCCTTAGGATGTGGGACTAAATCCTATGTTATTCCTTTGTAAGGAACTATATTCCTCTTCCATAGCAGTATCCCACTCAATAGTACATGATGCCTTATGAAATGATTGTGGATCAGAAGTAGATGCAATGAAAGTATGTGGGGCATCTCAAAATTGTGAATAGGTTTACCTATTGTCTAATATATATCCAATCCATTGGCCAAGACTTTACAGTGTCTATTTAGCCTAAAAAGGATTAGTGAATGAAGAGTTAGGAGGAGATTCCTCATCCTCTGAAGATATTCTAGGAGGAGGAGGTGAATCATCATCACTACTCTCATCATCAGAACTAGTAGAAGAATCTAGATCATCATGAATCTATTTAGGTGGATTTAAAACATTAAAACTATCATCAAATCTAAGTGCATCCAAGGAAGAGAGGTGTCAAGTGTGGAGTTTAAAGGACCCTCTTTAAAATGAAAACTCCTATCAATGAATAACTTATGAGTGGTGGGATGGAGAATTTTGTATCCCTTAACACCCTCAAGATATATAATGAATATACAAGGTTGACTCTAAGGCTCCATTGCCTTATGTTTCTCATTAGAAATGTAGGACATATCACAAAATCCAAATGCTCAAAAGTGCTTCACTGTGGGTTTCTAACCACACCAAGATTCAACATAACTACCTTCAATGCTTTATGAGGAACCCAATTTTGGATATAACAAGCATATTTTGTAGCCTCGACCCAATATTGAGATCTAAGAGACTTGGAGTTTATCATACTATTGGCCAATTCCTTCAAGGACTTATTATTGCACTGTACAACACCATTCTTCTAAGGACTATATGGAACCATATGTTGTAGTTAAATCCCCTTTGATGTGTAGAATTACTTAAAATGATTATTGACATATGCATTACCATTATTAGTTTGTAAAATTTTGATGGATTTACCTAACTATATTTTTATAAGCACCTTAAAGTCCTAAAAATGATCAAAGATGTTAGATTTATGTAAAATACACCCAAGTATACCTCAAAAATTAATCGATGAAATTAAGCATGTATTTTGTACTATTGAATGAAAGGTTTTGGAAATGGACCAGCAATGTCACTATCAACTGGATCCAATATCTATTTAGCTCTCCATGATTTATTCTTGTAATACTTCTCCTCAAGATGTTTACCAAGTATGTAACCTTGGTAAACTCTGTTAGAAAACTTGACTCGTGACAACCTTGAAACCATGTCTTGATGACTGAGATGTTCTAGTTTATAATAGTTAAGATGTTTGAATCACTCATGCCATAATTTAATCACCCCATATGAATAAGTGAGTAGGGTAGTAGAGGGTTGATCGAGATCAAAATGTGAGAAGGTATACAAATGTGACTAGTTCTTTGCTTTCCCAAATTCAACTATGGAGTCACTATCTGCTTCTCTAATAACCATTAAATTAGGTGTGAACTCAACTTTCTTGCCCAAATTGATGTGAGTGATATGTTAAATAGATAGGATATTGGTGGATAAAGATGGAACACATAGAACATCATGAAATTTACCGTAATTCAATTCAACATATCCTCTCAAACTAACTTCAATGGAAGTATCATCACCCAATAAGATGGAAGGCATAAAACAAGGATCCAAGGATGAGAACATGTCCTATGATGAATCCATGTGGTGTGAGGCTCTATATTCAATTACCCATGTGAAAGCTTGTGATGTAACTACAATTTATTGGCCCTTATCTTTTCTATTATTACTATCTTTGTCCTTAGAAGACACATGCTAATGAACTTTGATTGGAAGAATCAAGAACACTGATATTTTGCTTCTTGGGTATTTTTGTCATTTGGTCAATCTGCTTCTTCATGCATTTGGATTTATCATCCCTAGATTTCTTACAATTAACACATGTGAATCACTCTTGCTTAGATTTTCCATCTTAAGAGGATGAATTTTTTGATGCTTTTGAATTAGCATCAAATTTCTAACCCTTTCTTTGCTTTGGGTCCTTCTTGTTTTATTTATGTTCCTTACTTCTAGAAGCCTTTTGTTTGTCATGACTGAAAATTAAGGCATGAGATTTAGATGACTTCAATGTACCCATTTGAATGAGTTTCTCTTGATCCCAAGTCAAGCAAGTAAAAAAATCATCTAAGGACAACATGGTTCATGTAGTTTCAAAGGCATGCTTGTTGGAATGAAAGGTAGAAATGAATATAGAATATTTGGATCCCAATTTGGAAAAGATGGAAAAAATCAATTGATTATATTTTTCGTCAATGCCACATAATTTATACTGTAACCTGAGTGATTTGAACATTGTGAAGAATTCTTATATCATATCAAAGTCTCTTGGACTCAAACCAATGAGATCATTTTCCAACTCATGACCCCTTATGATGTCTTTCTTTCCAAAGATTTTTTACAATATGGTTCACACTTGATTTGGAGTAGTTATAGATTCAGTATGAAAGAATAAGTCAGGAAACAAATAGACATAAAAGACCATAGGTTTCATCACTTGTGTTTTACCACTTCACCTTATTTTATTCAAGTGTTGGTTTTTTTTATATAACCATCATGATTTGGCATAATCCTTATCTCCTCAAGAGGCTTTTCACTTTGACTTTCCACTCGTGATAGTTGAACGGTGTAAAAATTGAAACTAAACTTAGATCCATGGTGTAGAAAGGAAGTATAAGTTGAATTATTGGTGTTAAAAGATGATAATATACAACCCCCTTAAATATACATAAGTTAAATTCTATAAAACATGAGAATATTACTAATGTGTACAGCTCAAAAAAATGATGCCTAAAATAGAGCTATCAGTTAAAAGTCATGAAAGTTGAAAATTTCTTACTCACAAAAAATAATGATCTCCACTTTGCATAAATTTGAATTTTTTGGGTGTGAAAAAGTTTGGCTCAACAAATGTGAGGAAAATTTAAGACCCTTTGGGTTGGTCATGAATAAGGGCTTAAATTTTCATGTGACTAGGGGCTAAGGGATAAAATGGGTGTGTGATTGTTGGACTGATGTCACCCTCAAATTGCCTTCACTTGCCAATAAATAGTGACAATTCATGCTATGATAAAATTGATAGTTGTGTGAATGTCACCATGTACTAATGGTTTTTCATGGTAGAGGAAAGGGTGTGGGTATATAGATACATGCATTGGGCACTACTAGATGGATGACATCATGTGCTAAAGTGGCTAGGTAGACAAGCTCTCACATGGGAGGTACCATGAGGTTGGACTCACACAAGGAGAGTATCGATGGATGGGATCGCATGTGGAGTATGTCATGAGGATGGGATCATGTGTGAATATTGTTAAAATACATTACATGCACACAATAAGCTTTGGAGGATGGGGTCATATGAGTGTGTGGAGTGGGGATGACATGTCAACCTGAGTGGATGTGAATTCATAGATGCATAGAGTCATGAAGTTGCGTGGGTCAGGGATAGTTGTGTGTCCACACATAATGAGGACAACATGGTGTACCTTATGTTACATAAACATGTGGGTGGGTGATTCATGTGTGGGCACATATGAAGGATAGAAAATTTTAAAAAACTTCTAAGTGTTCATATTTTGGTGGAATAGTCTAAGGTAAAAAACCTACACAAAGAACCTTAGATTTGTAAAATATTATTTGTCTTCTCTCATAAATGGAAATAACCCACTAAGTTTCTTATAAAACCCAAACAAACCTAGAAATAATTTTTTGATTGAAGACTCTGGTGGTATAGATATGCATGAAAACCAAGAAAAATCCTTGAAACCCTTAAAAATGGTCAAAATAGTTGTTATGAATCTAAGTCATGTTTACAGTCATTACTAAGGTTTTGGCACCTTATGAATCCAATGGAAATATTTATTTTTCATATAGAGAATTAATTATTCATATATGTGTGGATTTTTTAGAAATCCTTCCAAACTCTTGAAAATTAAAATAAATGAAAAACACCAGAATAAGCTAAAATGCTAGATCTCACAACAAGAATGAAGGCATTTAGCTACCAACAAGAGCTCTAATGCCATGTCAGAGTGGGACACACTTGATTATGAATTGGATAGGATTGAATGCAAAAGAAAACTTGAATAGAGTAGTGAAACTAGAAGAACAATCTAAAGAAAGAAGCTTGTCTTCACATTAAGAAAATTGCATTAATAAGTATTAGTCAAAAGTGTATAGGTAGGTAAAATATATAGGTTGAATATAAATATTTCCAAACATTCTCGTTCATGTGGGATTATCTTCCCCAATGACCTTTATTAAACCTAGCAAACTAACTAGACCATGTAGGTAAAATCACATAGGAGGAAAAAGCCTACACTAACAGAAAATGACATAGATGTATTAGATAATTGATTATCCATTTAATTTGTTTAATGTATATATTTTTTTAAAATATAAAAATAAAATTTAAAGAGGACAAATGCATTGAATGAATACAAAAGTATATATTTATTGGATTGTTTATAAGTAATTGAACATTATATACATAATATGAGTAGTAGGTTGTTTTGAATATAAGATATATATTTGTAAATTAAATATAATTAAAACCCTGATAGATTTATCTAAATCAAAGTGAATAATATTGACCATATGTTGATTTCTTATCCAAATTATATTTATATATTAAAATTGATTGAATAATATATATTATTTGAATGAAAACAATAGAACTTGTCCATTTTCAATGTTCCATCATTTATTCTTTTGTGTTTTTTGACATTCAAGTCGATTGCATGTATGGAAAAAAAAACTATATGTGTATGGTAATGTACATACCTTCATTTTATTGATATCATAGGTTAAATTTTATATCACAAAGCACTATTGCAAATCCCTAGATTGAATAAAATATAATATTAATTAAGTAATGAACAAAAGCAAATTTTCCCTTGCTAGCCAATAATTTCACACTAGTTTTTTGTTTTCTTCTTAATACTCAAATGCATTATCACTATCAATATAAAACATAGGTATAGATATGTTGGATTATTGATTTCCCATTTTATTTGTTTAATGGATACATATATAAAAAATGTAGGAATGAAATTTAAATATTACAAGTGATTTGAATAAAAAAATTCTAAAAGATTATATAAAAGTACAGATAATAACCCAGCTCTTACTCAAATCATACTTCCCATGACCCTACTCCTCTTGATGATTATATATAAACTCATGTACATAATACTAACCTCATCAATCCAATTTAAGACTATCCACATGCTTATACACTTCCCTAGTTTATTGTGCCCCCCTCTGATATTTCCTTGCACCCTTGTGGAACTTTCACTCACTATCGAGCTCATTGAATGCACCTTAGGGCCCACTAAAAGGCCATGGTGGAATAGGACATGCATTTTAACCTAAAACCCATGGCATAAGCCACATGTTTTGGCCAAAAACCTATGGCCTAGGTCACAACTTAGGCATAAAGTTATTTTTGGATATTTTTGGGTTTTGTCTTTTACCCGAACAGTCATAAATGGCTCCTTTTTGACCTATCTGCACCTTGGTGTGCCCTATATCAGTCCAAATCATTCCTCATTACTTGAATTCTTGATATTTTTCTCTCTCTCCTTGAAACTCTCTTAATTCATTCTTGGTGATTGAAGCATCCATTATGATAAAGGTCCATCTAAATTGTTGCATATTGATTTAGAGACTCCATTGCTAGTTTGAGTTGTTCCTGATTCATTGTGTCTTGATCCTAGCATTTATAAGTTGCATTCATGTGATTTTTGCACCTAGTTTTGGATTACATACTCTTAAAATTTCTTATTTCCCCTCATCCTTATTATTTGGAAATTGGTTTGGACCTAGTTGGTAGAACACCTGAATAGTACTTTGAATTTGATTTAAGGGCACTTTGTTACGTAAAGTGAAACTCCATAGTTGTGGAATAGTGTATTTTTCAGGGTTTACTATTTTTATGCTAGTTTAGGTAATTTTGAACATTTTTTAGAGTAGATTCTGAAGTTTATGCATCTTCTCAAACTTAAAAACATATTTCCTCTTGAGAATGTCTTTCATTTAATAGGATTGCTTGATTCTGAATCATTTTACTACTTAGTAGATGTTTTCTTGTTCAAATAGGTTAGGTTTCTTGCTTAAAGTGGCATTCCATTTTATAGGTTAGATAGCACATGTTATAGATAAAATTCATTAGCTTAGGTTTACTAAAGTGCGTACTCTCTCTCTCTCTCTCTTGCTCTTGAAAATCTCATTTTCCTTTTGAAATCATCTTTCAATTACTAGAGTTTCATGCTTATAAAACACATTTATTGCTTGGTAGTGTTTCTTTATTCAATTATTTTACTTTCTCATTAATTAAAAATTAATTTATCCCCTTTAATCATAACATCCCCACTGGAATTAACCTAAAAATACATGATTTTTTAAAATTTAAACATATATACTGTAAATAGATTACACCAAGAGAATATAATTAGTGATCATATAAAATACTCTAAGTAAAATAATTGTAATGAATTATAACCAATCATACATATTTGATCATTATCATCATGAGAAACACATCATAATATAAATATAGAAATTAATTACAATAAACCAACCATAACTAATACATGCCTACAACCGGTATTATTAATGTGCAATAAATAAGTATTTAAAACTCATCATGATATGTCTCAATAATAATTATAATATAATACAATGTACATATATATAAGATACATGGCTCCCCAGAGTATAGTTCCTCGAACTCTAGTATATGTGGTAATATCAGGTGTCATCTCCAAGTAAGTATTACTATGGGAAGGGAGAGCATCATCTGAGCACTTTTTCACACCAACCATAGACTAATAATCCCTCATAATAATTCTATCAGAGAATAGCCCTCCCTTCATGAGTGAGTAGATAGTGCTGGCATGGAAATCTAGAGAGACAATTTAGTACTTATGTATTTCATGATTTATAAAACTAAACATGTGATATATCATAGAAATCTTGTTCTATTGCAAGATATCATAAAAACATGTAAATCATACTCATGAAATGACAATATCTTACTAAACATTAATTTATCTAAAGTTTTTAAGAATAATAAATAATATTGATCTATAGATCAATCAAAATTCATACACACCATTTGATCAGCTTGCCTTCATCTAACATTGTGATGCTAATAAACCAGTGAAGTCTATCTCACTCCTTACTCAGTATCAGCAATGCGAGATTGATTAACATAATATAACCAAAATATTCATACAATTTACATCCTACTAGCAATCATATCACATAACATGCTAAGCATATGAGTAATCAAAAAGCATACATTTATTCCATCAAATGTATGAATGAATCACACATTATTATCTATTCCATACTAGAAATAATGACTATAGTTTATACCACCTAGATAAAATTTATATTTAACTAAAGATTCTAACTACTAAAATTAGTTTCTAAATATACTACACCTTATGATAACCCATATTACCATAGTCTAGTATTCTAAGACATAGCTACTAATTTTTCACAATCAAACATAATAAAGTAGTATTAAATACATGGAAATATAAGCTTATAATCAACTAGATTTAACAAAAAAATTCATAGTTCCACAAAACACATAATATTTTATCTTACCATTCGCTACACTCTTAGAGATTGTATGCACGCATACATAAATTCATACTAATTGTCATAAAACATGTTATTAAAATAAATAACCAACTCACATACATTTAATCAATCAAATGTATGAATGAATTCTAAGTATATTAATTTTAGTTTGCTACCACCCAGGTATGACATACATTTATATTGTAGTACTCTATGACATCCCATAATATCATAGTTCATTGGATATGAACACAACTACATAATTACACATAACCAAATTTATGATTTCAGAAATCAAATGACCCACAATCATAAATAATAATCAATCAAATACAGGATTATACCACCCAGATATACTCTACATTTAAATTGCATACTAGAATTCAAAATAAACATAACTTATATACATACATCATGATGCACTATTATATGTTATATATGTCTAAACACTTCTACATATTAATATACTTAATATGTACTACACACAAGTTTTCACTACTATCTTAATATATATACTAACAGTCACAAGTCAAGGTTTTATAAGATTTTTACAATCATTAAAACCATAATCCATTGAGATATAAACTAAATAATAAAGTCAATAGACCTCTCTATATCAATATTTCATTCTTATTACTTACTGTTAGATCTCAAGATAGAAGAAAATAACCTCTAATTTGAATCCACCATATAAGTCATTCGCAAGGTTTCTTTATATTTTTATACTCTATAGTAGTCTATGTATTTCATTTATATATGATGCTATAATTTTGACTCTCTCAACATGTTTTGTATAACACTACTGTGCTACAGATACATTATTTAGTCTCTACTTAAAAGTTTGAAACATAGATAAAGCATAGACTTAGCCTCCTCATAGCTCATGAATATACATATTTATTCATAGTTTTGAATGTGTTATATATATATATATATATATATATATATATATATATATATATATATAGCATTAGTCATTCATGAGTATAGTAACATTACCCCATAAATGTCTATCTTCACTATTATTTTTACATAATTATAATGGTATCCTTATTAATGAACTATATAATACTATTCATCTCTCTATAAACATGTACACCTATGTACATTCATCCTCAATCACGATCATCATGTGACCACATGCAATAAGATATATAACAGATATATAATCACATCTTAAACTACTAATTTTTTATATTTGTAACTCATCAATTTATCTAACACAGATTAGAATATATATCTTTCACTCATAAATTTGCTAATATGGACATATTCAAAGAAAAACATACATAACATCAAGATCTACAGCTATATATTACCCTTAAATTGACCTCACATTAATTCATATTCTTTTTTAAGAAAATTTATAGTGAGAATTAATATGTACATAAGAATACTCAGACACAATCATAGTATTATAAAATTAGAATACATCAACACTAAATTATTTGGATCCATTCAGTCACATCTCAATTATCCACTATTACCCACCACTTATCCAACTACCATTATATTTTAAGTCATGAAAATAGTTATGCTTGAGAACATACATATGACTATGCAATAGAGGTAATATATACAAAATATCTTCATATATGAATATTGTTGTCTTTTAGGAACAACTATTTTTATAGAATACATTATAGATGTAAATATTCTTACTAATATTACAAATGGGCTGATATATATAACGGATAATTCTATTAGTGTATGTCACTGCTCTGTAGACACTATATATCACTAATAAGATATCGATGCATAATTTCTATTATATATAATCTAGATAATAGAATGTATAATGTAATAACCATTCGAGAGATATTGGGTTATCTAAAGATGTATGCTACTATATAGTCTAATAAGTGTTCCATAGGTATTTGAGTTCTATAATTTTATGGAAAGCTAATTATATGATATTCCTAGTGATTATATGTATTACTACTAAAAATTATATGTATGTAATAACCCCACTAAGTAGACATATTACCACATGTATCACCTTGACACTCTAAGTATATGTATGTTACTAGTGATATTAATCACATGTATGTTACTATATTACTTTGTGGAATGTTATTTCTGTGACATTACTAGATCCATGTAGATAAGGAATAAGCATTCCATTATATATGAAACACTAATAAGAGATCACTGCAATATAAGACTATAATAATCACTTATATTAGTTCTTTTAACAACTATATAATATCAATACTAGTCTTATATAATCACTGCATGCATTATATAATATTGTTGCATATATATAAATCACTATTTGATTAAATCCATGTGGAAGTAACAAATCCATCTGTTACATAAATCATGCATGATATTTATAAAAGTATTCCTCTATATAAGTCACTACAGTTTAATTCATAAATCACTACATGAGTCTATGTATCTCCTAGTGTTTAGTTTGACCTCAAATCATATTCAATTTCATATATATACACTAGATTCTTGGTATTTCTTAATACAATTTATAAATAAATATAAATACAATCGACATACATGTAATTATAGATTTAGACAAACACATAATTTAAATACATTACCTACTTGATAGACAGTGCTTGTATTTATTTTGATTATGTGTCTTCTCTTCTCCTCTAATATCTCCTCTCTCCTCTGTATTGCCTTCCTCTTCTATGTTATAACCCTTCTCATTATTTTTCTCCCCTTTTTAAAAATGTGAGGCGCTTTTCTTTTTATTTTATTCTAAAATTAATAATTTTCCATTATTTTTATTACTTTATTTGTTTTATCTCCTTTTCACAAAAATCATGAGATTTAATTAAAATTTGGCTCTTATATTTAACTTTCCATTTTTTTTGTTTTTTGCTTATTTTGATAATTTCTTCTCTTTTTCCTTGAATATATTCTTTTTCTCTTCCATGAGAAAAATGTAGCTTTCTCCTTTTTAGATTTTTTTCTTTGTTTTTGTTTTTCTCATTATTTTAATGAATATCTTTCTTTTTACTTTTAAAAAAATAAATAAAACTTTCTATTTTTCTTAATTTACTATTCCTTTGATTTTCTTTTCTTTTTCTTGTGTTTTTCCTCTTAAAATATAAAATATCATATTTTATTTTTTTATCTCTAATTACAAAAATTAATATATTCATTAATTAAATTAGCACTTTAAATGTCAAAATAGTTTAATGATAAATTCATTAATCATTAATCTCAAATTTTCACTAATTATGCAAATCACATTTCTAAAAGTATTTAATGGGCATACACGCAAGCCACACAAAATGAATTCTAATTAACCATTTAAACTATGCTAAAACCCATATTTAAATGACTATTTAATGTAAATGACATCAAAACATACAATGTTAACCATTTTATCATGCATTCTAACATGTGCTAGCTAATGTGTTGTGTACAGTGTTCTAGCCAATTTCTCTGTCATCCTTCGACACCTCTATCTATGTCACCCTTCCCAATGATGCTCACCTTTTGTCACACTCTAAAATATGAGTTCTCTTGCATCAACCTCACAATAAGTAGGGAGATAGACCATTATAGCATGATATGTGTTCATTATAAAATATAGTTGAAGTAGAAAATCAATATGATCATAAAGTAAACATATACTTATAGTGAACTCATAGTAATGTAAGCATGTAACCTAATTAATATCCAATTGTACCATAACAACATATATTTCAAAGCTTAGTTAAAAATAACCAAATACAAATTTTTCAACTATAAATATCCATAGATAATTAGATAGTTTGATTGGCAAGGAATTGGGATGTAACATCCTTCCCCCTAAAGCTAGTCATCATCTCAGATGACTCTTATTCATGCATAAGTTTTGAATTTAAAAAAAAATAACATAGTATAAAGTATCAAATCAATAAAATAAATGTAAAATTTTCCTATAGAACTTATCATAGTATTCCCAAATAGTACTATTCATAGAGTATTGGTCTCACTAGACCCTACATTGTGACATCTTCCTATCATGAAAACAAGGTTCACAAGTGTCACTTACTCTGAATGGTTTTATCATGACCTCTTTAGGGTCCATAATCAAAAATAAAATCCTATAAACTATAGGACTAACCACTTCTAATACTTCAAAGGGTCCCACATATCTCAATGAAAGTTTCACTGACTTCCTAAAAGGACATGAGATTATCATAAAATCCATAAATAAACAGTCAATGAGAGTTCCACAAAACCTTCCAAAAAGTATTTATGGAACATGTAAAGAATGATGTGTAAAATTTATTACCATTGCTACTCCACGTAGCTCCTGATAAATATAACATTTCAACATTATCGCTATTATATGTAGCTCCTAACAAGTATGATGATAAATAGGAAATGCAAATATTACATTTGTATTGTATATAAAATTAAGGAATAAATGATCCACAATATGCGTGTGTATGGCCATATTATTAAATTTGACAAGTCTGTCTATCAAATCCTAGATTCAACAAGTTCATCTCTCAGATCCAAACTCAGTACCTACTAGTTTATGTGAGACTAAATAGGATCCACTCCCATATCTTAGTACTCATATTCCTGATTCACCATTCTTCCCTTAGGTCTCCACAATCTAATGATCTCTAAAATGTGCACAAGGTTCAAAGAATCACAATTCCATACTAACAGATCATAGAAATTAATAATATATCCTAACTAATTCAAGATGTACCAACATACATACAATAAAAATCATACAATCACTTCGTAATTGTATTAAGTTGTCAATATCCAAACATAACTAGTATCATATTTCATATCTTAACCTATTCTATTATATTCATAGTTAAGAATAAATAATGTTAAAATTATCATAACATACAAAGGCCAAGGATCACATTGTCCTTACAACCTTATAAATATAAAAAGTGAGATAATGTATCCCTACTTGCTTGGCTAGAACACAACAAGTTAGATGTTTATCTCACCCTTTTTAGACTAACAAGATTTTCCACACATCCCATACCCTACTCGCTCCCAGTGAAAGGTACATAAATAATTCTTTAAAATATGCTTAAATAAACAAGAGAAAAATATCAATCTAATCAAGGGTAAATAATATATAACAATTATAATCAACTTATAAACCTTAATATAGAACCAATATAAATTCAAGGCTTGCCACTCCTCGTGGTCAAATTTTACAAGTAGCACTAGAAAGTGTGAATCTAAAAAGTCACAAGTGTAAATTAGAGAACTAACTTCTCAATAACAAAAATCTTAAGTACCTCACATGGTATAAATAAAACATCACAACCCAAGTTGTCAAAATCACTACCTATTTATCAAACTTGTAAGAGTAGTATCATAACCTACTTCCTCAATTGAAAGGAAAATACTAACCACAAAGATGCATTGATCCATTCCATTTCTACAACTCCTCTCTCAAAAATAATTAAAAAATGTTATCCCATGAATTCAAGGGAATATAGTCAAAATAACATTTTTGAAACAAGTTCCATTTAAGGGAACACTAAATCAACATCATAAAAATATGAACTCTTCTAGTGGGATTAATGATGTTAAAGAAGGATGAGAGAGTAATAACTCACCTCCATGATAACTATGAGATATGACACCTCTTCCTAATCCACATAAACATATGGGTGCCAATATATGAACAAAATCCTAACACTTAATAATTCTCGACCAAGACATCTACCCTTTACTACAATAAAATTCCCACCGCACTAGGTGGTACCAATCTAAAAAAGGTCTTATAAAATTTCTTACTCCTAGGATTAGTGAACAAGACACAAAACTAATGCATATATACTTAAATGAGAAACATCCCATCCTTTTTAAATGCTCTCAACACAAAACATAATTGACGAAGATGACTTGATTAACAGGGAATAGTGTAATCATTCTCAAGGTATTTGATCTAAATGATTAAAATATAGTAGGAATCTCTTGTTCACAACTCATGAATTATGATATGTACTTACCTAACCAAACCTTATATACAATCATCACCATCGAGACACTTCATAACCAACCCTTTAACAATTCAAAAAGGGTACAAGTGTTCCTAAGATACACACTCAATGTTCCACACACATTATACTATTCTCCTTTTTGATAAACAAAAGGATACAAAAATACTAATGGACTCATTAGGTTCTAGAGTTCAAGACATAACTCTGATACCACATGTAACGCCCCCACTAGGATCAACATAAAACTACATGATTTTTTTAATACAAACACATATACTATAAATATAT
Source organism: Torreya grandis (assembly GCA_037957365.1). Lineage (NCBI taxonomy): Eukaryota > Viridiplantae > Streptophyta > Pinopsida > Cupressales > Taxaceae > Torreya > Torreya grandis. The sequence goes on along the minus strand of JARHVA010001556.1, from coordinate 308,693 downwards.
TACACCATGAGAATCTAACTAGTGATCATATAAAATACTCTATGTGAGATAACTATAATGAAGTATAACACATCATACATATCTTATCACTATCATCATAAGAAACACATCATAATATAAATATAGAAGGTAATTAGAATAAACCAACCATGGTTGATACATGTCAACAACCACTATTGTCAATGTGTAATAATAAGTATTTACAACTCATCATGATATGTCTCAATAATAATTACAATATAATACAGTGTACATATATATAAGATACATGGCTCCCTAGAGCATAGTTCCCTGAACTTTAATATCTATGGCAATTTCAAGTGTCATCTCCAAGTAAGTACTATTGTGGGAAGGGAGAGCATCATTTGATCACTATTACACACCAACCACAGACCAATGACCCCTCACACTAATTCCATCAAGAAATTGTCCTCCCTTCATACATGAGTAGATAGTGATGGCAAGAGAATCTAAAGAGATAAGCTAGTACTCGTGTGTTATATGATTTCTAAAACTAAACATGTAGTGTATCATATAAAACTCATTCTATTATAAGATATCACACAAAAATGTAAATCATACTCATGAAATGATAAAGTATCACTAAACATTACTTTAGCTAAAGTTTTAAATAATAGTCATCTATAGATCAGTCAAAATTCATACACACCACTTGATCGGATTACTTTCATTTGACATTGTGATGTTAGTAAGTCAGTGAAGTCCATCTCTCCTTACTCAGTATCAGTAATACGAGATTGATTAAAATAATATAAAAAAAAGATTCATACAATTTACATCTTACTAGTAATCATATCATATAACATGTTAAACATGTAAGTAATCAAAAAGCATATATTTATTTCATTAGACATATGAATGAATCTCATATTATTATATATTCTATACTAAAAATAATTGCTATAATTTATATCACCTGGGTAAAATACATATTTAAATACATATTCTAACTACCACAATTAGTTTTCAAACATACTACATCCTATAACAACCCATATTATCATAGTATAGTATTATAAGACATAATTACTAATTTTCTATAATCAATCATAATAAAATAGTCTTAAATACATCAAAACATAAACTTCTAATCAAGAAACTAGATATAACAAAGCAAGTCACGGTTTATATGAAACACATAATATATTATCCTATCATTTGATACACTCTCATGAGTTATATGCATGCATACATATAGTCCTACTAATTATTATAAAATATTTTATTCAAATAAATAAGCAACTCACATACATTTAGTCTGTCAAATGTATGAATAAGTTCTAGGTATATCAATTTTAGTTTGATACCACCCAAGTATGACATACATTTATACTATAGTACTCTTTGACACCTCATAATATCGTGGTTCATTGTATATGAACATAAATACATAAATACACACAACCAAACTTATGATTTCAATAATTAAATGACCCACAATTATAAATAATAATCAAGCAAATATGGGATTATACCACTTAGGTATACCCTATGTTTAAATTATATACTAGCATTCAAAATAAACATAACTTATAAGCACACATCAAGATGCACTATTATATGTTATATATGTCTAAACACTTGTAAATATTAATATACTCAATACGTATTGCACACAAGTTTTCACTACTATCTTAATATATATACTAATAATCACAAGTCAAGGTTTTATAAGATTTATTTAATCATTAAAACCATAAATCATCAAGATATAAACTGATTACTATAGTCAATAGACCTCTCTATATCAATATTCTATTCTCATTAGTTACTGCTAGATCTCAAGATAGAAGAAAATAACCTCTAATTTGAATTCACCATATAAGACATTTGCAAGTTTCCCTTATGTGTTTATACTCTATAGTAATATATGTATTTCATTTATATATGATGCTACAGGATTGACTCTCTCAACATGTTTTGTATAACACTATTGTGCTACAGATACATTATTTAGTCTCTAGTTAGAGTTTAAAACATAGACAAAGCATAGACTTAGCCTCCTCATAGCTCCTGAATATACATATTTTTTTATAGTTTTGAATGTCAAAATATATTTATATCATATAATCATATCAATCATAGATATAGCATTAGTCAGTCGGGAGTATAGTAACATTATCATAGAAATTTCTATCTTCACTGTTGTTTTACATAATTATAGTGATATCCCTATTAATGAACTATATAATACTATTCATCTTTCTATAATTGTGTACATCTATGTACATACATATTTGATCATGGTCATCATGTGACCACATGTAATAAGATATATAATCACGTCTCAAACTACTAATTGTTTATATTTGTAACTCATTAATTTATCTAACACAAATTAGAATATATATCTTTCACTCATAAATTTGTTAATATGGACATATTCAAATAAAAATATGCATAACATCAAGATCTATGGCTATATATTGCCCTTAAATTGACCTCATATTAATCCATATTCCTTTCTAAGCAAATTTATAGTGAGAATTAATGTGTATGTAAGAATACTCAAACACAATCACAGTATTATAAAATTAGAATACATCAACACTAAATTATCTGGATTCATTCTGTCAGAACTCAATTATCTACCATTACCTGTAACTTATCCAGTTACCAGTATATTTTAAGTCATGAAAATAGTTATGCTTTATAACATACATATGGCTATGCAATATAGGTAATATATATGGAATATCTTCATATATGAATATTTTTATCTTTTAGGAACAACTATTTTTATGGAATACACTATAGATGCAAATATTCTTACGGATATTAGACATGGTTTGGTATATATAACGGATCATTCTATTAGTGTATTCCACTAGTTTGTATACATTATATATCACTAATAAGATATTGTTGCATAATTTATATTATATATAGTCTAGATAATGAAATGTATAATGTAACAAGCATTCTAGAGATATTGGGTTATCTAGCGATGTATGTTACTATATAGTCTAATAAGTATTTCATAGGTATTTTAGTTCTCTACTTTTGTATAAAGCTAATCATATGATATTACTTGTGAGAATTATGTGCATTAGACGTATTACTATTGAAAAGTAGACATATGTAACAATCCCACTAAGTAAACATATTACCACATGTATCACCTTCACACTCTGAGTAGACGTATGTTACTAGTGATATTACTCATAGGTATGTTATTATATTGCTATTTATATGATAATTTTATGGAATGTTATTTTTGTGACATTACTAGATCCATATAGATAAGGAATAAGCATTTCATGATATATGTAACACTAGTAAGAGATCACTATAATATAAGACTATAATAGTCACTTATATTAGTCTTTTTAACAGCTATATAATGTTAATACCAGTCTTATATAGTCATTGCATACATTATATAAGGTTTTTGCATCTATATAAATCACTACTTGATTAAATCCTTGAAGTAACAAATTCATCTATTACATAAGTCATTGCATGATATTTATAAATCTATTCCTCTATATAAGTTATAATTTAATTCATAAATCGTTGCATGGGTCTGTGTATCTCCTAGCATTTAGTTTGACCTCAAATCGATTTTAGTTTCATGTATATACACTGGATTCTTGGTATTTATTAATACATTTCATAAACATATATAAATATAGTCAGTATACATGTAATTGTAGATTCAGATAGACATATAAATACATGAAATTTAAATACATTGTCTACTTGGGAGACAGTGCTTGCATTTATTTTGATTCCATGTATTCTCTTCTCTTCTAATCTCCCCTCTCTCCTTTGTACTGCCTTCCTCTTCTATGTTGCACCCCTTCTCTTTATTTTTCGTCCCTTTTTAAAAAGGTAAGGCATTTTTTTTAATTATTCTAAAAATAATAACTTTTCATTATTTTTATTTCTTTATTTGTTTTATCTCCTTTTCACAAATATCATGAGATTTAATTAAAACTTGCCTCTTCTATTTAACTTTCTTTTTTTTTTTCCTTTTTTGCTTTTTGCTTATTGTGATAATTTCTTCTCTTTTTCCTTTAATATATTCTTTTTCTCTTCCATAAAAAAAGTGTAACTTTCTCCTTTTTAGATTCTTTTTTTGTTTTTTTGTTTTTCTCATTATTTTAATGAATATATTTATTTTTAATTTTTTTTTAAACTTTTTATTTTTCTTAACTTGATATTCTTTTGATTTTTTTTTCTTGCTTTTTCCTCTTAAAATATTATATTTTATTTATTTATCTCTAATTACAATAGTTAATATATTCACTAATTAAATTATCACTTTGAATGTCAAAATTGTTTAATGATAAATCCATTAATCATTAACCTCAAATTTGCACTAATTATGCAAATCAAATCTATATAAGTATTTAATGGGCATACATGCAAGTCACATAAAATAAATTCTAATTAACCATTTAAATTACGTTAGCAACCATTTTTAAATGAATATCTAATACAAATGGCATCAAAACACACTATGCAAATCATTTTATTATGCATTCTAATATGTGCTAGCTAATGTGGTGTGTGTTAATTTCTAGTTAGTTTCTTTGTCATCCTCTGACACCTCCATCTATGTCACCCTTTCCAATGATTCTCTCCTTCCATCACACTCTAAGGGATGAATTCTCCTACATCAGCCTCACAAGAAGTAGGAAATTAGACCATTACAGCATCATATATGTTTATCATAAAATATAGTTGAAATAGAAAATCAACATGATCATAAAGTAAACATATACTTACATCTAACTTATAGCAATGTAATCATGTAACCTAAGCAATATCCTACTATCCCATAATAGAATATATCTCAAAGCTTAGTTAAAACTAACTAAATCTAAATTTATCAAATATAAATATCCATGGATAATCAGATAGTTTTCTTGGTGAAGAATCAAGATGTAACATTAGCTACTTGATATTTTGTGCTTATACCCATTAGAGATATTTATGTCCTTTGTGCACTCAATCATGCTAACCCTAACTTAGTTTACAAGTTTATCTATAGCTTGGTGTAAGCTAGCAAATTGGATAGCTTATATAGATCTCTAGTGTCCCATTACATCCTTGAGCCTTGTAGGTGTTTGATTAGTACCTATGGTACCCCTTTTCCAAACCCTCATGGCTCTTTCTGGATTATTAGATATATATTATAGCAAGCCCAATGGGACATCACATATGGTTTCACATTATTTCTAGCTTGTTTAGAGCTCTCCTAGCCAATTCCACACTAATAGTTGTAAGGTTTTGATTTCAATTATGTTTTGGATCCCTCTCTATTTGTTTGACCTTATTTTAGTTTTGTGTCCTTCTCCCCACTAGTTATCCAACAATTTACCTCTTTCATTTCTTTCCTATTTGTTCTTGTTTCATTACCTCCATTGTTGGCCTCCCACCCTTGGGATGCCATTCCTATCATATTCATGATATTTTCCCTAAGCTCACTCATGAGTAGGTGAGGATGTAATGGAACACCATAAACACTATAGGACCTAGGAGGTTACCTCACCATAGCATAGTGACCTTGAAATTTTCATGTTCTATAAGGAAAAACATTGACAAATATACAACCAAGGGCTCACTCACCTTTTTAGTAGTTTGAGCTTTACTTGTTTGAGGATACCTCCCTGAGACTTGAGACTGCTTTTCATTCACCTTTTAGGGGTGAATATGACCCCTTTTCATAATTGAAGCCTAATGAGTTATGCATAATCATTGATGATTATCATAGGTGGATTCATGTGAATGAAGAGCACCTTTCTTCCCATAGGAGTAGGCAACATGTTTCTTCTAGAGATAAAGATCACACTCAATCTAGTTTGAGTGCCTCAACTAATTATTGGGTGAGTCCCCCACTTATTTATTGGTGAGATACTCTATGAAGAGAACCCCATATTATCCATATTTAGAGATATGGGCATCCTGACTCGACATAATGTTCACCTCCCGTGCAGCCTTCCCATCCTCCTAGTCCTTCCTTTAGTATCTTAGATGAGTGTGATAATTTTGACGACCATTTGTAGACTAGGGATCTATGGGATTCCTAACTCAAACATCAACTCCCTCATGTGGATGCTTGTCTTACCAAATATGGCCAACACTATGAGGATTTTTGTCATCATGACTATCCCCATGTGCATATTGCATCATCTTATCATCCCCATAGGGATTGATATCATTCCCATGGATGTTTGCCACTTTATGATTATGAGGATCCATTTCATGAGTGTCCCCCATATTTGGAGCCACCTTGACACCATATCCCATATAACCATGTTTGTGATGACCCCTACTAGTGTAGGTAGCATTATGACCCCTAAAAGCCTCTTTAAGGATATTTTTTCCAACTTGCTATCAACCATGCCTATAAAAATCTCTATATAAATCCTCTAGCCCCTTGGGTGCATGTTATTCCCCTTCCTACTCTAATCCCTAAACTACCCAAGTTTAATGGGGTTTGGGATGCTAGTCTTATGGATCATATCACATAATTCATGATGGCATACATAGATTGGGAATAGGATGAAGGCTTGATTTTGAAGCTCTTTACTCATTCCCTTCGAGTCAAATCTCTTTTTTGGTTTCAAAATATCCCACCAGATTATCTTTCTAGGTTCTAATTTCTTCTATATGAATTCCTTCAATACTTTGATATCTCCAAACCTTTTAACCTCAACATTTAATCACTCACCTCTATGGTTCAAACTAAATGTGAGTTTAACTTTGACTCTATGCATAGGTGGTGTTCAATTTTCCATACGTGTAGGATAAGGTTCCCAGATGATCAACTCTAAGACATGTTCACATGGGTATTGAGGTAGGAGGTTACCCTTGAGGTCCTCAAGTGTGAACCCACCTCTTAAAATGAAATTATTAAAAAGTGTATAAATATTAAGGTCTTCAAGGTGCATGTGGGCATTCAGCTCGTGTCAATTCAAAATTCATCCTCCTCATGTGATCGTAACCATAATGTGACTATTGGAAGTGTCATTGATTCTCCTATAGAGAATAAGGATAAAAATAATGGCCATGAGGTCAATTATTTAAATAAGAGGCAAACTGAAAATAAATCCCCTAAAAAGAGTGTAGGAGGGCAGGGGATGACGTACCCCTATGATGCTACCAAGTTCTACAAGTGTCACTATACAAAGGGCCATTTCAATAAGGATTTTGTGGCCTAAAATTCTATTTTTAAGGCCTCACTCACCCCCAAAATATCTCTACTTTCAGAACCTAACCTAAAGTTGAATGTGTTCAAGGAGCCTCTTCCTGACCAACACAAGGAAAAGAAGACAAAAAAGAAGAATAAGAAGTCAAAGGCTAAGGCCCATCACTCTAATTCTATTTCTTCTACCTATTCACATTCCTCATATTTATCTTACCTAAAATGGAATGCTACATGTGAAAATAGTAAGGTTTTTATTGCTATTGACATAGCCTCTATTGGGTATGAATGCTTTATCAACACATACTTGGATCAGGCAATTGACCCCATTAGAGAAACTAAAAACATGGGGCATATAACCTTGACCATGGGAATGAGAAACCAAAAAGTTAGATTTTATTTTTGATGTAATATCCATCCCCAAGATAGACATCATCCTTATTCTGTTATAGAGGAACTGTAATCCCTTTCTGCTAGTATATCTATATGGGACCTTCATGGCCTCTACCCTGAACAAAGGGGACTTATATTTGATGATCTTGGTTTATCTCATGAGGGTTCGATATGGGATGATTTGGAGTTTTATTCAACTCTAATGTCCCAAATTTCCCTTATCCCCCTACATTGTCCTTTGACCTCACTTTGTTACCAAATGCTTCTATTCTTATAAAGAGGGATAGATTCTCATTCTACATCGAGACCTCAATCAATGATTTCCATGTCAAGATATGAATTTTTGATGAGGTAATTTCATTGAACATCATGCCACTATGGGTGTTCAATGAGCTTTGGATTATTCATAATAATCTATTTGATTCTCACCACAACTATGTTAGTTTCAATAATAATATAGTTGCACCTGTGGAAAATGTGAAGCTTTGAGTCAAGTTTATACCCAAGATAATTAGGATAAAGTTTTGTGTGTTAAAATTTGATCTATCATACAACATGATTCTTGTCCATCCTTAGACCACTTCCATTTAATCTGTTGCATTGGAAACATTTCACATGGTCTAGTTTGTGCATGAAGGTGAGGTTCACACCATGGAGGTTGACCCAGATCCCTAGGTATTACTATATGAAAAGATAAATCCCTATAACAAGGCTTAGGTTATTTATATGTTACATTATATGGCATCTCCCAAAGCCCCTATAGTTGAATCTTATTTTCTTAAGGAGGAACATTTGACCCTGCTGAATATCGATAGGTGTTTGCTCTTCCTACACCCATTGTACAACCCCAAATACCTTCTACTTCTAGGAGTCTAATTAGATATTTATTATTAGGATACCTATTTAGATATGTCTCCTTAGATGTTGAGCCTCCTCCCATTTTTTCATGATTGTCTCATCATGGCATTGACACTCTCAATGGCTCTCCTAGTGAGGTATCTCAATTTGTCAAGTCGGATCTCGAGTGTTATTCCATCCACATTGTAGCACATGACCTAATAAATAAGATGAGAGATTATAATAAGCTCATACCCACACAGCTTACACACCAATATCCTCTTACTTATCTAGGTTTAGAGGGCTTGTTCACCAATAATGACCCCACCTACATAACTCTCATGTTTTGGATCATGATTGGTGAACCTTAAGATATGGATGTTCCATTTCCTTATTCTCATATTTTCCTTGCCATTTGGCCTATGTAGAAGATAAGTAGTGGATTGTCTCAAGGTTAATCCCTTGGTTAGGTTGAATTAGTGCCCTACCCTTAGGGCCAGGCCTAGGCCTAGTCCTATGGTGCCTTGGTAAGCCCTAGAGCTTACTAGAACACCCTCCCCAAGTCCCCATTTAATGGATTGCCTCTCTCATGGTGTCCATTATTAGATATTCCCATGGATGTTTATCTTATGAACTCGTCGTTGGGATAGAATTAGAGTCTTTTATTTCTTTCATTCGATGGTACTACTACTTGCAGCTATTTTTCTATTGACTCCTCTTTCCTTTGTTGTGGTTCTTGCATGTTGTGTTGATTGGTGGTTGTGGTTGTTTGAGTCTTGTTCTGGCCAGTATTCATCTATCACAGGCCTCCTACCACCCCTAATCACTTTTCATTACAACCATCATTAGGACACTCATTCTTAGTTTTCCATTGTATAATGATAGTAGCTCTACCAGCTGAGATGCCTCTCCTGCCTTTAGCATTGTGACTCATCTTTGTGTCTACAACCTTATATCCCAAGTTAAGGTGTTAGTCTGATAAAAATAAGTGAAATACATGTATGCACATACTATTTTACTTCCCCCCCCCCATCTATTGGCTTCAAGGCCTCTTTCTATGCCCTATTGGGTAGTTTTTTAGCTCTTAGAAGTTAGGCCATGGGTTTTGCCTTGACTTGCTAGAACACCCTTTTATGACATCTATTTTGCCTGATATTTCTACTAGGACCATGAAACCTTCATCTTAGGTGTTTTGACCTATTCTAGATGAAATGGCAGCCTCTGTTTCCCTCTTCAGTGTTTTCTTAGGCTTATTTTTAGACTATTCTTGTCTCTTAGACCCTCGAGTCCCTTGGCCTATTAGGCCTATGTTCGCCTTACCAAATTGACCTTGAGATAGAAGTAGATTTGCTTTCCTATTTTAATCAATAGTTTCTCTTTTTGATTGCATATAATCCTTATTGACTCCCTCTTATTCTTTTACAATGGTGTCTGCAAGTATGTATTTTCATGGTTTCGATTACTTTAGGCTTTCTCTAGTCTTCACTAATCGATCTTTATATTTTACGGCCTCCTAACACCCTTTGTCATCTTCTCCCATATCTGATGTCTACCTTAACCCATTCATTATGACTTAGTTTTGTTAATTGTCTCCCCTTTGTAGCTCATTTATTCTATTATTTTCTAAGATAGTCCTCCTTTAGTGGTGTCTTACATCCCCGAGCCTCATAATGGTGAACCTCTCAATGGTGTTTCACACCAATGGTAATAGTTGAGTAAACCTAGGACCCACTGCTATGACTTGGATTATTGATGACTCATGGGGCCATGGGCTTTCTATTATTGATGAATCATGGAATCATGAGATATGAATTAGCTTATTGAGTATCACACAATTATTATCACTTTGATTGAAGCTCATCGTGAGGCACATGTTATTTGTAGTTTTTCTTTAACTCATTCTTAGTCATGCCTTGTCTCATCAGGGTTTGGAACATCCTTAGCTTTGATTTACTCCCCATCTTTGAGGTGATGCATGATTTTCTCTCCTTTGAGGATGTCAAGATCTTCCACGTCCTTCATTTAGAGAACACTAGAGCTGACACTCTAATGAATGTCATTCTAGTTTTATTATTTGATATCACTTGTGTCCCTTTTATGTAAGAGCTAGTTCTGGAGCTAGATTTAGATTTGGATTACATAAAGTTTACACTTGTACCTGTGGATCACTTCATTGACTATTGCTTTCATCACCATCCATCTCAAGTAAGTACATGTAATGTTTTTTTATTTTCTTTTTTCTCTCTCTTTATTGCTTTTATATGGATTTTAGGTACTGAAAAACACTCATTATTTCTAAACACTGAATGATTGTAACTTGGGGTCATATGTAATCATATTTCCTATGACCCTACTCCTCTCAATGATTATATATCAGCTCAGTGCAAACTACTAACCTCATCAATATAATTTGAGATTATCCACATGCTTGGACACATCCCTAGTATATTGTTCCCCCCTCTGATCCTTACTTGTAATCTTGTGGACCTTCCGCTCACTCTCAGGCTCATTGGATGACCCCAAGGGCCACCAAAAGGACAGGGTGGCCTTGGTTATGTATTTTGGCCCAAAAATTAGGGCATAGGCCACATGTTTTGGCAAAAACCTATGGCTTAAGCCACAACTTGGATAGAGATCTATTTTGGTGTGTTTTTGGGTTTTGTCTTTTACTTGAATAGTCATAAATGGTTCATTTTTAGTCCATTTGTGCCTTGGTGTACCATCTATGAGTCTAAATCATTCCTCATTCCTCAACTTCTTGATATTTTTCTCTCTCCTTCTTCAATCTCTCTTGATTCATTCTTGGTGATTGAAGCATCTATTATGACAGAGGTCCATCTACATTATTACATATTGATTTGGAGACACCATTACTATTCTTAGTTATTCCTACTTCATTGTGGCTTGCTCCCAACTTCTAAAATTTGTATTGCACCTGATTTATACACCTAACTTAAGATTACACACTCTTGCAAGTTTTTGCTTCCACTCCTTATTGTTTGGATATTGGTTTGGACCTAGCTCTAGATTGCATCCCTATCTTTCTCCATAGCTACCTTATACTTGGATTCTTGGTTGGTATAACACCTGCACAATACTTTGAGCTTGAACTGAGGGCACTTTATTATGCAAAGTAAAACTCCATATTTATAGAATAGTGTATTTACTAAGGCTACTATTGTTTAGCTCATTTTAAACATGTTTTAGAGTATATTCTAAAGTTTATGCATCCTTTCAAACCTGAAAACATCTTTCCTCTTGAGAATTTATTTCATTGCATAGGCTCGCTTGATTTTGAATTATTTTATTGCTTGGTAGATTATATCTTATTCAAATAGCTTAGTTTACTTACTTAAAGTGGCACTACCTTTACTAGGTTAGATGTCGCATGCTAGAGATAGTTTTGTTTGAACAAAGGCATTAGCTTAGGTTTATAAAATTACATACTCTCTCTATCTCCCTATCTCTCTCTTTCTCTTAACATGTCATTTCCCTTCTAAAACTATCTATCAATTACTAGAGTTGCATGTTTCTGAAACACATTTATTACTTGGTAGTGTTCTTTTATTCAATTAGTTTACTTTCTCATTCTTTAAGCATTGAGTTCTCCCCCATAGATACTTGATATTCTATGGTTATACATTCTAGATATATTTGTGTCCTTTGTGCACTCTATCATGTTCACCCTAACCTAGTTTACAAGTCTATTTATAGCTTGGTACAATCCAAAAAACTAGATATCCTCTGTAGATCTCTAGTGGCCCAATACATCCTTGAGCCTTGTAGGTGTCTAATTTGTACCTTTGGAATCCCCTTGAAACCATTGTGGCTTTGTTTGGATTCTTGGAGCTACACTTACCACTTCTAGCATGCAGATCAGATTGTGTGAAGCAGTAATAAAGAACTAATTTAATTGATAGAGAAAATACTATGACAGAGAAAGTTGAAATAAAAGTTGTAAAGTGTCTCTATTTCTTTATGATGTAAGATAAAAACAAATCCTACCAATGCATTAAATTATTTCTTGTGCAATATCATTGTGAACATGTGCGACTAATATTGTAAGGAAATTTTTAATTTAAATCTCATAAATTTTTTAAGATGGATAGTATATGACAATAAATTTCATGTGACTTGGAAAGATATTAATGGATGTACCAGAGATTTGAATACACTTCAATAGTGATAAAGGAAAGTGTAAATTAGTTTGTTAAGTATCTCGATTTCTTTGTGATGTCAGATAAAAATAAGTCCTATAGATGCATTAAATTCTTTGCTATGCAACATCACTTTGACCATGTCTGATTGATTTTAAAGATAACTTTTTAATTGAAAGCGCATTTGATTTTTATCATGACCGGTATCTAAGAATAAATTTCATTTCAGTTAAATAGATATTATAAATCATAGCTTTTACAAGATCAATGCAGAACAACATCTACTTTCTTAATGTGAAATGAACTGTAGAAGTTGTCTTAAGCATACCATGTGGTTAAGTTTCATATCATTTTATTATACACATTTTTAAATAGACAATAACATGTAGTCCTAATATATCCAATGCTCTAGTTATGTGCTCTAATAAGAAATGTCAATCTCCATTGTAAGAAATTGATTTTAGTGTTATTTTTATCATAATATAATTGTTAAATCTTGATCAATTTACTTTTTTTGACTAAATTAATTTATACCTTATTATTCACTATAGGATTTCCCTCCTTGAGCCCTCCAAATGGCCCAGATCATGCCATATGGCACCATCTAGCTCACTTGGGAGTTTGGGGGACTTTTGAACTTGGTCATTTTGTAGGATTTTATCATGGGACTTCAGAGCCTCGAGATGGTGTGATTCCCCATGATGATTCCATGTGGTATCATCATGGGGATTTGGAGCCCTAAGGATTTTCCATGGTCATTAGATTGTCAGGGCCTTTGGAGCCCTGGTATGATGCCATGTGGCATCACGAGGATCTGATGACCCCAAGATGATGTCATGTGGAATAATCATGAGGACCCAGTGGCCCCAATAACATAGGGAACATGGAAAACCCTTGGGGCTCTAGAGCCTCACGATGATGCCACATGGTATCATCACAAGGACTTGGGAGGTATCAATGGAGGTAGTTGATTGTTGAAACTCATTAGGTTCTTGTAGTCCCAAGATTGTGCCACATGGTGAGATCATGAGGATGCATGCAGTGCAAAAAGAAATTGAGAAGCCTCAAGGATCTAGACAAAACAAATATCTGAGAAAAGGCCACATGGCTAAGAGGTAAAGACCAATGAAACTTGTCAAATAAATAAAGTGAATCCTGAATTTAAGCAATAAAGTAATATGTATTGATTTAATTGACAGAGAAATTACTTTGATAAAGAAAGTTGAAAACAAAGTTGTAAAGAGTTTCTATTTATTTGTGATGCGAGATAAAAACAAATCCTATCGATGCATTAAATTATTTCTTGTGCAACATTATTGTGAACATGTGAATGATAGTGTAAGGATTTTTTTAAATTGAAGTCACATTAAACTTTTAAGACGACTGATATATGATAATAAATTTCATGCAGCTTAGATAGATATTAATGGACGTCCCTGAGATTTGAATACGCTTCAATAGAGAGAAAGGAAAGTGTAAATTAGTCTATTAAGTATCTTGATTTCTTTGTGATGCTAGAGAAAAATAAATTTTGTAGATGCATTAAATTATTTGTTATGCAACATCATTGTGACCATGTCTGACTGATTTTGAAGTGAATTTTTTAATTTAAAGCGCATTTAATTTTTAACACAACCGGTATATGAGAATACTTTTTTGTCAGTTAAACAGATATTACAAATCACAACTTTTGAGAAATTAATGCAGAATAATGTTTTCTTTCTTAAGGTAAAATGAATAATAGAAGTTGTCTTAAGAAGACCATGTGGTTAAGTTTCATATCATTTTCCTTTACGCATTTTAAAATATACAATAACATGTAGTCCTAAAATATCATAGGCTCTAGTTATGTGCTCCAATAAGAAATATCTATCTCCATTATAAGAAATTGATTTTACTCTTATTTTTATCCTAATATAATTGTTAAATCTTGGTCGATTTCTTTTTTTTTGATTAACTTTTTTCTTGACTTGTCATTCATCGTAGGATTTCCCTCCCTAAGCCCTCTAGATGGCTTGGATCATGCCACATGGCACCATCTAATTCAGTAGGGAGCTTGAAGGACTTTTGAACTTGGTTGTTTCAAAAGATTTTACCACAGGGCTCTAGAGCCTCGAGATGATGCCATGTGGCATCATTGCAGGGATTAAGTGGCCCCAATAATGTAGTGACTATGAAAAATCCCTGAGGATCTGGAGCCCTGTGATGATGCCATGTGGCATCATTGTGAGGACCTAGGCACCCGAAAGGCAGTCGATAGTTAAAATTCATTAGGTTCCCACAGTCATAAGATCATGCCACATGGTGTGATCAAGGGACCTGGTTAGCATGGAGAGTAGTTGAGAAGCCTCGGGGCTCCAGAGAAAGTAGATAGCCAAGAAAAAAATCACATGGCCAAGGAAGACCAGTGAATCTCGTTAAATAAATAAAGTGAATCATGTGTTCAAGCAATAGATTAATAAGCCAGTCAAAAAAGAAATCGACTAAGTTTTGAACAAAAAGCCAAAATTTAAACCACAGATAATGGCTCGTATTTTTTTGAATGCTCGGAAGACTTAATAGACTTAAAATATTTTATACCACCATGACAAACTCCGATCAAACAAATAAAGACACTTGGTGGAATCTCAGTGAACCAAGAGAGTTTTGTAATTCAAAATCCCCATAAATAATAATAATACTAAATTTTTTGTTACAAATATACTTTGTAATAAATAACAATTGTAATTGTAATAAAGCTACAAGGATATGAATAACTACATAATATTCTATTATGAATATGGAAAATTTTAAGTAAAACTTTATAATATTATAATAATATACATTTTCAATTTTTTGATTGACTTCAAAAAATAGATAATTAAAAAAAAAATGTATATGCATTTATGAACAATACATATTAATATGACATTCTAACTACTTTTTGTTTTAAAAATTAGATATTATAATAATATTAAAAAATGTTATAAGAAGATTTTTTAATAAATAATATATAAAGTTGTACATAATTTATACATTATATTTATTTGTCATAATAAAATATTTTTAAATAAAACTTGAAAAATATACTAATATTTATCTATCAAATTATAGGTAAAAGTTTATAATATACTAATAGAAAAAAATAATTAATTGAAAAATGATGCATGTAATCTTTTAGCTTGGCAAACAATAATAAATCATTGAATTTTTAACATTTATTTCATAACAAATCATATTTTAAAAACTTAAAACTTTTCGAAAACTATTTTACTCAAATGTAAAGTTTATTTTACCCCTCACGATCAAAATAAAAAAATTAATAAAATTCTCTCTTTGAAAAGACACATAAATGTACATGTAAAGCTTGATTGGCTTGATGGTGACTTAGACCTAAAGGAAACATTAATAGTAATATTGTTTGAACCACCACCACTTTTCTCAACAATTAATCCTTTCTCAATCCATAATGTTTTGTCTTAAAATTGTATCAAAGCATATAGTTGTAATTATCGTTTTCGGCATTTCATGAACACTTATTAAAATTATTTTTTTAATATTTTATCACGATTAAATAAATATTGAGGTTGAAAGGTCTTTGAACATCATTTTTTCACATTATTAATTTTTTAATTATTTTAAAAGTACTATATAAAAAGTGTATAATAAAATAATCTTAAATAAGATATAGTTTAATTATATTTTTTTTATAAATAATTAAATAATATTATATTATAAAAATTCCCATTATTTATTATTAAAATATAATTTAATTATATTATTTTCTACTTAAAATAAATCTAAAATTGCATAATTTATTAATATTTTTATAGTTTATAAATAAATAGTACCGATTTTAGAAATTAGATCATGTATATTAGTTAGTTTATATATATACATGATCTAATCTCTAAAATCGGTACTATTTACTTATAAACTATCTACTCATAAATGTTAGTGATCTAAATTTTAATGTGTAATTATTTGAATAATGAAGTAAATGACTATCTACTTATAAACTATAGAAATAGTAAAAAAAAAAATTAAATAAAATAAATAAAATTAAAAATATATATATATATATATATATATATATATATATGACTTTGAATTAGACCCTAACAACAATACATCTTATTGTATAACGTATATGAACAGATTTCTCTACACTCTCGAACACACTCAAAAACACATTTTTATTACATGTACAAAGGTCTTCACACTATCCATTCTACATTTTAATCCTCCAGCCTTACCATAATTATGTTTGAACCACAAGTTGATGGCACTCCCCATTAGTATTTATACATTTAAAAAAGGTTGATATTCAAAACATTCTAACTTGATTTCAAGGTCTTGATGTTGACATATCATTGAAGATGTCAACATGTGGTTTCAAATAATTCTTCTAAATATCTTCAAAGTCTAATTTAATGAAACACAAATGATTTTTTTTGATTTTGAATTTGATTGTAAATATGGTTTAGATGAATAAGTCGTGTATTAAAGAAGAATAAGAAATGGACGGGACCTTAATGTTTTGATTATGTTCCAAGCAATGTATAATTACGTCATCGTTATGACATTCTTCAATAGGAATTATGCAAACCTTCTTTGTAGACATTTACATATGGTCATATAAGAAAATGGGAAAGTAAAAATGAAATTATAAAAAATAGTTTTTTTTAAATAGTATTAAGCTTACCTTTTGAATGTTAGATTTATTGAAGAACTAGATCATATTTTTTCATTTTTAATTAACAATAGAATTATAATTCTAAAACAAATTCAAAATTAATGGTAATAATATAATATAGAATAATTCAATGATGATAGTTTAGCAGTGAGTGAGCTGAGTATTAAAAGTGGGAGGTCTCAGAGTCTATTCTTTGTGATAATTACTCTCTAGCATCATTCCCACACTAAGTTATAATGGGTTATTCATGAAAAGTATCCACAATGTAATGGCTACCAACTTGGTGTTCAATATGACAGGGGTCGGCGTGTGGCTTGAAACTTGTGTTCAATGCGATGAGGCAAGTCCACAATCCATAGTTAGGATATTATTCACACCAAGTTTGAGCATTCTGGTTACAAAAATGTTTGTAATTTTGGGTTTGTTTCAAAAATCATGTTACCTCAAAATTTTACTGATGATATGTAGGTGAGTTGGTAAAGTGATTTGGTTGTTATAAGCACCACCTAAATTCAAATCTCAATATGGTATTGGAGGTTGGTCGCTGTTGATCATTACTATTCTTAGACCAATTGTAACCGTTCATTGATATTCTCGAGCTGATTATAACCATTGTTAGTAAATCTGATATTTATAATAAATAATCGCTTAGAGATCTACACTTTCAATTATATACCTATCTGATTGAAAATCCGATATAAAATAAAATATCTATCTAAATAATATAATATAAAATATTTAATTTTAAAAAATTATTTTCAATTTTACAATTACAATTTTAAATATTTATAGATTAATCTCACTATAAAGTAAAACATCTAATCACCAAACACTCTTACAAACTTCGTTGTATCTTGAGGTTGGAAATTTTTAATTGTATATCCTCGCATCACTTTTCGTTTGAATCAAATTATCAAGTTGGGAGTGAAAGTAAATTTTATGTACGGAGTTCTACACAACAAAAAGTATTTGAAGAATTGAAATGTAGGATCCGTTGCACATTAGTTCTTGTGCCTTTAATAACTATTTTATAGAAACACTAATGCATCTAAATTATTTTAAAAGTCGTATATATTTTTTTTATTGAACTTAAAACATTAAACTTAAATTTAAAGTTACATTTTGGAAGTGTTTTTAAAGGGTGAGGGTGTTTCTGAAATTTGACTTTAGCATGTGACATTAGAAAGTAACATTAAGATGTATTTAAAAGTAATATTAAGGTGTTTTTAGAGGTGACATGAAGATGTTTTGAAGAGGTGATATTTGGATATTTTTAGAGGTGATATGAAGATGTTTTTCAGAGGTGATATTAGTTTGTCTTTAATGGTGATATTGAGATGTTTTAAATGATGACTTAAGTGTTGTTATTAAGGAGTTATGTTGGAACGTTTTTAAAGGTTATTTTAAAGTGATTTTAGTCTTCAGATTAAATTCATATTTACTAAAATCATATATTAAGTGAGGGATGTAATTTGGGTAAATCAAGTTACACCAACTTAATTATAACTACCTAATTTGATTTGGGTCTAATTTTTTTCTAATTGACTCTCTTATTGAACCAATTACCCAAATGATTCAATGAGGGTGTAATTTGGGACAATCAATCCCCGTCAACCTACTTGTCACCACCAATTATGATTTAAGATTGACTTTACCCCAATTGACTCCCTCATTGAACCAATTACTCAATTGGTTCAATAAAGACTGTAATATTAGTTAAACAAGCCCTGTCAACCTAATTGTGACTACCTAATATGATTTGGAGCTTAATTTGACCTAATTGACTCCCCCATTGAACCAATTACTCAATTAGTTTAAAGGAGAAGTGATTTGGAGCAATCAAGCCCTGCCAACCTAATTATGACTACCTATGTGATTTGGGGTTGGATTTGACCCAATTAACTCCCTCGTTGAACCAACTAATCAATTGGTTCAATAAGGGATGAAATTTGGAGAAATTGGCAATATCATTGTAATTATAATTACCTATTGTGATTTGGGGCTCAATTTTCCCTAGTTGACATCCTTTGGATCAATTACTCAATTAGTTCAATTGAGGACATAATTTTCAACCCTGCCAACTTAATTGTGACTGCCTAGTGTGATTTGGGGCTCAACTTTTCCCAATTGACTCTGTCATTCAACCAATGACTCAATTGGTTCAATGAGGGATGTATTTTTTGGAAACTGAGGCCTGCCAACCTAATTTCCACTACCTAATATGATTTGGTACTCTATTTTCCTTAATTAATTCCCTCATTAAATTGATTACTCAATTAATTCATTTGGGGGACTTTATTTGGGGTAATCAAGCCTGACCAACCTAATTACAGCTACTTAATCTAATTTGGAGCTCAATTAGCTCCAATTGACTCCCTCTTTGAATCAATTACTCAATTGGTTTAATGGAAAACATAATTTGGGGAAATCAAGCCCCATGAGCCTAATTCCAACCACATAATGTGATTTGTGGCTGACTTTTTTTTATTGAACTAATTACTCATTTAGTTCAATGATGGAAAAAAATTTGGTGAAATCACGCCTTGTGAACCTAAATGTGACCAGATAATATGATTTAAGGCTCTATTTACCCTAGTTAAGTCCCTAATTTATCCAATTACTCATATGGTTCAATGAGGGATGTAATTTAGATAAATTAATCCCTATCAACCTAGTTGTGAATACCTAATGTGATTTGGGGCTGAACTTTCCCCATTTTTCTCCCTCATTAAACTAATTACTCGATGCAATTTGGGGTAATCCAACCCTGTCACCCTAATTTCAACTACCTAATGTGATTTAGAGCTCTATTTACCCTAATTTACCCCTTGTAGATACTAAAATTTGATTTATATAGCATTTTGGTCTTATATACTTGAAAAAAACCTCTCAAGGTTCTACCCTTTAGTTCTAGACCTTCCCGCTGCCAAAAGGATTACATTCATCATCTCATTGTACCTAACTACTTATATTATGATCTAACCCTATCATTTTTGATGACATAGATCTTTTGAAATGTATAAAAATATTAAAACTTGATATATATCTTTCACTGTCAGTTTCAGATCCTCGACAACTTCATATCTTGTCGAACACTTACATCCCACATAGGGACACTTACATTAACACAAATGTCTACATTTTTATCTAGTTTCTTGTTCCCAAAATTCATCTAATTTTCAAATATTTTGAAACTTATGGGTCATCGCATTTGTCTTATGAATCCTACCATGAGATATTTTCAAAAGGTGTGGTATAAATACAAAACTAATCCTAATCATTATTCATCTAGCAAATACTGATCAAGAACCTATTCAAACTCATTCAATCGATTTCACAACTGAGTTCTATTGCCCTATTCTTCCTTATTTTCATATTAGACATAGGATTAGTCATATTATAGGTCTTAAGCACTCAAATAAAAACTATGAGCAGTATTTGTCAAGTTATAAGATAGATCATTACATGTCATTGTATATAGTATATTCCACCCTTGTGCACACATAAGCCAACACCTAAAGGATAACTACATAAGTTTGAGGCCCTCCTTGGAGTATTGTCTATGTAGTTAGTTCTCATTGACATAAGGTTCCTTGAGGTCATCTCAACACCATGAGCTTATTGACCTATTTTTTTCAAGGTACAAAGACCTATGTTGAAGAGATAGGGTTTGATCCATATATAAAAAATTTAATTAATTAGCCTACTCTATAATAACTTTATTTGTCCTTATGTATAGGATTTAACCCTTAACACCATATATCTCAAAAAGGGTTAAACATTTGGTGAATCTAACCACTGAGTCTTCTTATACAACCATTATTTGATCTAGGGTTTTTTAGCTTCCTAGTGTTTCATACTTTAATTCTGATCTATTTTATTATTTATTTTATCGAAGATAAAATAAAGGTTTTCCCCATGGCACAATTTATAAGATCAAGCATAACATATGATCAAGAAGATGTATATATTTATAAACCATAGATATTGAGCACAAGCAATTTTAAAAGTTACCAAATGAATAAAATTAGGCATGTTTGACCCATTTCATTGAGCAATGTACCCCTCAAGGTTCTAATAGTTACCATCCTACTCCAATTATTCATCGACAGTCTATCTTAGGTTATGTCGTTCATACTTTTGGTAACCAAAAAGTTAGGTCCTCACATCATGCTGATGGTCAACATGTTCCAAAAATTCTTAATATAAATTTTAAATATGCATGGTCTAAATTATTCTTTATTTAATCATGAATTTTTTATAATGTCCAAAAGGATATCATGACCTCTCTATAAACATAAAATTATGGGAATGTCTCTCCATGAAAAATAATGCAATTACTAAAGGTTCTTAATTTTACAAGTGGTGCACATATTATTAACAATGTGGACTCTAATCTCCCATCATTTGATCATGATTTTTTTTGCATTATTCACAAGGACCTCATGTTTCCCTTGAAAAATCTAAATAATGTACCTTTACTAAATTTATAACATTTATAAACAATATGCAACTACCAAAGATTCCAAAGTTTCCATACAAGGCATCATTACCAAAAGTTTTAAAGGAAATACTATTACTAAATATCCCAAAACTTTTACATGATTCCAAAATTTTCAAAGGATATACCATTTTACCAAAAATTCCAAAATTTATAAAGGACATACCATTACCCAGAGTTCCAAATGTTTCAAGTGATGAAAAATTGAACAAATTGCTTAAAATGATGAAACATCCATTATTCATATGTTCCAAATATATGGTGAGTTACAACCAATGATTACATCTTTGTAAACTTTAACAATTCATACTACTTATCTTATGTCTATGATGAGTACTATAGGAGATAGCCAGAGGCAAGTCTCACTTCTCACAATACAAGTGTCATTTGACAATGCCACTACTAATGATAACATTATCCAAAATCAACCTCTTGAAAAATATGCATTTGAATATTCTTACCCACAAGAGTTTATCATGCCAATATTACCTTCATTTTTTTGCCAAGAATTTCCTTCCAAACATATAATTCAATATGTACATTCTTTTGAAATTTGGGCTAAAGATGAGCGAATATTATTAAAAGAGTTTCATATGAGCCTTATACTTGAAGCTTGAGATTTGTTCTATAGTTTACCAAATGGTTCTGTAACTAAACTCAAGCAATTAGAATATATTATATTCTCAACCTTTTATACGCACAATGTGCCAAAATTTACATTAGAACACTTGAAAAACTTCAAACAACACAATGATGAATCTCTTCAAGATTATGTTATTTGATTTAAGAATGTATCATATTCCTTAGCATATTGACCTTCAAATCTGGAACTATAATTCCTAAAAGGAAAGGGAATTACTTAAAGTTTATACCTCATTTACCCACATATACATGGATGTGCATATATAACTATGTGTTATGGTTTGGTAATCACCAATAGTAAATTTGAATAACACGTACATGTTATTTACATAATGTGTATGCATTATTAAAAAATGTCCACAAAATTATTCTTCAAATCTGTGCACTTACCCAATTCACAAACAATTTTCAATTCTACCAATATATAGGTCAATTTTGTCAAGTAATAGGTATATTTCATCAATCTATAAAATTACAAAATGTCAAAAGGAAAAAAGTTATTTCTCTAAAGTATTGATGATTTTAATAAAACATAATATTATTTCACTACTCTACAGGCTGATTTCACTAATCTAAAAAAATATAGAATGCCATAAAATAGAAAGGCAATTTCATCCAAAGATAAGCCATTTCACTGAAATATAACACATTTTCATTGAAACTTGCTAAACATAATTAGAGACAAAAAATGATTTCACCAAAGTACAAGTGATTTTGCTAAAACACAGGTCAATTTTACCACTTTCTATAAAATAAAAACTAGTAAAACAACAATTTCACTACTCTATTTGTAATTTTGCTAAACTACATGGAAATTATACCACTCACTATTTTTTTAATGGTCATTACCTTTGTTTTGTTGCAAACCAGAGGTCTAACAAATACCTAAGTTAAAAGATATGGCCTCCAGAAGGTAGGCAGTGAAAACAAAAAATATTATGAATCTGCCAAACTCCAGGGTGATTATGCCAAACTATAGGGTGATTCCACTAATTAGTAGGGTTGTTTTGCCAATCTAAAAAAAAAGATGGATAAAAAATTATAATTTCACTAAAGTATACCACATTTCCACCAAAACACAGAACATTTATGCTAATCCTTGCAAACACAATCAAATAAAAAAAATGTTTATGCAAATATAATATGATTTCACCAATATTCAAGTCATTTCAGTTAATACACAAAAAAAATTGAATCTATATACTTAATGATATTCCACCAATACGTAGAGATTTTTCACCACTTTCATTGTTGATTTCGATGATACTTAGATCATTTCTGCTAAGAGCTTGGGAAAATAAATTTAAGAGATTTTTAATTGCATATGGGGAATTTAGGCTAGAATTGGTACTAATTTGTGAGAAAATAGGATGTTTAAGAGATATCAAAACTGGTTGTGGGTTGTGGTCCCACCAGGCATGTCATATGTATATATCAAAAGGAAATTCATTAGTAAATGTAATCGTTATGAACAAAAAGCAAAAACACATGCAAGATACTAAACAAACTTCATAAATAATATACCTCAAAAGAGATATCTAAGAAAGGAACCAATAAAATGTTATCCCTTGAATCTTACCAAGACAAACATGTTCCTCTTTTAGATTAGATGTTGCTCAAAGTATGTGGTTTCAAAGGCATGCACAAGTCATGTGGGCAATCTAACAACACTTCCCCTTGCAAAATTAATGATTTTAATGATGGAATGTGATGAGAATTGAAGCTTTCTGAGATGATTTAGCAACACTTTATTGTAATTTGAAAGCTTGTTGAGAGTAAAGGGTGGCCCTTCCATTTATAGATTTTCAAGATCAATTATGGCCATTGATATTAGATGGAGATCAAGGGTGGAGAATTTGTCCTACAATGGAAGATGAAAATTTAGAGTTATGACATCGAGTGTGTAAGACATGTCCTTTGCTTGGTGTTTAGTGTGATTTGCATAAGGATTTATTTTTTACCTTGCTTTTACACCTTCCCTTTTGAATTAAATTTGCAATGGAAAAGGGTGCATGTTTGGTATCTTTTAATTATCAAGTGGGCCCTTTAATGGCATCACAATTTTGAGATGGAAAAAATGATTTATTGATTTATGGAAACTATTAGTTGTGTATTCCACAATTTTCCATTATGATGTGACTAGCTAATTTAAAAACATTAATTAACTACTTGCAATGTGGTATGATTTCTTTCTAGGATTGGAGATGTTAGATAAAGAAATAATTGATTGATAAGGGGGGATGAATAGTGAATATGCTAAGAAAGTTAGTGTGGATAGAAGATTGGTTAGACAATGTAATACTGTTAGTGGATGGTTAAAATTGATACGAAGTATCCAATTTTGTGTCTACACAATCTAATTTATAAAAATATGGTTTTAGATTGAAATATATACAAACAATGGCACACAAAGGTCAAGGTTTAGGAAACCTTGAGCAAGATATCAAATAACCCATCACTCCAATTACTTATCAATTCAAGATAGGTCTTGAATTTAGCAAGGATTCTCAAGTCAAAGAGGT
This sequence comes from Torreya grandis, assembly GCA_037957365.1. Lineage (NCBI taxonomy): Eukaryota > Viridiplantae > Streptophyta > Pinopsida > Cupressales > Taxaceae > Torreya > Torreya grandis. The sequence goes on along the minus strand of JARHVA010001556.1, from coordinate 283,789 downwards.
ACCCTTCCAAGAGGATCATGAGTATTTCAATGCATATGATCCCTTTGAGTGTTATCAAGAATAACTATTTAAACACTCGCTTTTCCAAATATAGTACAACTCATAAACATGAAGTAAATATTGTTACAAATTTACAACTTGTATATCCTAAATTGATTGATGAAAGGCTTCACCTGAGGTTTTAAATATCAACAATTTCTCTAACAATCAAGCCCTTCAAGAATATTTGGGATCATATGAGGATTTTCCTTGTTATTAGCATAATAATCGGTTCCTTTTCAATTTGAGCAATCATGCATATTTTAGGGAGTTTGAGCCCTCACTTATTGATGAAAATATTCCACTAGATGGTCATGATTCTTTACCTACTGATTTATATGTTGAGGATCAAACTATATCATTAAATGAAGTAACAACTAAATTTAATTATGATACTAAATAAGATCAGGCTTGATAGTATTATTGAGAGCATTGACAACTTCTAAAGAAGATAAATATCATAGAGAGATTTTACATGAGTTTTCTTATTTATTTATTTGGTATTATGTCGATATGTTTGGTATCGATCCATCTATTCTAGTTTTTAATCTAGTTATCCATCCTAATTCCAATCCAATTAAGCAAAATATTATAAAGATGCATCCTAAAGTTATCTTATTGGATTAAAAAAAATCTAAAAGTTATTATATGTTGGTTTCATTCGACCTATTGATTATTCACCTTGTATTTTAAACATTGTCCTAGTTGTTATAATGAATGGGGGCATTATGATATGTATGAACTTTAGAGGCTTGAACAAAGCATGTCTTAAGGATGATTTATAATTACTTAACATTGAAATGATTTTTTATTCTAATGTTGGATTTGAGAATCTCTCTTTTATGGATGGATTCTATGGTTATAATCAAATTAAGATAAATTCCATTGATCAACATAAAATTAATTTTATTACTTCTTGGGGGTACATTTTCCTATGTTTTCATATCTTTTGGTGTTAAAATTGTCGATGAAAATTATCAAAGGGATATGACACATAGATTTCATGATTACATGCATGGAATTTTAGAGGACTATGTTGATATTTTGAAAAAATATACGAAATGTGAGGATCATGTTAGAGACTTACAAAATATATTTGAAAGACTACAAAAATACAATGCATAGTTAAATCTTAAGAAAGGTGGCTTTGATGTTACATCGATAAATTTGTTAGGCTTAAACAATTCTTACCAAGGTATCAAGGTTGATCATAATAATGTAATTATTATTTTGTATATGCCTTTGCCTAAAGTAATAAAACATATGAGAGGTTTACAAGGAAAAATTGAAGCCATTAGATAATTTATTGCCTAGTTAGCTAATAAAACTCATTGATTTTCTTGATTGTTACATAGAAGCACCAAATTTGAATGGCATGAACAATGTCAAAATAATTTTGATAAAATCAAATAATATTTAGCTAATCCACCGGTTATGATGCCACTTATCCTTGATCAACCTTTGTTACTAAAAATATGTAGCACTGAAGATGCCTAAGGAAACTTGCTTGTATAATATGATGATGAACATAGAGAATGTGTTATTTTTTACATCATTCACATGCTGGTTGATTATGGGAAAAAATAAGACTCAAAGGAAAATTTATACTTAGCTATTGTGTTTGCCACATAGAAACTTAGACATTACATGCTTAATACTAAGACCCTTGTTATTTATAATATTGGTCCATTAAAGTATATCAAGTTTGAGTCTTAATCTGTCTAGACGTATATCCAAGTGGTCATGTTACTCATGGATTTTGATCTTAAATATGTGCCACAAAAAGAGTAAAAGGGAGGGTTATCACCAATGAATTAGTAGTGGCTCACTTGTTAGACCACAATCATATGAATGCCACTTTTCTCAATGCATTTGTTATGTGTATCGATGTAAACAAAACCTAGACCATGTATTTCGATGGGTCTAAATATTTTTCAGGTGTTGAAGTCAACATTCTATTAGTAACTCATTGAGGTTATACTATGCCATTAACATATTGGTTGAGATTTTCATGTACAAATAACATATCATAGTATGCGGCTTTGATTCTAAAATTACATACTACACATGATATATATATATATATATATATATGTATTAATTATATATATATATATATATATATGTATATATATATATATTTATTTATTTATTTTATATATATATATGTGTGTGTGTGTGTGTGTGTGTGTGTGTGTGTGTGTGTGTGTGTGTGTGTATATGTGTATATATATGTGTGTGTGTATATATATATATATATATATATATATATATATATGTATATATATATATATATATGTATATATATATATATATATATGTATATATATATATATATGTATATATATATATATATATGTATATATATGTATACATGTATATATGTATACATACATATATATGTGTGTGTGTGTGTGTGTGTGTGTTGATTCTTAACTTGTCATCAATCAAGTGACGGATGCCTATAAAAAAATAATATAAATTAATTTACATATTGAAATTTAGTGCTTAGTTTGATCACCCACTTCAGTGAGTTTGAGATTGATAACATTCCTAGAAGAAATAATCATCATGTTGATTTTGTGGCTAACATTGATTTTCTTATTCTAATTAATATATAGATGATCATGCTATATTAACTATTATATTATTACAATAATTAAACTTGAATTACTAGATATAGAGGGGTTGGATGTGATTCCCATTGCAAGTGATACAAATAATTTAAAGTGGTTTGCAATTATTTATAACTTTTTATTAGATGAGATAAATTTATAAAGAGATGTCAGTAGATACGTTATCATTGGTGATGCACTTTTCAGGAGATGTTTTTATAGTCATTTTCTTAGATACCTCTATCAAGAGGAAACTAAGATAATATCATAAAAGAAGTTCATGATAGTGAGTGTGGTGGAGAATTCAGGGGAAAAACCATGTTAACCGATTTATTATGAGTGAGTTATTATTGGCCTACAATGGAACATGAATGCTAAGAATATACAAAGGTTTGTGAGAAATGTCAAAGACATAGTGATTTAACGTATGCACCATCTCAATAATTATAATGTATTATTTCTCATTGGTCATTTTCCATTTGGAGATTTGATTTAGTTTTCAAACTTTACCCTCCATCATTATAAGGTCACAAATGCATTATTACTACTATTGAATATTTTATGAAATGGGTTTTAGCTATTCCTTTAGAATCTACCATGGGTGAAGACATCTGGTGATAGCGATTATCTATCTTGATAGTGGCACTCTAGGTCTTATAGTGACATAATAGATTAGATCAATATGAAACTTTACAAATCCCTTTGTTAGATGCTCATTAAAAACCTCTTTTACATTAGTAATTTGATGCATGAAATTGTAATAATTCCTTCTTCATTTTCTCAAGCCCTAATCCACTAGAAGAGACCTTGTAAGGACATAAACATTGTGTCGTTATGAGAGGCTTGCCTTAGTCAGACCCTTTTTGGATGACAAGTTGACAATCAACACTTGTGTGCAAATAAACAAGTAGTCCCATGTGTGTGAAGATTTGAGCCCTTATCTCTATCTATGGGATGCAAACAAGTAAACAATCCATGTATTATTTCACTAGTCCTTCCCTTGGTACAACCATACAACAATAACACTTCAATATATAAAATTGTTGTAAAAAAATAGTTTATGAAATCCTTAGATGTGATATTTTTAATTATATGAGCATATAATGTATTAAATGTATTAGAATACTAGTATATATATAGATTTATTGAATTCAAATTAGACCTTATTGGTGTGCAAGTGAAACTTATGGAAATAAGAAAGTTGGTAATTAGGAATAACCAAATATGATGAAATTGAGGAAAGGGTTCCAAGAGACGCATAACCAACATGGACACTATCAAAAAAGTTTGATAACGGTTAGCACAATATAACCCTATTATGATATCAGTTAAAACGACAAAACCCCTAAAAAACAAAGCCCTAATACACTACAAAAATATGTGAAAACATCTTAAAACAATAAAATAACATATTTGAAAGTATTTAAAAATAAACGAATAATTAAAAAAGCAACAAAAAAAACCTAACATAAAGAAAAAGTACCAATAAAAATTTAATTTAAATCTTTAATCTATATATATGGGAAAACTATTAATGATATTATAATTATTACATTTGTATCAAAATTAAATGACTACTCCATAAGAGAGCATTTCAAATATGCCTTTCGTTGTTTTATCTTTAACTAAATTTAATACATATATAACTCCAACAAATGCCAATCAGGTATATTGTTAAATCCATGAGAAGTCAAAAGAGCACTATAAATCTTAGGTTTTAATTAATCCGGGGGGTGGGGGAATCAAACTATTGTAAAGCCAAGAAGATAAAAATAAATTTGTGCCCACCACTTTGTCTATGGCTACCTTCCAATTCACTCAAAAACAAACAAACAAACAAACAAATATATGAATTAAAATTACTCTTCATCATCATCCATGACATCATCTTAAACATGATTGATTGTTATCTCTTTGTTTGCATACCATGACATCATCTTAAACATGTTTTTTTCTTCCCATCAAAATTGAATCATTGAATGTGTAACATTTGTCAAATTTGATTGCTTTAGTTCTTCAAAATTTATGTTGCCATTACATATGTTTAACCTTTCAAATGAAAATTTGTATTGGACTTTGGAGTTTTCATTCAAATGGAAAAGAAAAAGTTCATTAAAAACTTTTCTCTACTCAAATGTTTATGAAGATTAATTAAATATCTTTTAAAAGGAAAGGGATGATTTCTCTTTGAGGACTAGTCTTATACTTGCGTAGAGATGATTCTTATCTTTTAGGTTTGTAAGTTTTCTTTGGACTTAGTTTTGGTTTTTATTTTTTGAATTTTCTTTTTAGGTATTTTTTTCATAATTTTATTTGTTGTTGTTTGATATTTTTTTTTGGTTTTCAAATAATTTTTTAGTAGATTATAGAGTGATTTTTTTAAGTTGATTTTTTAATTGGATTTTAAGTATTTTGTTTGTTTTCGAATTGTATTTTGTCAATTTATTTTTAGAGGATTGGATTCTTGGTTATGTCTTACTTTTAGTTTGGAGATTTTTCTTCTTTAATTCATAATTTCGATTTAAAAATATTTTTTCAATTTATAATTTATAATTTTGTAAAGTGTTTACTAAAAGTAAAAAAAAAAAACATTTTTTTAACTTTGTAAATCATAAAAATTTGTAAAGAATTATACAAGTTTGTAAAGAGACAAAAGAATCATCTCTTAATTTAATGGTAAGGAAAATATCTAAATACAAAATAACCCTCTATTTAAAAAAATTTCATTAAAAAAAAAATTGAATAGATTTTTATTACCAAAGAAATATTTACAATTAATATTATTTTAGGTACTATGACTATTATTAATGTTAATTCATATATTCTCTTTATTATTAATACTTAAAATTAAAGTGTTGTGTTGAAATGTAAATTTGAAAAAAATTGAATAATCTTTAATATCTTTTTAAATTAATATAATAATATTTTATTAAAAAAATTAATAAATATGAGCTTAACTTATTACAAAGGAAATAACAATAATAATATGTTTAAATGGTGATTTTGTGTAAATTTTTGTTAAATCTATTAACTTCCTATCATTATGTTATCAAATCTATTAATATTCAAAAAAATGAATAGTTTACATACATTTCAATAAAGATAATATTATTACATTGAAATGTTAATTTTAATTTTAAAAATAATTTTATTTTACTATGTCTTATCATTAAAATTTATAGTGAAAGGAACATTATAAATTTAACAATGTAAGAGGTATTTAAGGAAAAATGGATTGGATATATAATAAAGAGGTAAATAATTTATATTTTTTGAATTATAATTCAGAAAATATAATATAAATTTTCTTTATAAAAATAATAATTAAATATAATTTAAATTTTAATAATATAATTTTTTTTTTTAATTGAAATTTTATGTTTACTTATATTAAGTGTAAGAATGTATGTAAAATTTATGTATATTAATAAATATTTTTTTCCATACATATTATTAATATTTTAATTCAATTTTTTTATTAATAAATATTTATAATTAATGTGATAATATATTTTTATTAAAAATATTAACAATATATAATTTTTTAAATAAAATAATTCATAAATAAATATAATATTATTATATTTTAATTAAAAAATATTGAAATTTTGTGAACATTACATATCTAATATTCTAATTGTTTGTCATTGTTTTTGGGCATTATCTTCATTATAATTCGTAAGCATCAATTAATTATAATCCGCACCCATCAATTAGTTATGTTAAATTTAAGTTAAATTTTATTTTTTCATTAAAAATATATAAATATAATATTGAGTAGTCTTCCCTATAATTCGTAAGCATCAATTAATTATAATCCACACCCATCAATTAGTTATGTTAAATTTAAGTTAAATTTTATTTTTTCATTAAAAATATATAAATATAATATTGAGTAGTTTATTATTTATTTTGGACTTTCTTTCTATTAAAATTTAGAAAATACATATTATTATATTAAATTTAATTTTAATTTTATATATTATTAATGGATAAATATATAATTATTGATATGTTTATTTTTATAATAAATAAATATTTATTTATTTAAATTATCAATAAAAAATGGTTAAAAGTTAAATTACTTTTTATATTAAATTATAATAAAACTTTCAAAATTAATTATTAAAAAAATTTATTTTTGAAAATTTTAAGTTTTTCATAATTAAATTTAAGAAAAAAGAATATAATAAATACACATTAAAATTTTAAATAAAATTCATCTTAATTAAATGAAAATCACAATGGTACATTATTTTTAAAACTAATTACGAATAATGTTTAAATTTAATGGTAAACCTTAATTACCAAATCAAAATTTCATAACAGTAATCCATTTAACATTTTGTTTCAAATGTTAAAGATAAAATTCATCCTAAAGAAGAAACCATTAAAAAAAAAAAAATCTATATTTATTATAATATATTTAACTTATATATTAAAATTTAATGCGAAGAATAATCAGCTGCTAACTGCTATTCTTATATTTAAATTTAACCACCTTAGCTAAGGTTTAAAAAGAAAAGAGCATATTCGTTTAGTAGATTTTTGTCCTTGTGTGGACATCTTGGCAGGCAGAAAAAATAGTGACGAATATTCCAGGTATGCATTAAAACAAAAACAACAAAACAAAACCAAAAAAAAAAAAAAAAGTGGGGGCTGAAACAAACCGAGGAATATTCCCATTTATGCGTTAAAACAAGCAAGATGAAACAAAACATGATGATGATGATGCAAACAAAACACAAGTTGTTGGGAAATGTGTATTTCTTCCCACTCCATATGGATATTAATAAATACTTAGTTGTTCCTTCTCACTTTAAATGTTCGTGAAGATATACATTTTATATAATAAAATATATATTTTATTATATTTTCAATATTAATTTAATAATATATTTTTGACCCTGGGATCAATTGATTGGATAGGTTGCATTGAAGTATCATAGATTTACTAGTTATGGGTTCAATCCTCCACTTATGGTATGAAATAATACCATACCGTTAGAATTATAGTGGTAGGGTAATTTGAACTCGTGATTTTTAATGAAGAGGCTTTAGAGGGAGTTCTGCTTACTGATTTCTTTCATATCATAATATATATATATATATATATATATATATATATATATATATATATATATAGATTGATTACATAATAGTACTTCCTACCTAAACTAATATTAAATCATATTTTTAAGTAAAAGTTTTGTATTTTTTATTTAAAAAATAATAATTATTTAATTTTAATTTTTTTTAAAAACTCTCTTTTTAAATTTGAATTTTTATTATAAATATTATAATTTATTAATTATAAATATTATTTTATAAATTTTACAATTAAATATTTAATATTATATTATATAAATTTATTTAATTTCTAATTAATTTTAAGTTTTTAATAAAATATTCAATTTAAATTTATTTATTAATATCTGAAAGATTTAGAAAAAAAAAAAGAAAGACAAAAACCCTTATTATATATTGACCAATCACAAAACAAGACATGCAAGAACCCTTTTTGAAGAAAACTTTGTCCACTAATCGTTGATAAAACTTGGAAGGAAGTGTTAAAGGTGTTGAAGCTTGGCCCCACTTACACTTATAATAATAGTCAAGTGAGGTAATGAAGGAAAGACTAGTTCCATGTTACGTCATTGAAGAAGTAAAATTTAGTAAGTGGGTGGAGTGGTTGAGCGCCATAATATATTTTACATTTACAAAAGAAGTAATGAAATGAAGATCATGGGGATAAATTTTAATGGTTCATGGAAATGAATTTGGATTTTGGATTTTTTTAAAGTATGTATTTTGAAAATGTGGAGAAAGTTAATATATATGTAGGTGAATGGACATGTGAAATGTAATTATGTGTTGATATGGAAATTGATAGATTGATAATAGTTATGTTGATATATTTTAAAATTTTGGTCATTGAATGATTATATATTACATATAATGGTGAATAAATTTATATTGTTTTTTGATGGAGTGGAAAATTATATTTATATGCATCAAATTTATTTTAAAAAGTAAGTGAGCCAACCTAGAAAACTTACACTTAAATAATTTAAACGAATCCATATTATTCACCACCCAATAAAATAACTAAATGATAATTTATAAAATCAAAATATTCGTGAATTAGCAAAAAATAACCACTAACATTTATCTTGAAGATTACATAAACCTGGTATCACTAAACCACCTCCACCTCTATTAAATAAGTGATTGTTTTTTTAATATATTTATAATGTTTAAGAACTTTTATCAAACTTGAAAACTCTTAAAACAATAAAACAATAATCATTTTTTAAAAGAGAATTAATTTTTAATTCAATTGAATTAGAAACAAACCTAATATTTATAATATTTATCAAAATAAATAAATAAATAACTTAAAAACAAATTATTTATATCTCTAAACACTTAGCTTCTAAATATTTATTAGTCATAAAATTTCATGTTTTTAAAGATGTTAGTGCATTTGTCGATTATCGATTAAAATTAAGTATTTTTCGTACAATTATTTACTTTCAACAATCTCCCCATATTCTACTGACACCCCTTATTTATTTTTTCTATTCCCCCAAAATTTGTCCTTATTTTTATCCCTATTTTAAAAATTGTATCTCTATTAGGGTTCCTCTAGGCACTTTGTTCTATTGCCCTGTGTGAACCTTATTTTGCCTTTTTCACTTTATGCATTGTTGGATGTTGGCTTGCATACTAATAAAGTTTGTATACACCTTATTTTATCTTACTAACATTTTGTATTTTTAAGGTTTGTCGCCACATTAATCTTCCTAAGTTTACATCCTAATGAGTACATTAGGATAGGGGTGGACCGACTCATGACATTTTTTGAAAGATTTTTTTCATACATTAAAATTCGTATTGCCACCTTCACATCACCATGACATCAACTTAGCTTATCCCCCCAAGCTTCTTATTCCCCCTTTCTCACCTCTCTTTCACTTTATGTGCTTGTATCTGACATCATCAACCCAACCAATGACATATTGTAGTGCCCATGATTTGGCCAACTTCATCGGCCTCCCAATGATGTACTCTTTATGATGGAAACCATTTCTATGCCATTAGACAGGTCGATTACATTGACTAGATCTAAGTTTTGAATTTTTGAGTTTAGATCTATATTTTTAGGGTTTTTGATTTTCAATTCTCAATTAAAATACATCCAAGCTACTATGCTTGCACACACAAATCTACCTTAGGAAGAAAGAAATACATTAAGGCTAAGGAACTCACACTAAGGGAAGACAAGTTAGCACAAGTTCTTTGAAGATATCAAGGATGGGAGTTAAACTATCAATGTGCACCTAGACTTTGAAGTCACCAACTTAGGTCTACTTAGTTATTCTTCTATACACCTGGACTTCATCTACTAGAGACACCTAATTTTTGTACAAGACCCATTTCCATGTTTTTTCACACTTAGTCCACTAGTGAATATTTGGATTTTTTGAGGACATGTATTATCCCACACTAGTCTCTTTCTAGCCTTTGAGCCTTCTAATTGTCTTCCACATTCACTAGATTTATCCATTTTTAGCCTTGAGCTCAATTTATACATTTTCAAAGCCTCTTTCCACATTATGGGCATCTGTTCCTCTTGGGATTGATTCGATGGTATGCCAAATCTATCATAGGGCAAATTTTGTGACCTGTTGAATCTATCTTGTGTATTTTTGTGGGCCCTTCCTGCCTTGGCTTGATTTTCCATTCCATGACTTTAGCTTATCACACTTTTTTATGGTCAACATTAGTGCATCATGTCTTAGAGATCCCTATATATACCAAGTCATCTCAAGTAATTTTTCAAGTATTCAATGAATGGTAAATCCTTCTCCATAATTCATATTAGGGCCTTCATTGATAATATCATTTATTATAACTTGAAAACATAGCTAACATCATGATAATTCAACTATTCTTCAAGCCATTGTGACATCATCAAATTATACCAAAAGAAGGTTTAGATGAATCTTCATATAGTTTCATTATACATCTAGGGAAGAGGAGAAAAATTCCTTACTCAAAATTCTATTTGTAGTAAAAATAATTAAATTGGGTCTAATTTCAATGTGGGGAATATGTACTTGTAATTCCATTAAGGTTTCCCACCCCATAACCATTTTATTTTTATTCATTTGAATGTTTATAATGAATTATGTCAATAAGATAAAGAAAAGATCAAATCAAACACTCTGACCATGAATTTAGAAAAGGGAAGACACAAGACTATATGGCATCAAACACTGCATTTACACAAAAAAAAAAAGAATTCATAATAGAGCACAATACAAATTCGGTACAACAATACACATTCAATGTAGACACAAGCATGGAATATTTGGTGGTTGAATATGTACAATGACATATTAGGCAGTATGCTAGTAGACATTAAATCTATTATTTGATGGTCAGGACTCCATATTTTACATAGAGATATAAATGTACCTCCATATTCCAGATCTAGTCTCAAAATCCCAATATTCTACCTAGGCGTGTTGATTTCATCACTTTCAATATTTATTATAGTTCATAACTTGTTCAATTATTATGTGAATGTTTTTTTTCTATTTTAGCACATTAGTTAGATTTGAATTTTATTCCTAGAATGATTTATGTAAGATCTACTCTATGTCAATTCATTTCTCTTTATGTTAGTGGTGAATTACCCTAGTGTCATAAAAATATTAAAAAATATTTGTGAAGCCCTTCGTTATTCAAATGCCCACACCTTTTAGGGGTTTTCCCTTATGGATTCATGATCGAATATTTTTATTTAGATTTGCATCCTATTTTACATGTTTTGATCAAACCATAACTCCTACTCACTTTTTTTTGCTTTCATATTGCATCCATATTTTAGAATTTGGTTCATACACCTTCATTCTTTGAAAGCATACATCTTTCAAGTGTTTCTAGGGCTTGATCCTCTACTTTAAAATTTGATTTTATGATTTGCATCTTATTTTTTCTTATTACGTTACTTCAATCATTAACCTATCTTCCTTTATATTGTTCATTATTTTTATCTTATTCCAATTAAGAAGCCTATTTTTACACATTATATCAAAAAACATGTTAGATTGAGTGGCATTGCTAGTGATTTGACCCAATTACCATTATTTTTTACTAAAATATCTTAAATGATGTTTATCCTTCTATGGTTGATGTTGACACACATTTTAGTGGTCAATTCAAATATATTTTTGATAAATGCCTTTCTATATTGTAATTTATGGTGATGAATATGTTAGTGAGGATAGGGAGGATGCTTGCAATTATACACCTAGTCCTATTGATGTACCAATTTTTAGGCCATGGGTGAAAGTGAATTTGATGTCCATATTATAAATACCCTTAAGGAACTTGATGTTGTGATTTTTCTAGTTATTGCAACACAAAATAAGTGAATTAGGAATAAAGAATATTTACTCAAGTGTACTCCTATATATCCATTAGATGGTTTTAATCTATCTCTTGGAAGATTTATATCTATATTAGGTGATGAGGCTACTGATCTTCATGATACTATTGATCCTTTTATGCTTTAACCTAGTGTTATACCACTTTCTTAGGTTAATCCTTCTATTCATATACAACCTAAGGATTACATGATTCTTCTTAAAATCAATTCAAAGATTAATGTGATACTAAAATCTAATTATTATATTAAATATATTGGTATTAGACTAAAATGCAAATCTTGCCTCCATCAAAACTAATCTTAATCATAATAAGGAATTGATCACTACATACACACATATAGATCCAAATCATACATGTAGTGGTGCATCTACTGATCCAACATATCAATGAAAACTTAATGATATGTTATTACAACTTACACAACTATCTAAATCATGTAACAAGCCTAGACATGTAGTTTCATTTACTGACATATTACACAAACCATTGGCTATGAAAGTTCATGTTCACCCCTTGCCTCCTATGTTTCAAGTGCCTAAAATTAATTTATATAGTGGCAATGGGGATCCTTCACATTACGTTAGGGATTATTTTTCATATTGCTTTAGTTTTCACTATGATGATTAAATTATGACCAAACTATTCCCTAGAAGTCTAATAAGATATGCCTTAGATTGGTTCTATGCCTTAATTTTGGGCATTATACGTAAATTCAATGATTTGGATGATATGTTCTTATCACATTTTTCTATAAAAAATAGTCACAAGGTCACATTTTTTCAAATTTTGCAAATTAAAACAAAAACCTACTGAACATATTACTAACTATGTGCTTAAATTTAAAACTAGGGTAAGTGCACAGAGTTGGGGGACAAAAAGGGGCCTACCTATGGACATGTTTTTCCTAAAATATGATAAATATAAACTTCTATAGATAATTTGAGATGGTTACACACAAAATTCAGGGATGGTGTAAGAATATAAATTGTAGCATTTTGAGTCTAGTTCCCAAAACATTATTTTTTTAAATGGTTAAGTATAACTAGGTCAAACATCTAAAATTTGAATAGGAACTCCTATTTTTTTTAGGAAAATAGAGTAAATAGCTGGTTGTGTAGCCCCTCATTTTTTTAGCATCATTTAATAGTATTTAAATAATTTGGTGAAACTTTAGATAAGATCATCTAGTTTGTAAACTATATTTTTTATAAACTTTCAATGAATATTTTTTAACTAATTTTATAAGTAAATAGATACTAAAAATTGATAAAAAATAGATAGCCAACCATGTGACCCCTACAACTACCTCAAAAAATGAAAATCATTTTTAAAAAATATATGTGTAGAATTAGGCCTAGTTTATAACCATATATATATTTTGCATTTAAATCAACTAAAAAAAGGTACACAAACATATGTAGGCATGTATGTTTGTAGCATGTAGTGGTTTAAAAAATCGATAGTTAGAAATCAACATAGATAGAAAACCTCAAAATATTCCAAAAATTAAAAAAAATCATATATTTAGAAAGGGGAGAGCATTCTCATCATTGTGGTAATAATTTTATGAATTGGATCATTGAAATTCATTGTGTATTTGGTGGTGAAATTTGATTTTTTTTGTTTTTCTCAAAACTCTTAGATTTGGTTATGGGTTGATAGGTCCAAGCCTTTGGCTCAGGAATCTAAATATTTGAGCTATTTTTTTTAGTTTTTGAATTCAAATTCAACATAGCACATGTGCACTATAATGCATACACATTTAAATTTAAATTAAAAAAAATGTGTGCATTTGAAATGCTAAACAACCAAAGTGCATATGTGTTATGGTCTATTGAAGTTATGAGTGGCTAAAATGTAAAAGGGGGATGCTTTAAAAGGTGGGGGGAGGAAGAGTAGTTTACCAAAATAAATGTTAAATATAAGTATACTTTAAATTTACTTTAGTAAATATAAGAAAATAAGGTCACTCTACATCTAATAGAGTTGGTCTTACAACTGCATGCCTTATGATGTGGAAGATAGTTTTTCAAAATCTAATCTGGTTAGTACTTAAGCCTTTTTAGGATTTTAGTATTGAAACTAGGGATTTCAAGGCATAAATTTTACAATTGATATACATTTTGGGTAAATATATAGTCTTTTTTGGGTTCTTGGTACCTCCCAAATTATTTTTTGGCATTTCTAAGAGTCCTAGTTTTGTTAAAATCAAAGTTTACAAACCAATGCACACCCAACCACTCCTATATTCCAATTTAACTTATGATTAGGTCCATTATGGGTAAAAAAATGACATAAAAACACCATAATCATTTGTGTATATGGTAAATAAGGAAAATTTGGGACACATTTAGGCATGGTCAACCTAATTCAATTTGAATTCATGTCAACATAGTGTGCATGGGAAAACATAGGTTACATTGGTGACCCATGAACACCCAACCACCCGTTCATGCTGATTTTACTTGTAATTAAATCTATTATAGGCCAAAGGTGACAAAAAAACACTATATCTGCTTATGACCAAGGTAAATGCAAACAATGGGCCCACCACACTAATGCAACCCATACATAATGAATTTCATTCAATAATGTCAAGCAACTGAAACCAACTATCATATTAATAGGTCGGAAAGTAACCATCACATCATGTTACCCACACCTATATTTCATTATGCATCACATCAACATCATGAAATATGTATAAATATGACATCAATTTCTTCCATGATATGGATATGTAATGCATCACACAAATCATTCATACCATGTTGGGCATTATTCACATTGGGTCACTTTGGTCATATCATACATACTACATATATAATTTAGTAGCATTGACCATTGATATACTTGTTTAGTCATTGATTGACTTATTCAATAGACATAGTCAACTAGATATAGATGATAACATTGATAGACCTTGGCCCTTATCTCTATTCACTCTAAATATATATATAAATCCATTTGTGGGATCAGGGTGCCAATATATATTATGTCAATTAAACTATATATTACATCAATGCCAATGAAACTCTATATCTATAAAGTGGGGGGTGGTCACATGATCATGTCATTATTCATTGATGAAATATGGTGACACCATATCATTAATTCCTATTTTTTATAATTGAATGCTACAAACATATTATGTATATGACATGATTCACATTGATTCATTCACTTGGAGGAAATCTACCGTATGTAAATATGGGATATGGATATGGCATTGATTCATTGTGGTCATACTCGTATATAAATAATCACAGTGGAATAATTATTTAACTCGCTAGGACCATGACTCAAATAATATAAATTTAAACCCTATGCACCCTTCACCCTCCTCAAATATATATAGGGATATATGACTGCCCATATACTTTCTTTCACTGATGAATATAATTAATTATTTTAGTCTCCATCTATAGATAATGACCTCATCATCATCCCTAATCACTCCCTCATTGACCATTATCCTCCCTCATCTTACCTAGTCAATCCATTATTATCGATCATCATCCCTTATCCTACATAATTATCCATAATTATTCCTTTATCTACCCTCATTTCCCCTTAAAACACCCTCATCATCCCTCATAATCCTTTATCATCCCTAACCAATCCCTCATCAAACTACATCATCCCTCATCACTCCCTCATTAACCTCATTGTCCCTCATCATCCCTAATCACTCTTTCCTCATCCCCCAACATCCATAATCACTCCCTCCAATACCTTTATGGTGGGTGTACTGGCTTTCTGCTTGTTCCTGATCATCCCTAGTCACTCCTTTCTTTATATAGGTTAGAATTCCCCCTCTCCTTTCTTTATATAGGTGATAATTATCCCTCTCTTAATTTTAAAACATAACTTGATAATTCCCCCTCTCTTTTATCCTTTGATCCAATAATATCCCCTCTGCTTTATCCCTTTATCTAATAATTCCCCCTCTACTAATTTTCATGCATGATAATGTCCTCTCCTTTTAAGATATAGCTTAGTTATTCAATCAGGTATTCAATTAGGAATCAATTATTAACTTACCCTCTCCTGCTTTTAAATAATCCCTTGATAATGCCCCCTCTCCTTTATCTTTTGATCAAATAATGCCCCCTCTCCTTTATTCCTTGATTTGGTAATGCCCACTCTATTGATTTTGAAGCATGATAATGCCCCTCTATTTATTTTTAAGCATGATAATACCCATCTCTTTTAAATATATGTCTTAGGTATTCAAATATGTATTCAATTAGGTATAGAGTGCTAATGATATGTCTAGGTAAGATATATATGGTCATGATTAAATATGGGTATTCAAGGGTAAGATATAGGTCAAGTAGTTTGTCAAGTAGGGAATACTCAAGTAAGGATGGAAAATTTAAGTAGGGAGGGCATACTCGAGTAGGAAGGTAAATAAAGATATGTAGATAGGCCATACTCAAGTAAGGAAATTAGGAAGAGCATGCTCAAGTACAAGAATGTAGGTAGGGCATAGTTAAGATCAAGATATGGCTCAAATATTCAATTAGTTAGGGCATACTTAAGTAGGTAAAGTAGGTATGACATACTCAAGTAGGTAAATAGGTATGGAATACTCAATGTTATATATCTATTACATATATAACACATGATTAAAAACTTCATTTTATATATCTATCATAGGGCCACCATTCCTATGCTATCCTTTGATATATTGTATTAGGGACCAGATCATATTTAAAGTATGAGAGGGCCCAAGTTTGGCCATTAGGGCCCATTGGTCCATGTCCAATCTCTAAGTATCCCCTCTCCAATACACTAGATTAAGACATATGCCTTTCATTCCCTTCATAGATCATATAGGTATAGATCAGGTTGGGTATAGATAGAATTGGGTTGGGAAACACACTCTACCAACTACTAGATTGAAACACACTCTACCATATTGGTGACCATCTATCTATGTATATATCTAGGAATATGATCTACTATGGATTGAATCTAAATGACATATAGAGAAAATAAGAACTCAACTATGAGGTTGGGATTAAAATTCTCAACTAGTCTCTGGTCACCCCTATATATATATATTGGGATTATCAATTATGGGATTGGGATTATTAGATTCCCAAATCTCTATATATATATATATATATATATATATATATATATATGTAAGTAATATAATTTTATACCACCATTTTTTCACTTTCCTACCTATTTATTATGAGTTGTGAAACTGGATACACACTCTCTCCATGGTCTAGATGTGGATCACCATATAGATATTTGAATCCCATCAGATAATCAAATAATATATTTAATTTACATAATTGAGTGAAAGAGGTTGAGTGAAATAAGAGTTTATTTTATCCTTATTTGAGTGAGTTATATTTGGATTTGGAAAATAATCCATTCAAGAACAAGTGAAAAGCCACTATACCCACCATCAAGGTTTTGGAGGGAGTTATTAATGATAAGGAGGTATGAGGGAGTGAGTAAGGATGATGAAGGATGGTAAGGGAGTCATTAGGGATGATGATAGATAATGAAGGTTAGTGAGGGAGTGATTAGGGATAGTGAGTGTCAATGAGGGAGTGATAATGGAAGATGAGGTATGAGGAGGGAGTGATTAGGGATTATGAGGGATGAGGAGTGATTAGGGATGATGATAGAGTAATTAGGGATGATGAGGGATAGTGAGGGTTAATGAGGGAGTGATTAGGGATTATGAGGGTTAATGAAGGAGTGATTATAGACCTTCATCATCCATAATCACTCCTTCATTGACCCTCACCATCCCTCACCATCCCTAATCACTCCCTCATCATCCCTAATCACTCCCTCATTGACCCTCTTTATCTCTCATCATAACTAATCACTCTATAATCATCACTTATCATACCTAATAACTCTCCCCTCATCCCTAAAAATCCTTAACAACTCCCTCATCATTCTCATTGATGCTCACCATCCCTCATGGATAACAAGGTAAAAATATAGTCATTTTTTAGGTTTTTGTGCCTTTTGGATTGCTTGTTGGCATTTATAGAAGTCCTAGGTTTGTTAAAATTGAAGTTTAAAAACCACTCACTTTTAATTCAATCCAAACTAGTGTGATTAAGGAAGCATAAGTCACATTGATGACTTGGGCACATCAAACAGATATTTTATGTTAATTTCACTTATTCATCATCCCTCCCTCATCCCTAATCACTTCTTCCACATCCCTCATCACCCCTAATCACTCTATTGTAATTCTTAATTTACCTTAATTACTCCCTAATTGAACCTCACTATACCTCATCATCTCTAATAATTCCCTCATTTACCCTCACTATCCCTCATCATCCCTATTCACTCCCTCTTTATCCTTAATAATCCTTAATCACTCCCTCATCATCCATAATCATTCCCTTATTGACACTCACTATAATTAATCATCCCTAATACCTCCCCCCCTTATCCCTCATAATCCCTAATTACTCCTTCCTCTTCCTCATTGACCCTCACCATCCCTCATCATCCCTATTCACTCCATCATTGACCCTAACTATCCATCATCATCCCTAATGATTCATTCATAATATTTCATCATCCCTAATCACTCCATCCTCATCCTTCCTCATCCCTAATCACTAGCTTCAATACCTTGATGGTGAGTGCAATGGCTTCTCACTTGTGCCTGATTGGCTTATGTTCCAATTCCAATTTTTTCTCACTCAAATAAGGCCCAAATAAAATTTTATTTCATTCATCCTATTTCACTCAAATAAGGAACTCAAAGACATCACTTTATTTCTAATGGGGTTTGAAGATATATATGGTGATCCATGCCAAAACCATGGAGAGAGTGTGTATCCAAAGCCTTAGGATAGAATAAATAGGTAGAAAAATGAGTAAAGGGTGGGATCAAATTGTATTACTTACATCTATTTATTAATATTTAGACATATAAAACACCCCTTCATGTTAATTTTACATGTGATTAGGTCCCTTATAGGCTAAAACTAAAAAAAAAACACCATATCCACTTATGATCAAGGTCAATGCAAACAATGGGCCCACTATACTAATGTAACCCATATATAGTGAAGTCCATTCAATTATGTCAATAAGTTGAAACCAACTATTTTACCAATAGGGTAGGAATTAACCATCACATCATGTTACCCAAACTTTTATTTCATTATGTATCACATCAACATCATGAAATACATATAAATATGACATTGATCTATTATATGATATGAAAACTAGGCAGGTTAAGAACAAATCTATATATTAGGAATAAATGTTCCATTACCTTATCGGGTAGGAAATAACTAAGTAGGTAGGGAAAGAACAAAGTTATCTATTTGAAAACAAGATTCCCTTGATAATTATGCCTTAATCCAAAATCAAAGAAAAGTTATATATTAGGAAGGTAAAATTACCTTGATAGATAATAATCTAATCTAGAAATGGAAATGAGGTATGACAAGAACATAGTTATATATCAAGAAGGAAGATTACCTTAGCTTATCAGGTAGGGCATAACTAAGTAGGTAGGGTAATAAAAAAGTTATCTATTAGAAGGTAATATTCCCTTGATAGCCAAACCTTAATTTAGAAGCAAATAAAAGATAGATATCAATAAGGTGAAATTCCCTTGATAGTCGTGCCTTACTCCCTTGTATAAATTAAGAAGGAAATCTTCCCTTGAAATGTTATTAGGTGAAGTAAATCTAGATATCAAAAATGCAAGATTCCCTTGACTTACTCCTTGGCATAGATAAGTAGGTAGGAAAAGTTTCCATTTACTTAATAGGTAGGGAAATTTTTAGATTGGGGTAGGGCCTTAATAATGGTGCCCCCAATATATCTATGGCATGGACCCCATTTACACACTATCCTTTGATATATTGTATTGGGGACTAAGGAATATTCAGAGTACGGTAGGGCCTTAGTTTGTACTTTAGGGCTACCAAGCTATACCCAAGCTATAAGTGGCACTTCCTTGATACACTATATTATTTAGCATGGTATTGATATGAATTTATTGTCATTGATGTCAAGATAATCTTAGTAAATAATGCATTAATGACAAAGTGATAGGTTCTAAGTGGATTTGAGAGTGCATATCATGTGTGCAAGCCTTTGAGGTGATTGACCATGTTTGAAGGGTCATATGATGGGTCAATTTTTCTTGGGGAACTTATGGAAGTGAAAGGAATACATTAAAGTAGTATTGTAATGTCTAGGTGATCCTAATAATCTCCTACTCATCCTGTTATAACTTCTTGAGTAAATAGATTGATGACATCAACATTCACATGTGTGAAGGTGTCAGAAGAAAGTGGTCACATGGGTTTCTTAATATTTGTTATTAGTATATATAGACCAAATTAAAGGTCATGAAAATATTTATATGAAAATTTATGGTGGTGAAAATTTGGTCTTCCTGGTAGATTTCACTATTTTCCATACTTAGCCAAATTTGCAATATAAAGTAAACAAAAGAAAACCAATGAGTAGTATTTTGTTTATAACTTTTGGTAATGGATGAATTTTATGGTGGTGTAAAAATAAAAGTTGTATAGGACTGAAATTTATACATACATAAATTTATTAGGAGGTTTTACTGGTCATACAATTGCATGTGAGAGTTGACTATGTTTTTTTTTAATAAACTAAGGTGCAAACAAATGATTGTAGAAGATAAAGTATTGATCAAATATTTTTGATATAAAAATAAAAAATTGAATTATAATACATATATATCATCTTAAACGTGATTTATATTTTTTAATTTTCATAAAAGTGTAGTTATTGAAGGTCAAAGTTGACTTTTATTGACTGTAATTATTGCAGATTTGAGTAGGCTTCTTGCAGTGGTGTTTATGAGCCTTTGGAGGCTGAATGAAGATGTCTTATGGATTAGATGATTTTAAAGAGGTATTAATATTTAAATACATATGTGTATTTTACATATAAAGTTTATATTCAGTTAGTTTGAGCCTCTTTTGTGAAGACAATGTTTCTAAGTTAGTTAAGCCTAATAGGTCTTTAAGACCTAATGGAGGTTTCAGAGTATGAGTGAATGATTTGAGTACTATTGAGCATGGTAAGAGATATTAGATGTTGTATTAAATTTATTTGGAAAGAGTGAGTCATTGGAAATAGATTTATGGACCATCTTGGTTCATTTTTTGTTCATTGAGTAAACAAGGGTAATTAGAATAGGTCTCCTGAGACCTAATGAAGGCTTGAGGCCTATTAGTGTCTTCACAAGGTAAGCACGTAGTAAAAGGCTTTAAAAACATGGATAAGGTATATAATAAATATGTTTTGTGTATATAAAATTTATATTATGTTTTTTGAGGTCTATTTCATTATAAAAAGGTCATAATATAAATTGTGCCTAATGGAGGGCTATTTGCTTAAGCCTAGTGAGGGAGTTAGTGCCATTTGAATCATGGACAACCTATTGAATGGATATATATTGTATGTAAAGTGTCTTAAGTTATATTTTTATGTTTATGTAATTGGGATAGAATACTTAAGGGTTAATTAAATTTTTGTGGCCGACCAAGATTGATTGGAGAAAGAATAATGCTTATGTAAAAGACCATTTTGGTCTCATTTTTTTAGTTGGATAATTTGGTGTGTGAAATGAATTATATATGAATTTTCAGAAGGGTAAGAGGATATAAAAACCATAATAAAATCATTTTGAATATGTTAAAAGGGTTTAAAATTATTTTTTTCAGGTCATGAGCAAGTACGAAGATTTGTTTCAAGGCCATTAGGCCTATTTTGCTTAGTTAGCCTAATTGGGATAATTAGACAATTAGAGACAGAAGACAATGGCATGAGAGTTTGAATAAGTGTGTTATGGAATTACAAGAATTATAATAACATATTGAACATGTAATTAAGATAAGACAATGGTACTAAAGGTAATCGGTAAGTTTGTGTATTGATTCAAGGCATAATTAGGCCTAGTTTGTCTAGATGACCTAGAGGGAAGAATTGCATTGATTATATGTTGAAAGAGTAATGAATAGGTTATGCATGACTGATATTTATTATGTTTAAATAATATATTTACATCTAATAAGATCAAATTGTGAAGGATGAATGGCCTCAAGGTCATGAGCATGTGTATGAGGAGTATAGAAGAGAAAGAGTTGTATGCTTATGTAAGAGGCATATTTGTGTTTGTATGAACTAACATCAATTGTATGAGGTAGAAAGGTAGGTTTTTAGGTGTTAGAAAATATATGACCATAATAAAGTGTGTAAGACATCATATTATATGTGGATATTAGTTTGGAGGTGATTGAGTTAGTGCTTGATCATCTAGGGGGTTGTAACCTCCTTGCCTAGTTGGTGCTAGTTAAAGGTCAAGTGGGTGCTTAACTAAAGTGAGGGGTGAGTACTCCTTGATAAGTTGGTGCTGATAGAAATTAAATAAATATATTTATAGGATTGTATTCCATATCTTGTTTCAAGTGGGGTTTCTCCCCCATGAGGGTTTCCCACATAATTCATGTGTTATGTGCTTTTGATCTTGCATTTGTTTCTTTGTTCATTACAATGAATGGTTTATATGATTCATGAATGTTTATGTTGAATGGTTAAGTGTTTAAATAATTTGAATTTAAGTTTATTTACTTGAATCACTGATTTACCCCCCTCTTAGTGATTATGTTTCCAATAATTGGTATCAGAGCAGGTCCTTCAATAAGGCTTGACAACTGGGAAGGTGGTCCTTAAAGCACAAAATGGCTAAGAAACTAAGGAAAAAGAATAAGGAATTAGGAGTTATGGTAAAAGGTATTAAATATTTTATTAGTTATTTTGAGATAAGGTGGAGTAATTCTAACTCCAAGGAAGATGAATATGAAAAGATCATCAAAAAACTTAGAGAGCAGGTCAAGTCCTTTATGGAATGTGAAGGAAAGGTGAGTCATATTCAAACCAAGTTTGAGATAATGATGGAAATTATAAAATAATATAAGATGAATATTCATGATCTTAATAATCAGTTATAGGATTCATATTTAAGATTGAGGTCAAATAAGTTTGAGTGTGATCAATTGAAAATCGAGCTAGGCTCTTTGAAGGTTGAACATGAAAAGCTAGTGGTCAAAATGAGCAAGGTTGAGCATGAGAAGCTAGTGGTCAAAATGAGAAAGGTTGAGAAAGAGGAATTTATTCAAGTAAATAATGATGATATCATGAAAAATAATGTGATAAGACTATCAAGTCAACCCAATGCCATGAGGTTTTTCAATTCATCTCACGTTATAAGAGATTACAAAAGAAGTAACTAGTCAAAAGGATATAATAGCCATCATCAAACAAAAGGTATGAATGATATTATTTGTTTAAAATGTCATGGAGTTGTTCATATTAAAAAATATTGTAAAAATAGGTTGAATGAGTTCTCAAGGCAAAAAAAGGTGTATGGAGATCCTAGTGTGCAAGGAAGAGGTCATACATCGATATGGAGACCTAAGACTATTAAGAGAGATCAGATTGAGACCAAGGATGAATTAGTTGATGAGAATATTATTCAAAATGTTTTTTTTTATATGGTAGATATGAATTCAAGACAATAATACTATTTATTAGGGTATGTTGACAAGGGAGTCAAAGAGAAGATGGATGAGCCAATCAAGCCTATAAGGAGGTTTAGGAAAGACAAGTAAATTAGTGAGAGTATGAAGACTTGGGAATGCCCTAAGTTTCAATTTTTATAATTTCCTTTGTAGGTGGGGTGTCTATATTAGGCTTTATAGATTCATTAATCAATCATTTTAAGCATCATGAAATGGTGTTGCAAGATAGATAAGTGAGAGACTAGTCAATGGGTCAAGGTATGTTCTTTGTGTTGATATGCATATATTTGAGTATGGATTCTTTCATTTGGTTTCAATATTGTCAAATATGTATATTACCTATTCAAATATATGAGAATATATTTTAATATCTTAAATTTTTTGTGGAAAAAGATCTTACTTTGGGTGTCCTTGGTTGGAATAAGGGTTTTATCACTAGAAACCCTTGACATGGTATATCTTGGATTGTAAAATGAGTTCGGTCACCAAACTTGGTGATAAGGTATAAAATAATGATATTAAAGTGTAAAATGAGGTTATGTTATGTTAAGAGGAATTCAATTAATGTAAAACTATGATAATTTCAAATAATGTATCTTTGTTTGCAATGTAACTCTTTGAAGTGACCTAAGAAAGAAGTATCTTTTCTTGTGCAAGAGAGAGGTCCTTGAAGGGCCAAGATTGGGAAGGTAAGTTAATATTTAAGTATAAAGAAGGCATAAATATAATAAAATTTCATCCATATATTTTCTAATGATGTAGCTTGTTCATGTTGGTTGCTTGAAGAGCTCTTATAAGCATGGATTCAGGTAAGTTTAGTTGCTTTTCATATGATAAGTTTTGTTGAGCATGATATTATTGTTTAGATTAGTTGTGGTTGTTTGATTCATATGAAAAGGATTGTATACCATTAAAATAGGTCATTTAGGCCCAATAATATCAAAATTTGATTCAGTTGTCTTATGAAAGGATGTTGGATAGTTGTGGTAACCTATGTGTAGATGAAGATGGTTTGATTCAAGGTATGTTCTTGTAAAAGAGTTTGTTTTTGTATGTTATCAATATTTTGGTTTTTGATCAAGTGGAATATGGACTTATGGGGGGATAACTCAGGTTTATTGAGGATTATGTGAAGTTTGGGCATGTTTTCTATAAGCTAAGAATCAAGGAGCAATTCAGATAGAGGTATGTTCTCTTCAATTAATAAAATGGAAGGTATGCATAGAGTGAGGTGGAGCATTTGTGAGATGTTTCAATTATAAGGAGATTGTATGGTTGAGTATGGTTTTATAATAGGTTATATGAGATGATCATGATGTTAGGGGAGATTTCTTTCTTTATGAGAAGTTTGACAGGTCCAAGGATCAAGTTGGTATGTTGAGGAAGAGACCCTTTGTCATTAATGTCAAAGGAGGAGAAAGGTCAGAATGAAGGATTTGTTCACTTTGGGAGAGAGAATTATGAAATGTGTTTTCCATCAATAAAAAATGGGGATATTTTTTTATCATGGTATTGATATTCATTAATTGTCATTGATGTCAAGGTAATCTTAGTACATAATGCATTAATGACAAAGTGATAGGTTCCAAGTGGATTTGAGAATGCATATCATCTGTGTAGGAATTTGAGGTGATTAAACATGTTTAAAGGGTCATATGAGGGGTCAATAGTGATTGGGTCACTTATGGAGGTGAAAGGAATTCATTATAGAAGTCTTGTGAAGGTCTAGGTGATCCTACTCATCTCCTAGTCATCTTGGTAGAACTTTTTGAGTAAGCAAATTGATGATATCAGAATTCACATGCGTGAAGGTGTCAATAGAAAGTAGTAACATGGGTTTGTTCATATTTTTTACTAATTTATATTGTATAAATTTCAAGTCATGAAAATATGTATAAAAAATGTTATGCTGGTGAAAATTGGTCTCCCAAATAGATATCACTATTTTCCATAGCGAAATTTACAATATCAAGTGAACAAAGGAAAAGTAGTCAGTAGTATTTTTGTTTATAAATTTTGATAATGGATGAATTTTATGGTGTTTTAAAAATAAAAGTGGTAGAGGAATTCAATGGATATCCAAAAAAATTGATTAAGAGGTTTTAATGGTTGTACAATTGCATTTATTAAATGTGAGAGTTGACTATTATTGAGTATGTTTTTTCTAAATAAACCAAGGTGCAAAGAAATGATTGTATATGTTGAGTTTTATTTATCTTTACGTTGTCACTAAATCCTCTTACCAAAAAGATAGTGAGTTGGGCCTATCATATGAGGGATGAGTCTCACTTGCTCACTTGAAGCATGTAGCAAAAGACCAGTTCCTGAAGACTTTGAAGCATGATGTGTGTTTGCTCATTTCTTGTGTTAACTCAAATATATTACCACTACTAGATAATTATAAAATAAAGGAACTCATGACTTTATCATGAAACACATTTCAATATTCAACACTTATAATAGTTCATTATTTAAAGTAAAATATGATAAACATTGAATTCTCATTAAAGTGCTTACTGACTACAAGACATAATGCTATATATTCCTCCAAAGGTTCACACATGCCCATCCCCTCACAAATGATTAAGATGAGTTTTTATAATTGTTTTTCCCTATCCAAATGTCAAGTTCTTAACTTAATATGGACAAATGGCACACTAACTCCCAATAGGCTAAGATTCATGGATCTTACAACTGATTATTCTTATAGAATCAAGCCTCTATGCCCCTAGATGCTTGCTCTATGTTATATATTCATATCCAAGTGTTACATTCCTTGTGGGCTAGTACAAAGCCTCCAATCGAAGGAGTCAAAGTGTCCTACTTAATTTATTCTTATAACTACTCTTTTGTTCTTTGTGCTCCACTTACTTTGTGCTCCCTTAGTCTTCTACTTCTTATTCTAAGTCCTCTATTCTCAGGTTCCTCATGCCACATTCTATTTTGACTGGGTCCTCCCATGCTAGGTATTCCATGCCATTGTCCTTCCATGCTCTTTAACTCTCATGCTACTAGTCTTACACCATGGTCCTCCCATGCGATGGTTCTCTCGTGCTATGCTGATACTTATATAAAAATGGATAATGGTACTTTCATGCTACATGCAAAAATTAGAGAAAATAATTGGTCAAAATTGAGGGGCAAACATCACCCCACATTAAGCTCTTAGTCCATCCTATACTAAGTTGTACTAGTGTCCTCAAGGAACTTAGGCCCTTTTTGCTTGAGTTCTTTCCTCAGCTCATCCCAATGGGATAAGGTGTCAAGAACTTTAGCAATTATTTTTTCAATGGAATCCTTTATTAATTTCAAATCCTTAAGCTGATTTGGAGTCTTGATCTTCTTCATCTGTTCATCTAGGGATACACTAGTTTCCTTTTGGATGTCTCTAATTAGGAGACCTCCTTGTTAACTTGTCCTAAGAGTATGGCAAAAATGACATTTATTTGTTGATGATATTTATTTATTTTTTCTTCCATCATTT
This sequence comes from Torreya grandis, assembly GCA_037957365.1. Taxonomy (NCBI): domain Eukaryota; kingdom Viridiplantae; phylum Streptophyta; class Pinopsida; order Cupressales; family Taxaceae; genus Torreya; species Torreya grandis. Next base: position 256,601 of record JARHVA010001556.1, on the reverse strand, counting down.
CTATATCTTTGAATGCCTTTACACATTTGACATGGTCTTTTATTAATAAGGCAACATCGACTGCTTGCTACCTCAGGACCTCCTCATCATTGAGCTAAGATTCTATTATTTTATTAGGGCATGCTATGCACACAAAAATGCTATCCAAAATTGGGATAACCTACTTGACTCTCTCCAAAGTACTACAATAGATATTTACTATAGTGGTGAACTAGTCTAATAGTTCTTGGGACTCATCTCTAGGTGTGGGGTGCTCTTTATTATTTTTGAGCAATAGCTAAACTAATGTCTCTAATTTACCTATGTCATCCCCATCCAATGGTACACCATCTACCAATACCATCTCTTATTTTATAATTATTTTTCAAAGGTTTAAAACCCTTACCTTAGCCTCAGTGGTCTCTTGAAGTTGTTGCTTCAAGGAGGCCACTTCCTTGGCTAGCACTTGCTTTTCAACATACACTTTATTATACATTTCTACCACTTTGCCATATTTCCTCTTTGTTGTGCATGTATTTGATTCTAATAAAATATTTTTGTGTATCACTTCCATGGAAAGTTTCAAAAATGTGGCACTTGTCATTATTGGGGAGAGACACTGTGGATCAAATTTCATGAGGTCTGGCAGACTTAGGGCATTTGGGCCAGAAAAAATGTAATCCAACAGAACATTAAACTAAGACTCTTCATTATACATCTCCAAAAGGAAAGATAATTTATTCATTGTCTCTTGGGTCATGTTATTAGGGTGGAACTGATTCCAAAGATAGAGATTCTATTATTCTATGCTAAACTGGTATCATTCACAAAAACTGGATGACACTCTCTATTCTGGTTCCCCCTTAGCTAGCCCCTTCCCCATTCCCAGGTCTAACTTAAGTTTTTGATGGATTTTGGTAGCCATCCCATCCATTTTAATTTCTCTAGTATTAACTTGATCTTTAGCCAAAACCTCTCGCACAGGGGATGGAGTCTTATTTAGATTGGATTCCAAATTATGTATCTACTCTTGTGAGGGGTCCCTTTGAGATGTTTGACTTGGAGGTTGTGGTGATGATCTAGTGGTAGGTTTTAGAGAAGTTGGAGGTGAATATGATCATGGAGGTGGAGAAGGTGGGTGACTTGGATGCACTAGGATCAAATGGTAATGAGGAGAGGAGTGAACGGGTGAAGGTGGCACAGTGTGAGGAGGTTACCTAATTGGAGAATGTGAGGGGTGAGGTGGTGAAGGTGAAGGATAGGGTAGATAAGGTGATGTATGGGGTGGAGAAGGTGAAGGATGAGGTGGAGATGGAAGTGGTATTGATTGGAAAAGTTGAGCTGGTCTGGAGGGCTGTGCCTCCACTATCCTCTATCACTTTTGGGGGCCCTACTACCCACTTGTGATGGCACTTTACTCAATCTACCTCCTCCTTTTCTATGGTACCTAGGGGAGCCTCTCTTTGAGGTATCCATCTTGAGGGTGCAGGTTAGGGTGTAACATATAGAATAATTTGTGTACCTATTCCCTAACTAGGATATCCTTAACCTTAATGCTGGTTAATCTTATTTCTCCCTTCTCTATATAGGCCTTTTTTATAGGATATACAAACATTTTACAAAGGGTGTGGTGCTCCATGTTGATCCTTTTGGACTAAAAATTGATTTGTTGTGCATCATAAACTAGATTAATAGAATCAACAAAGTAACATGCTAAGAATGCATATTACAGCTTGAGCCATGCTGAAAGTTCTCTTGAAGGGTTCATTTAGATGCATGCTAGGGAGTAGTGATACTTCACAATGAATTTTTATTGATTTGTGGTCAAGGAGGGAAAATCCATGGGAATGTTCCATTCATTCTTGAAAGTCACCTTCATCTCATTTAACTGGTAATTCATCTTCAATTTTTACATTGGAGTGATGTGTTGGGGATAAGTGAAATCCTTGTCGCACTCAGTTGGGGAATTGTGAGTGGGGGGGTACACCTACTTCAAAGATACTGAATAGTAGTTAGGCAACTTGATTTCATCAAAAAATAATAATAATAAGATTTCCCCCAAGGGAACTTGTACTTAGGCATTTTATACACCTTCTCTACATCTTCAGCTATCTTTTGGGCAAAGTATAGTGCCCAATTATACTTTATACCCTGCACTACTTGGTTTGCTTTGTGAAGGTGGGCCATATCCACCTCCTTCCATCAGTTGGTCCCTCCAACCTTTGTGGAAATGATCTACACTTTGAATCTTAGGGCATGATCCTGTAGGTTTCTAATGTGCATTATATGCCCCTACTTTTGATACATAAACATGGTGGCAGTCTGCTGGATCTCCTTCATATCCGTTAAGTCATCTAGGATATTCATTTTCAAGCACTAAGGTATTATAACCTTGCTTATCCTTTCTACAGTGATTTTCATGTTACATCCCACAAAGTGGATGTAGTCTTCATGAACATGTGAGAGGAGGAACTGAACCACCTTAGTAGGCTTGCCAAAGTATGGTAGCTCAAACAATTGGAATAGGTAGGCTCTATCTAGTTACTTATTGATTGAGAGGTCATAGACCAATTAATTTCTAGTGTTTGTGGTCTGGACTTGATAGTCATTTTGCAATTCCACCTCATTCCCTAGTTGGAAATGGTTGTAGTCAAATATCGCTACAGTTAACACCTTAGAGACCCAATTTGTTGTGTGTTAGACTGACTCTAGGTATTACATCTCTTTTATGTAAAAGGTTTGAATGGGAGATGGTGGAGTGGTTTATGATGAGGAGGCCTGTGCCTGCTTTCCATTTTTCACCATCTTGGCTTCATTTTCACTCTTGTTCTAAAATCCCACATGCTGCACTTGCTTTAGTGTCTCTTCTTAGTATTTTAGAGGCTCCTCTTTTATAGGGAACCATACTTCTCCACTCACGTCTCTCTCTTATGGTAAGGTTGGTAGTTTTTAAAGTCTTTTAGCCTTTTTCTTCGGTCACATTACCCTTTGTGGCATTTGAAGGTTAACCCACAACTGTCCCATATTCCCAAATGAAAACATGGTGGTGATTAAACTTATCTTAGCTCTCGATCTTCATACTTCAACAGTGGCAGAACCTACAATTGGCAATTCCAACAATCTCCACTCTTATGCACAAATATGGACTTAATAACCTTTTTTATTTGCTTAGAAGAAACTATAATCTCTTTATCAAATCTGTAAACACTTTTTCCTTGCAAAGGATTTAATTTCATCACTCTAGTTCTATGGTTCGTTAAGCACTTGAATATTATAACAAGGTAAAGTGTAGATTGAGTTTGACTCATTTATTTATAGGTCCTTTAGGCAGTTGACCTCATTAATTTCTTTCCTTTCCTTATCATTTCCAACCCTAAATGTGTCTTTTAACAATCTTTGTACTTTAGATCTTGCATTGATCCTTTAGTGTTTTAACAAACTTGTCCCATCATTCCACTCACACACTTATTGTTATGACTAACTTTATCATAGTAATGGTCCATTCCTTCCCACACCTTTCTTGGAAGTGGATGACAACTGTCCCATTTTTCTAGAATAGTGGAAACTAGTTGTCATGCAAATGGAGGCAACCTTTAAAAATTCTTTATTATATGACTCATGTACCCTTAATAAATTTTGTGACATATATGAATCTTACACCATTAAAAATTTTGTACCCTCACGTTATGTCTTGTATTCATATGCATAATACCTTACCTCAATATAAAAAGGGTTCATGGTCCTCTATGAAAACAAACTAAGGGACTAAAAATTCCATAAGAGAGTTACACACCTAAAGGGTAGCACTTTCTATTGAAAGAAATAAATCCTAACCTAATGGCCTTAAGCCTTATTAAAAATAACACAAACTTAAATAGAATCACAATACGACTAAAGCTAAATGCCATTATAGTGTCTTGGGAGGAATTGACCATCTATTCGCTTTAGCTGGCAAGCTCTAGTAGGTCAAATGCTATGAATTATGAATGGTTCATCCTAATGAATGTAGAGCTTCTCAGGGTGGCACATGAACTTAGAGTCATAGATTAGAAATTTCATGCTAGGGGTGAAGATTTTGGTATTTAGATGGTGATCATGCCATGATTTTGCTTTCTATTTCTCAACATCTTGATTATAGTGGGTGAGGAACTGAGCCTCATCTAGTTTCATGAGTTCATTGAGCTGAGATTTCAAAGAGGAATCATCATCAAGGTTTCCTATATGCACTATCCAGAGAGATGGAACTAGAAAATATATTGGTATGACCACTTCCTTTCCATATACTAAGTTAAATGGTGTACTTTTATTGAGGCATTTGTATGTGGTTTGGTATGACCAAAGTACTGTAGATACCCTATCATCTCAATCAGTTTTATCAACATTGATTTTTTTTGTCAAAGTGGTACCAAGGATCTTGTTGAAGGCTTCAGCTATTCCATTGGCTTGTGTGTGGTATGGTGTTGTCTTGTGGTGTGTGATCATGAATTTAGCCAACAAGATTCAAATTATCTCATTTAGGAAGTGGGTTCCATGATCACTAGTGAAGCTTAGTAGATATACAAAGTGTGTTGTAATGTTTTCCTAGATGAACCATGTAGTAGTTAATGTAGTATAGTCTTTGGTTGGTGTTGTTTCAGCCCAACGTGTTAAGTAGTTAGTTGTCACAATTATGTATCATGAGCCTATTCGTCATCTTTCTAAAGTTATGGGCCTTACAAAGTTAATAGCCCACTTTTCAAATGGTTCTTAAGAAGAAATTAGGTTCAATGGCATGACATATCTTCTATTAGGTCTTCCCATACACTGGAAAATATCACATTGCCTTACATATGCCTTTGCATCTTTAAATAAAGTCAGCCACCAACGTTTGGTGAGCAACACCTTACATGCGGTAGCCTCTCCAGCATAATGTCCTTTGGAAATACCTTCATGGACTTCTCATAATACCTAAAAACATTCATGATACATTACACAATGATGCAATACCTCATCATGGTCCATCTTGTATAGGTCCCCTACTATTAGTTGATAAGGTGTAGCACAGACCGCAAGTTGTTTCTTTTGTGGTGAAGTGAGAGAATCAAGTGCATAGCCAATATTGAGGAATGATTCAATATCCTCTAGTTTTTTAGGTACTTGAGCGATGTGAAATATTTATATGTTAGGAAGGTCATATTCTATAACATGTGGTGGTTCTCCATTTTCAATCTAAGATAAATGGTCAGGTTCACAGTTGGTTTTACTACTACAAAATACTAGAATTCTTAGAAAAGAATTATCTAGAGGTAAATTCTTTCATGGTGAATTAGCTTGTTGAAAAGATACTTTAAAGCCTCATGGCTGGTGTAGAATAAAAATGGTGTGGCTAAAAGGTACTATCTAAATTTTTATAGTGCATAAACCATAACATAGACAAGGCTTCACATTCGGTGGTGGTATAGTTCCTCTTGGTTGATGTGAGATTCCTACTAGAAAAATAGATAGGATGGTCTGAATTTCCCTCTTATTTGTGTGAGTATTGTGCTGACTATTATGCCAGATGAATCAACATGGACATGAAAGGGTTTTGTCCAATCTAGAAATTACAAGATAGGAGTGGTAACTAGTCTTTCCTTTAGCATTTCAAAATCTGCTCTGTAGGAATTAGTCCATATAAATTATTAATTATGATTTAATAGATTTTCCAGGGGCAATGAAATTTTGGCATAACCCTAAATGAACTTATTGTAGTACCTTGTATGTCCTAAGAAGGCATGTACCTCACTCTGAGTTTTAGGTGCTGGTAATTGGAGAATAATGTAGACCTTGGCTGCGTCTACTAGGAACCCTTCTTTACAGATGTTATGGCCAAGAAGTATACAAAAAGGTGTTGTAAATAGGCATTTATTCAAATTTAGGGAAATTTATAACACTTGGCAGTGCTCAATCATGAGTCTCAAATTGACACAATGGTCCTTGACTAACCCATACATAGTCTAATCATCTAGGTAGACTTGAAGAAACTTATGAATAAAATATTTGAAAGCCTCAACTACTATCTGTGAGAACACTATCGAGGCATTTTTCAACTTGAAAGGCATGATGGTATAGACAAAAGAGCCCCATTCTATGAAAAAGTGGTCTTCCTTAGCTATCTAGACTTGGTTATACCCTGAGAACCCATCCATGATCAAGTATATTTCACAACCAGTAACACCTTCTAGGATTTTCTCTATGAAAGGCATTGGAAAAGGGTCTATGATACAAGATGCATTTAAGACCTAATAATCCACATAGATTCATATTTGCCCATCCTTATTTATGCTGATTACCATGGGGCTGACCCATTCAGATTCTATGATGGGAGTAATTACTCTGGCATGTAGCATGCTATCAATTTCCTCTTTTACTCATGCCTAAAGGTTGGGGTTCATCCTATATGGTCGCTTATTCATGGGGTGAACACCGTCAATCAACTTTATGTGTATTTTTCCTAGGGAAGGGTTGAATCCCTTCATTTCAATATAATTTATTAGAAACACATGCTGATATTCTTTCAATAATTCAAAAATCTATGAGATTTCTATTTTGGTCCAATAATTTCCAACTGTAGCCATTTTAGGCTCTTGCTCCATACCAATGTTGTATTGAGTAGTGTGAATGGGCCCATGATAAGGGTTGTCTATGGGGGAGTTTTCATCTTGAATAGTTCATGATCTAGTAATCATAAGGACATACAAGTTGTTATTCAATGGATCAAGTGAAGTGGACCCTCTCCTTCATCTACTTGAAATATGAGTTTTTGCTTTCCCAAGCAAATCTCTTCACAATGTTCTTCACTAGGAACTATCAATGGTGGCATAGTTTATTGTTTGGGAGGCTTGGTAAATAAATGTAAGGGTTCTTCTGGTTCCTAATGAATATGGTGTAGGTGGTCTTGACAGGACTCAGATCTCTAATGATTGCTTTACACATGGTTTAAAGGGTAAGGCACAAGTCCATCCTTGGTGAAGAATAAGAAAATGTTGATGTCATGTTTTCCTTAAGTAGATACTAAAACCTTGTTCCCATATGCATTTATTCATGTATGTACCAAGCCTGTGTCCAAGCGCATAAAGTTTTATAGAACACATGGACCCAGAGGTATTTTGGTAAAAATGTTTCCTCAGCTCACCATATTGTTTCACAAACCTTAAGGTGAGGTTCAGGTGCTTCCATGCCACTAGAACTGAGTGTGCGTATGATCTTATTATCATGGTAAAATATATGATGTAGATCATCTCACACTTGATCCCAATACAAAAGGCATTCTTTATGTGTATGCCACCACCTAGTGGTAGTGCCATTAAAAATGTGGTCTAATGACCTCATCCATTCATTTTTAGTATCATAGAACTCTTTGAGGCATTGGATAAAATCACGCACCTCCATTTATCCTTGGAACTATGGAGCTTCATTAAGTATCTCCAATGGTGGTCCCTCCAATGGTCCTCATATTTTTAAATCCATGAGGTGCACAATCTTGTGACATTTGGGAAGCTGAAATGGGATGTTTTCATCTCTATTGATGGTGCTACACAATCTTCCAATGAGGTCATAATCACCATGGACCCAAGAGTTGTAAGCATTGCTTGTAGTATCCAAGATAAAATAGTTAATGAAGAATACCATCTAGCATAGGATCATGCTATTCATCATGTCAAGTAGTCACATTATATAGATTGTTGATGTCTTCATCAATGTACACAGGCTCGATATAGGGTGGTCCCTGTGCTTGGTCTAAGGGTATTATCATGCACTGATCGGTATTATCAAAGCTAATGCATTAGTTTTTAAAGCTTAAATCTACATTATTTTGTAACACCAAGGCCTTCCCAATAAGGCTAGGTAGTCATAAGCTTTTGCCAACTACAAAACCTCAAAGTCTACTTTGAAGGGAACCCCACATATGTTAATGGTGGCATTTTTAAGGACTTAGATAGGATGCATGTGAGTCTTATTTACCATGAAAAAGACATGAGGTGAGGGCTACAAGGCTGGACTAGACATTTTCTACCAGGCATTTTTAGTGAGAACATTTACTTCAGTACCAATATCTACTAGAATATCTCAGATTACCCATCCATTGATAGTAACATTAACTAATATTTATACATCTTTTGGGGAAGTATAACTAGGAATTTCATGGCATCAGACATGATTTAAATATTGATCTTCACTTTACCAACTAAGATGAGTATGGGCTTAATTTGGTAGGTGGGCTAGGCCTTTAAGCTAAGCACTAAGATAGAGAATGATATCTTCATCGAGCATGCATTTGCATAATTCCTAAAAACTATCCCACATTACTGGAAGTTTAGTTTCCCTTTACATTGTGGTGCATTATGTGACATCCCTATCCTTGAGGTATTGAATCTCGCCTTGGAGATCTTGCACAAGTGACATTGTATCTTAAAGGACATCTTTTTTCTAAAGTGCATCAGGGTACTTCCTTGCCTATGATTCTTTCTGATGTACCTTTTCAATTGGGTTGGGTGTAGATTACATCTGGCCCTCATTACAAGTAGCAATATTTAATTGCTATACAATAGGGATGGTTGGTCAAGTGTGCCACCATGGTTTATCTATATGGATCATGCCAATGCTCTTTTCATTATAGTCCTTTATGATGTCAGCATATAAAACTAGACACTCTTCTAGTCAGTGGTCCTATTTGTAGTAAGCATAGGTTGGATATTCTAGGTGATCCTTGTGATAGTGGTCTAGAGAACCACACTTATAGAAAATACTTGGTGGAAATTAACAAATGCTTCATCCTCCTCCTCTTTCATGCCCATGATAGCCACCATTGTCTTGGGAACTAGCATCTAAGGCTTAGTGCATGCCACATGCTCGAGCTTCATGAATATCACTAATCAAATAATAATCATTGGTGTCATGGGTATAGGCATCATAAATATTACAATATGCTGATACTTTAGTATTTGTATGCCATTACAATAGTGGATAGGAATGGACATCATGGTTTTCATGACAAATCTTGTAAGTTTGTTTTAAGACTATGCAGATGTTCTTGTGTAGATAGTTGTTCTTTGTGTGTCCTTCAGTTTCATAGTCAATACACTAAACACCACTACAAGACTCATGTGCATTATTTGTCATTAGTTTTTCAAGATGAGATTCCATGGACACTATTTTTTCCTCCATAAAAGTATTAATCCTAGTATTTTTACTTTTAATAGCCTTTGTGTAGAGGGTAGCCTCCAGAGCCTCACGTGTGTTTGTGAAAATTCTTTGTGACAAGGTCTATTGAAATGGTAACACTAATCCTCATATGAGCCATTGTTCATGCTGGGCATGAATGATTTCAAAGGATAACTTAGAAATCAAGGTCTTAAACTGAGCATCATATTCCCATATGCTCTCTGTAAGTACCTATTTTATGTCTTTCAATGCCACTATACTTTACTACTCAAACTTAGAAATATCAAATTCTTGTACAAACATTGCTTTGAACTAGTCATAGTCAACCACTACTTGCTGAGGGTCAAATTTACAACACTATTTGTGTGTGCACTCAAAAAGGGTGGTTATAAATTGTGTTACCTTTAACTCAGAGGATGTGTTGCCATGCACCCTCTAAATCAGTTCACACTTACTCAACTAGATTTTCTATCCCTTGTGATCTAGGAATTTGACTCAAGAGAGGATGGTAAGTATGGTGTTAGTTCTAAAATTAAAACAAAATGAAATAAACACACTAATAAAATTACATCTCTAGGCCTAGACACTAGGGAGAGCTTAGTTAACAATCATGAATGAAACACACAACTAAAATGCAAAAGAAAACTCTTTTACCTTCCTTGGATGCTCCAAAATGCTTGTTGTGGTGGCTTGCTCAGCTTGTGCTCATGAAGTCCTTGGCAATGGAAGCTTCACAACCTCCATCTCTCCTTGAAACCTTTGGCTTGTGGCTTGGCTTGGCTTGGAATCAATTTTGAATTATAACACTATTTGCATGAAGCTTTTGGAACCAATCCTGCATTATAACTTTGCACAAATTAAGCTTAAAAATGATGTTGTGAGGCCTTCTATTTATAGATTTTTGGATTTGATTAGAATCAACCTCAACAATCCATCTCAAGATTGAGATGTGTGGTTGAGGATTAATTCAATTTTTGGAATTAAGTTTGTAATTATCCTCATCATGTCATTGGAAGAAGGGGCAATTAAGAGGCATGGATGGCATCATAAAAGGCATTGATGAGGCATGGAGGGCATGAATCTAGATATTTGTGGCATTTATGGCCTAGGGATGTCTTCCTAAGAAATGAGGTCACTTGATGATGCAGATATTCCATATTTATTTCCAAAAATAAGTATTCAACAAGTTTCCATGGAATTATTGATTAGGCCTTAATTTAGGTTAATTAGCTCTTAAACATGATTAAGCACTTTATGCATAAATTACTCAGATTGATCAGAATGCTTTGTTATTGGTCCTAAATTTGATTAGATTAGAATTGGAAGGTGTTGTCAGATGCATTAGAACCATATTCCCACTTAGGATGTTTCCAATAATAAATAACAAAGGCACGAGTCTTGCACAAAAGATTTGATAGGAAAGAGCAGTCTAGAGCATGCAGGTGAAAATTTCGTATTTTGACTCAAAATAAATTGATCAAAGTTAGCTGGCCCATAAATTACATTTCCCCATTTAGGAATACCCTATCCAAAATCAAAATTTGATTATGTCATTTTTACATCATTTAACATGTTTTAGTGTTTTTAGGCCAAATTGTGCATTTTGGGTAGAAATTGGTCAAAAGCCTAGTTGGAGGTTATAGGCACCCAGTTTTAGGTGTCTAAAATTTTCCCCTATTTGGGAAGGCATTGCAATCTATAAACACAACAATGTCTTCTCAAATAATGAAAAGGTCCTGTATGCCAAAAAGAAGATGATGGTTGAAGAACAAAGCTCCAAATGGTTTTTGGGAAGCCTATGATGATGCCCCCTCAAGGGAGTGGCCATCACATTTGTTTATAGATGGTCCCTCAAAAATAAACAAGAAGAAATGTGGAATTAACCTATGGTTGAGATTAATCATAATGAGAAAATGCTTGCATGCATTGATGTAAAAAGGATGTTGATTTTCCCAAAGGCAGTTATAATTAGGAATACAAGTCTAAATAATAATTTGCCCATAGGTGGTTATAATCATGAAGATGATCTAGATTGACTTAAGATGATTGTGCCCTAGTTAGGGCTGATTAACAAGCATAACTCAAGGATATAACCTAGAATATAGATTAAAGATGAGTGGGCACAAAAAAATGAAAGAGATGAATAAAAGAATAAGATTGATCAGTTTGAATGATTTAATTGTACTTTCCAATGAGGAGATTCTCATCCTAATCAACAATGATACAACTAGAATGGTCAAATGAGTTAATATTAATTAGGGGTGGGATGGAAGGATTTGCCAAGGTGCCAAGGAGAAACTTCTATAACTCCATTGATTGTAGACCTTCGTGAAGCTGATTTTTTTGTAGCATGTGATGGTAGGCTTTATGATAAAACATCATGAAGAATTGGCCAAAATATGCATAAAGACTGACTACCAATCTGATAAACATTCAAAAAACAATGCACCAATGATAAAAACCATGATGACAATGTTAATGGATGAATATGGATGGACTCAAGAATAATGTGTGTAAGGAATCATCCAATGAACATATATAGACTAAGTCAAGGCAACAGTGCTGAAAGCAAACAAACAGGCAAGCGAATAAATAAATAAACAATTAAAAAACATATAAATAAACAACTTGAAATAAATAAACAAATAGAAATCCTGAAAACAAAAGTAAAAGAAAGCATTCTAGCAATGATAATGCCCCAGTAAGGTGGATCAAGGATAACTGACTAGGCTTAAATAGGATAAATGTTTTTGGATTTTTGAAATGTTATGAATGTTTTTGGAATTTTGAGGTACCTTAACTCATTAGAGGATGACAAGATACCTACTCACAAAATGGTGAGAGCATTTGGCTTAGGTTACTCACAAAATGATGAGAGTGTATGGAAAGGGGGACTGAGGTGACCTCAACATGAATTGAGCATGACCCACATATTCCTAAAATAACCTTAATTCATAGTAATTCCATCTACACAAAAGGTGGGAAAAAAAATCAAGTCGGTCCCAACAAGTTCTCAAATCTGACAAATGGCCAGTCAAATGAAAATAATGATGGCAAGGTGATGCGACAATGCATGATAAATAAGTGTTGCCCCTAGTTTGCCCATAGGCAGGTATAACTAAGATACAATAACATAGGTCAATGAAACTAATTTTACTATAGGTAGTTATAATTAGTAGCAAGATTAGTGAAACACTAATTTGCCCATAGGCAGTTATAATCAAGCTCACATAAACAAATATGGATATAGGATAAAAGATATCTTGCCAGATCAAATTTCACACTACTTTCATAGAATATCATTATAAATATGGATTTGATTGATTGTTGAAACTTGATTGGAATCCCCCCATAAAATGTGCAAGAAGAACCAAAGTAACCAAGATCAAAATAGGATTGGATAAGATGACTAAAAGTAGGATTTGGTCTAAATAGGAATGGAATGATAGGATGGAATGACATTGCTTAAGATAATGATGGTTTTATAATTGGGTTAAAATGGTAGGAGGGTTGCCCCCAAGTGATGGAGTAAATGGATAGGATCTATAATGGCAAATGGATATGTAACAATGGCAATGGCATGACAATGTGATGGTATGGTACATGTTTTTGTCTTGGGTGTGGTTTTTGATTCTATTGTTCCTGCTAATGGGGAGATGCACATCCTAATCAACAAATGATATAAATATAATACTTGATCATGTTAATTTTTAGTCCACATCTCATTGGAATAACTACTCTGTCAAGAATGGCCTACATATTTGGTTGCTGAGAATGCTTTTGTGATCTTCATTGGCCATTAATTATGATTTCTTCAAATGTTGAGATAAGGTATCTTTATAGCCTCTACAAAGGAAAGTGTGACCATGGATGGTAAATAGGGAACAATAACAGATGGTGGGTTTGATTGTGAAATGGAATGGTAGATGATAATGGAATGTGGAATGGTGGGAAAACAAATGAAGATTGAAACTTTCAGTCATACGTAATGTTGATGATGTTGGATTTGACATAATTTTGGTTGTGGTGGGGCTGAAGACTTATTCTCTTGATAGGACCACCAAATTTTTTTGTTGTTTGATCTTGAGAGTAGCTACCATCTGATTAGGCAATAGATAGGAATCTATTTTGATTTGATCTTCATCAAGTAGTAAAAAAAATTTGTGATTAGCTATTGGTGCTTTAAAGAGGTTTTCACCAATAAATTTGTCTTGATTGTCCTGTAGCACCTTTGAGAATGTTTCACTAAGGAATGTTGACATTTGACTTTAATTATTTTCTAGCACTTCCAAAAAAGTCTCCCTATAAGATGCTAAGTTCTAACTTTGATTATCCCCTAGCACCTTTGAAAAGGTCCCACTAGGAGAGTGTTCTTTTGCTACATGAATGTTGTCTTAGCATCCTTTCTCTTCTTCAATTGCTATGTCACCATGGATGCAGTTCAACAAAGTGTGATTTTATTGATCCCAATCAACACTTGTGGGAGATAGAATGTCAATAATATGGATATCTTGGTTGATGCTAATGGCCTATGGAATGGTAATGGAATGGGTAGAGGATGTATAATCCTTGTAGAAGATACTAGGAAATCTTGTGTCAAATCTGAAATACTCATCTTCAAAAACCATGGAAGGATAAAAAATGTATTCAAATTGATTTGCAAGGCATGCGTAACGAATGTTGTAATATCCATGAACATATTCTTCTTCTAAATATGATTCTAACTCAAAGGAATCTGAATCTAATGTTGAGACTGATGTTGATTCTAATTCTGATGTTAAATATGACGTTGGTTCAAGAATTGAACCTGACTCTAACTCTGATTCTTCATCTGATGGGTACTCTATTACAATGATGTCTTGCTAAATGTTTAGTTTTGGACAATTAATGGCCTATGATGGCATGATGGGCTCCATAAAGACTGGTTTGTCAAAGTGAGACTCCTCTAGGATGGGAAAAAGCTTAAGAGACAACTCTTCATATAATATATTGGCAACATGAGGCTCTTAAAAAATAGGCACATGATCGAGGTAATGATTTTCCCAAATGTGGTTATAATCATTTAAAAGTGACTTAGTAAAGACTAGCTCATCAGAGTGAGACTCCTCAATAACTAGTATAGGCTCAATAGGCAATTTATCATAGGTTGACTTATCACAAATGGTTGATTCAATAGAAACATCTTGGATTGGTTGGTTCTTTTGGCCTTGGTTTCCAATGAGTTGGAAAATACCAATTCTAAACATAGCTTGGTCTTTGAATGATTGGATCAGTTGACATTTGGTTGGGATTGGTAATGGATGAGGAATGACTTGTGGCTAGATAATGGTAGGGCCTTGGGGAGCATGATTACTTGCATGAGCCAAAGGACAAAGTTTTGAGATGGTAACAATAGGGTGGTGTGGAGTTTGATTGCTAGCACAAGCCAAAAGACTAAGTCTTAGAATGATGAAGGGGTGTTGTGGATCTTGGTTGCTCACACAAACCAATGGATGAGGTTTTGGTATAGAAATGGTTGGGCATTGTGGAACCTAGTTGCTCACACAAGCCAAATGACCAGGTCTATGAATGGTAATGGTATTCCTTTGATATTACGGAGCTTGATGGCTTGTATAATCCAAAGGAGGGTTAGGGGTAGCCGATGATCAAATAAAAAAAGAATGTCACAAAACTTGATTGCTTTCAAAAATAAAAGCATGCAAGTCTTCCTCGTAAATCATATCATCCCAATCATGAGTTGGCTCATAAGCTGGTTCTTAACTATGTTCCATGTATTGATTATTACAAAGAGGGTATGGATCTATATCCCAAACAACATTATCTATAGTTGGGTCTTAAAATTCCTCTTCAAAAGCCTCTTCATACCAATCAAGGTCTCGATTTGGATCCTAAGTTGCTTCATGACATTGTTCCCTTGAGTGATTAATATGAGGCAGATATAAATCTATCTCACAAACCATATTAGCATCTTGACAAAAGCCATAAAAGTCATTTTGTGTGGCCATTCTATCACAAGTCAGATTGTAAGTGACTCCACCATAAGTGTAGAGAGACATATCCACATAAATTATGAAATCTCCAAAAACAAAAAGACTTAGAGTTCTACAAACTCTAAAAAACTATTTCCAAAGGATAAATGGTTTAAACTTGGTCTAACTTGGTCAAAGGGGTGGAGCTGTATCTCCAATATGGTCTTGTTGGTTGAATATTTTATCGATCAGTGTAATGATAAACAAAATAGGTCTGATCAGCCAAAGTAGGAAGATTGGTCATCCAAAATGTGTAGATTCACCACATCAAAAGGGGAATAATATCTCCTCTCATCAAGGGGAGGTTCTCTATAGATATGCTATATATATGTATAAATAGAAAATAATACTCAAGGGTAGGATAAATGATCCATCTCTCTTTCTTCAGAGATGATGCGTGTAAATCAAAGGAAAAAACTCAAGGGAAATGATAGAAAGCACTCCTCTTCTTTCAGAAATACTATTCAACAAACCACAAGAATACTCCTAGTGGTAAATACAAAATGTAACCAAGGACGTAGTAACCAAAAAATTGAGATGTAGCATAAAGTATCCACCTAAATTGCCCAAGAGTGAGATACGAAGGACAATGAAGGCACAAAGTCATCCCAAGGTCCTTTACATAGAAACAAAAATAAAACACACTAAAGGCAATTATGGGGGCACAAAGTCTCTCCACAGTTGAATTATGAACACCTTCCTGACTACTTTCACTAATTCTACTTGTTGAATTAAAGGAACAAAAAATATATTAAGGAAAAGGACATAAGAATAGTTTCCTCAACAACAAAGACATCACAACACAAAATCTAAAAAGTCACTTGCTTTCTTATTCCAATAACAAAATATGATCAACAATCTGAGCTCAAAGTCTCAGTAATGCCTTTCAATTTGGGCAGAGTTTCATTTTTGATTATCAGAGAGAGATCTCCTTTTACACTAACAAGAGAGTTCCTTATATAGCCTCTTCAAGATGGCCTTGGGAATGGTAACACATCATGTTGCATTGAATTTTGTTAAGAAGACATGCTATAATTTAGGGGCATTTACCCATTTGCTTTTCTCAACGTAGAGAAATGAGTCATGCTATTGAAAGTTTGCATCTTTTAATGTCCACTTGGTGATTTGATCCTTCTTCATCGTTCCTCCTTTTCTGGTTAATTGAATCGGGTCCTTGATTCAATTTGATGCTCTATTCCTTAGTCACTTCCTACTGATCTTGGCATTAAAACCTTTGAATGTATTTAGGTCCATAGATTTAAACTTATAAGGATCAATGACTATTTCATTGTCACAACTTTGACCTCTGCAGGCACGTCACTTTCCTCGGCAATTCCTTTGACTTTGTCATTTGAGCTTTCCTAGAGGGAACCTACCCTTTGGGCCTTGAGAAATGATCCTCTTTGGGTCGGGAAGAGCCCCCCACAAGGGTATCTACCCTTTGAGCAGTCTTCGAATGGCCTTCAAGCTTCTTTCTTCCAACAGGTTACTAAGTTCTTATTTTGCATCCTCCCGAAGGGAAGGTGACCCTTCGACTTTAGGGAAGTGTCCTTTAATTTGGCAGTCAAGAGTCCCCTGCAAGGGTATCTACCCTTTAGGATCCTTCGGTGGTATTTTTTCTTTGGAATCCTTTGGATCTTTCTCGCGGACATTTTCCCGCAGAAAAAAAGTCCGCAAGAATTATTGCTTTGTCTTTGGCCTTCAAAAATTCCTTTAGGCTTTCCTCCTGTAGCCTTTTCAAATTCCTTTATAATTTTTATTTGAAGGAATTATTTCAAACAAAAAGTCTGAAGGAATTACGCCTTAGTCTTTTTCCCACAGGAAATCCCTTTGTCTTTCGGCTGCCTTTAACAAAATTCTAAAAGAACTTACCTTTGCGGCTTCCTTGAAAATGACCCTTCTGAAGGGTGCTTTTGTCGACCAAGTGCCCTCCACAAGGGCACTTGTCATTTGGGGGGCTCTTTTGAACTTTTGCATTGAACCGCTCCTTTGAACCAATTTTTGAACCAAGCTTGGAACCAAGCCGATGAACCCTTTGATTGAACCAAAAGCCATTGAACCATTTGATGAACCGATTGAGTGAACCAAAGCATTAAACTAACTGAATTGAAACAATCCTTTGAACTAAAGTGGTTCAATAGTTCATCGGTTCAATCGGTCCATTCTCTTTAATTTGGCTAAGTCCTTTTGATCCTCATTGAACCAAATGCATTAAATTTGTTGAACCTTGAACCCGTTGAACCTTTGAACCAAAGTGGTTCAATGGTTCAAGCCTGAGAAACTTGTTCTTTTGATTGAACCTGATGTTGAACCTTTAAATCTGATTGTAGAAGCCTTTGAACCTAAAAGCAGTTGAAATCTTGCTGTTGACGTTGAAAGCTTTCTTCTTTCCTGCATAGTTCATAGAAATCACCCTGTGAAGCTCGTTGAACTTGGTCTGCAGAGTCCATAGATTTTATTTTCCTGCAGAGTCCATAGATTTCCCTTCCTATAGAGTCCATAGATTTAAGCCTACAGAGTCCATAGATTCTAGCCTATAGAGTCCATAGATTTTTGAGAAGCTTAAAAAATGAGGAATTTGAATGCCCAGGACAAATTTTGAAAAGGGAAGAGACAATTTTGGTCTGTAGGACCAAAATAGTTCAAATGTTGTCCCAAAAATGAGTGATATTTTTGGGGGACAATAGCTGGCTCCAGTTGAGAAACTTCTATCAATTGTAAAAAGAATTGAAGGGAGTAGAATCCAGAATCTCCAGTGTCTTCATGTGTACCATTGGGCTATGGAGTCATGTTACCCAAAAATGGAAGGCATAAAAAATGGAAACAAATAAAACAAAACAAAATTAAGAACTATACAAATATACATATGTACAGATACAATGATCTGATACTTTAAGAGTTGAAGTGTTTTAGATGCTACTTCTTGAGAGGTGGTGAAAATAGCATTCTATCTTGATAAACTAGCAAGAAGGCATTTTGTCCCTAGAAATAGTGACAGGCAAATGGAACTCTCCACCAGGAAACCAATTTTTTGCATCTTCCTCTTGGCTTTTTCTTCTTTTTGCCCCATGACAAGACATCGTCTTCAAACTAAAAACCATAACTCCTTGCTCTCCTTGTGAAGAGTTCATTTTGTTGAATTTGGAATACAATAGTATGGTCCACCACCATAGCTTGCTGTTCTACTGGTCCAATCCAACACATGATTTGTTTATCAGCATCAGACCCCTGACAAACCATCAGCTCATCACCTCCTTTGATGTGAAGAAGTTTGATCTCTTCATCTTGAGCAGTCTTCAATCCAAGCAATAGAGATCCATATCTAGCTGTGGAAGAATTACTACCATTGGATTCCAAGATCCAAGCATCATCAGAAGCTAATATTCTATCAGATTTCTCTTCATCAAAGATGGAAGATCCTTCTTGATTTGTACTACACCCTACTAATTCTTTTGATGCATTGTTTGGATGAAATCCTGGATTGCCAGCTACAAGACTTTCATCAGCTGAGACATGAGCATCCTCTATGGTCAAGAAGTAATTATACCTGCCTAAAGGCTCAAATAGAATTTGATTTGCAAGGGCTGACGTTTGGGTGACCACAATTTTTGCCTCAGATAGGTCCATACTTGTTTCTTCACCAATGTTTAATTACTCATGATTGGCTTGCAGGGATTCAAACTCAGTCATCTAAATTTTGGAATTCTTGACATGATCAATCATGGCAAATGACTGAGATGGACTTGGAAGAGAGGATGGGATTTCATCTTTTTGGTTTTTGGGAGGGGGAGGACTGATCTATGAATTTGAAGTAGAAGGTGCAGATATGTTTGATGTACTTACTTCTTTGGCAATCACCAGGTCCTTTGACTAGAAAGGAAGAAGGGTTCTCTGCTTAGTAATTGAAATTGCTAGTTGAGGTCATTCCTCTATCTTCTCTTTGTCAACCTACTGGGCTGACTGATTCTCAGACTTGGTGAATACTGCGTATGATCCTTTAACTACTTCACCTTCACTTTTGGGTTCATCCTGAAAATTTAGGAAACCAATGTGGGAGTTGCTAGCTGATTCTTCTAGATCCTCCCTAAAGAGATCAGTGCCATTTTCTTGCTTAAACTTAGGTTGGAAATAGGAAACATATTCTATTTCTAGATATCCAACTACTGAGTTGGTTGGAGGTGCTTCAAAGGCAAGGTTCCTCTATGGGGGAGGAAGATGATTTTATTGCCCTTGACTTTTGGCAGCATTGCCTTGATATGGCTAACTAGGGAATGTCTTCCTTGGTATATATTTATATAGAGGAACAAAAGACATACCTTGTGCCATTTTTAAGGCTAGCAATTCATTTGTCAACTTTTGTACCATTGGGTAAGTGGTGATTATGGGTGAGTATTCAAAAGATGAAGAGCATTTGCCTTGGTTTGGGTCTCTCCTTATCTTTCCTACCAAGATAAGGTCATCTTCTACCTTAGTAGCCAAGTCTTGAGTAGCAACAAGGTCTATATGGCTAGCTCGTCTCAGTAGATAACTCACTTCAGGCAGTTGTGAGTTGATGAAGAAGCATTTGAGGTTTTGAGGTGTCAGTTGGGTGACCATGGGAATCCTATGCCTCAGCTTGTCGAACCTAGAAATAAAATACCTCATAGGCTCATGAGGCTCTTTCTTCATCTGAGTGAGCTAGGCCAGCAAGGCATGTGCATCTTCTATGGGCTTGAACCTTGATTTGAACTTGGCTTTAAGTGTATCCTGTCAGTCACTGATCTAGCTTGCAGATGGTAGAACCAGTCTATAACAACACCTTATAATGTCTCCATAATAACCCTGACTGCCATGTCTTTAAATTCCACCCCTATAACACCACAAGCTATGCTGAAGGCTGCAATGTGTTCATCAAGGTGAACTATCCCATCACCAAAGAATTTGGGGAAATTCTTTCTTGAACTACGTGGGAGTTCATGCAGAGGTGGAGTCAAGTTGAGTGGGCCAAAAGAGTTACCCAAGGAGCCTCGAACTGCCATGATTTAATTAAGAAAAATAGAGTTAACAAATCTAGATGGAGTGGATAGATTATAGAACAAAAATGGAAAATGACTGGCTCAGCTTCAGCTTAAGGCTTCAAACTACGCACTCTTTCCCAGTAGCTTTGGTTTTGTAGACCAAATAAAATAATGAAGGTGGAGGAAAATGGTAAGGCTATAATGAATAATGGGTAAGACATGAAACAAAGTCACCAGAGTCTATAATGGATAAGGGTTATAATGATAATGGGTAAGACACAGGTGATGTTTCAATCTAAAACTTGAGGTTCCAAATTGCACAAAATTATGTATATCCTCAGCGGAGTCATGAAAAACTATTGGTTGAATATTTTGTCGATCAATGTACTGATAAACAAAATAGGTCTGATCAGCCAAAGTAGGAAGATTGGTCATCCAAATGTGTAGATTCACCACATCAAAAGGGGACTAATCTCTCCTCTCATCAAGGGGAGGTTCCCTATAGATATGCTATATATATGTATAAATAGAAAATAATACTCAAGGGTAGGATAAATCATCCATCTCTCTTTCTTCAGAGATGATGTGTGCAAATCAAAGGAAAAAACTCAAGGGAAATGATAGAAATCACTCCTCTTCTTTTAGAAGTACTATTCAAAAAACCACAAGAATACTCCTGGTAGTAAATGCAAAATGTAACCAAAGACGTAGTAACTAGCAAATTGAGATGTAGCACAAAGTCTCCACCTGAATTTCCCAAGAGAGATATGAAGGACAATGAGGGCACAAAGTCATCCCAAGGTCCTTTACACATAAACAAAAATAAAACACACTAAAGGCAATTATGGGGGCACAAAGTCTCTCCATAGTTGACTTGAAGACACCTTCCTGACTACTTTCACTAATTCTGCTTGTTGAATTAAAGGAATATAAAATATATTAAGGAAAAGGACATAAGAATAATTTCCTCAACAACAAAGATATCACAACACAAAGTCAGAAAAGTCACTTGCTTTCTTATTCTAATAAAAAAATATGATCAACAATCTGATCTCAAAGTCTCAGTAATGCCTTTCAATTTGGGTAGAGTTTCATTTCTGATTATCAGAGAGAGATCTCATTTTACACTAACAAAAGAGTCCCTTATATAGCCTCTTCAAGACAGCCTTGGGAATGGTAACACATCATGTTGCATTGAATTTTGTTAAGAAGATAGGCTAGAATTTAGGGGCATTTACCCATTTGCTTTTCTTAATGTAGAGAAATGAGTCATGCTATTGAAAGTTTGCATCTTTCAATGTCCACCTGGTGATCTGATCCTTCTTCATCATTCCTCCTTTTTTGGTTAATTAAATCGTGTCCTTGATTCAATTTGATGCTTTGTTCTTTAGTCGCTTCCTACTGATCTTGGCATTAAAGCCTTTGAATGTATTCAAGTCTGTAGATTTAAACTTACAAGGATCAAAAACTATTTCATTATCGTAACTTTGACGTCTGCGGGCACGTCACTTTCCTCGGGAATTCCTTCAGCTTTGTCATTTGAGCTTTCTTAGAGGGAACCTGCCCTTTGAGCCTTGAGAAATGATCCACTTTGGGTTGGGAAGATCCCCTCACAAGGGTATCTGCCCTTCGAGCGGTCTTCAGATGGCCTTTGGGCTTCTTTCTTTTTGTGGGTCACTAAGTTCTTGTTTTGCATCCTCTCGAAGGGAAGGTGACCCTTCGGCTTTGGGGAAGTGTCCTTTAATTTAGCAACCAAGAGTCCCCCACAAGGGTATCTTGCCTTTAGGGTCCTTTGGCAGCCTTTTATCTTTGGAATCCTTCAGAGCTTTCCAATGGACATTTTCCCACAGACTTTTTCTATGGACAAAAATTCCACAAGAATTATTGCTTTGTCTTTGGCCTTCGAAAATTCCTTTAGGCTTTCCTCTTGTAGCCTTTCCAAATTCCTTCAGACTTTTTGTCTGAAGAAATTCCTTTAGACAAAAATTCTAAAGGAATTTTTCCTTAGTCTTTTTCCCAAAGGAAATCCCTTTATCTTTCAGCTGCCTTAAACAAAATTTTGAAAGAACTTACCTTTACAGCTTCCTTGAAAATGACCCTTCTAAAGGGTGCTTTTGTCAACCAAGTGCCCTCCGCAAGTGCACTTGTCCTTTGGGAGGCTCTTTTGAAATTTTGCATTGAACCACTCCTTTGAACCAATTGTTGAACCAAGATTTGAACCAAGCCGATGAACCCTTTGATTGAACCAAAATCCATTGAACCATTTGATGAACCAACTGAGTGAACTGAAGCATTGAACCAACTGAATTGAACCAAGCCTTTGAACCAAAGTGGTTCAATGGTTTATCAGTTCAATTGGTTCATTCTCTTTAATTTGTATAAGTCTTTTTGATCCTCGTTAAACCAAATGCGTTGAACCTATTGAACCTTGAACCCATTGAACCAAAGTGGTTCAATGGTTCAAGCCTCAAAAACTTGTTCTTTTGATTAAACCTGATGTTGAACCTTTCAATCTGACTGTAGAAGTCTTTGAACCTGAAAGTGGTTAAACTCTTGCTACTGATGTTGAAAGCTTACTTCTTTCCTGCATAGTCCATAGAAATCACCTTGTGAAGCCCATTGAACTTGGTCTGCAGAGTCCGTAGATTTTATTTTCTTGCAGAGTCCATAGATTTCTCTTCCTATAGAGTCCGTAGATTTAAGCCTGCAGAGTCTGTAGATTCTAGCCTGCAGAGTCCATAAATTTTTGAGAAGCTTGAAAAATGAGGAATTTGAATGCCCAGGACAAATTTCATAAAGGGAAGAGACAATTTTGGTCTGTAGGACCAAAATAGTTCAAATGTTGTCCCAAAAATGAGAGATATTTTTGGGGGACAATAGGTCTAAAAGTGGAGCTGTATCTCCAAAATGATTTGTGCTAAGACTTGGCATAAAATATCCTAACATCAAACATCTAATTTTAAATTTCATATGCATAAAAGGTCAAGCGTCTGAATAAAAATTGACATGCCAAAGGTCTAGGTAAAGTCCAAACAAAGTCTAAACTAGGAAAGGGAAAAGTTGAGTTGCTAGGTCTTTTGTCTAAATGTGGAGTCAAAAGCTAGGCTCAAACAAATAGGCATGTGCTAGGACTTTTGGCCAAACGATTTCAAAAGCTAGACTTGAAACAAAGGCTAATGTGATTTGATTTAATCTAACAAGTTTGGAAATAGCTTTGACATAGACCTGACACATGGAATCAAACTTAAACATGATCAGTTGGCATAAGGCATAAGACAAAAAGATCTTTGAAAAAGGCTATGTTTTCCCAAATAAAGGCACAAATAATTATGAGGATAGGCTTTAAACCAACAAACCATTAATAGTTTTCAAATTTGAGTAATCAATTAATTGAAGTTATGCAACCTGAAAGAGAAAGATCTATGTATCATCCCCATGAATTAAGGCTTAAATAGAAATCAATCAATGTTTGGATCCAAACTTAACAAGGCTAATTGAAAACTCAATGTTGAAAATTAAGATTTGACCAAACAAGCTAGACAAGATTGGACAACATGACGGCACAAGACTAAGGTCCAAATGGTATACACAAAGTGGTTTGAAACAAATAGTTTTGATACAATGGTAAACTAGTTTTGTAACAAATTAAGTAGCCGGATGATGTAAGCATGCTTGAATAATGTAGTCAATGTTATGTTTTAAAGACTCAAAGGAAAAATGGTTTGACATGATTTGGGTAGCATAATGATACCCTCTGCAACTCAAATGACACACACACAAACAAGTTTAGCAAAAATTTCAAGGCACAAGTGTGGTGCAAAATGGCCAGCATAACGCCTCTTTAGATAAAGGAGTGATATATAGACAAATTGGTTTTGAAATGAATTTATACACGAAAGAGAAAGTTTTAGTCTCAAAAACACCAAATAAGAAAATGAACAAAATAAATTAAGTAAAATCATCCAAATCCTAAAAAGGGTATGGAAAAATGGAGTTGACTAAACTATCAAGTTTAGAACATTCTAGGGGAATCAATTGTAAAATGAATTTCATGCCAAACAATGCAAAATAAAATCATGGATTTTGGGTCCATATCACTTGGTTTGTTGTAAAATTGTCTAATCCTTTTTCAAGCACTACATCCTACTATTTACTCAGTGTAGTGCAATGTCCAAAGTGCCACTATGTCCCATGTGCAACTCTAAAAGAGTTAAATGAAGTCAATGCTAGGAGATGAAACCCTAGGTTAAAGCTTCTGTAAAGAACTTATGGGAGGTGATGAAGTCCCCCTCACAAGCCAAAATGCATAAATAAATATATCATGAAAGTAGAAAGACTCTAGGGTCATTTTCAAGCTCACCCAAAATTTGACAAGTTTTTGGGGAGTGCTTTAGATGACCTTCTTTTTAAGCCTTGGACTAGGCTACTTTGAAATAAGAATGGTGCTTATTATTCCAAGGGTTTCCTATATGGGAGAAATGGAAGAGCATACATGAAAAATTCCTCTTTTTTCCAAATAAAATCTAATTAAACAACTATTATAAGCAAAAATTGACAAGTGTGTTCAATTTTAAACCCAAATGAAATGTTTGGTGGTGTTCATTTGACTTCTTGGTCTTAGTTTCAAACTTTGAAAAACATTAATCAAAAACACCTGAAAATTCCTTTTTAAACACTAAAACAAAGTTCCTAATCAAATTTTAAGCATGCAAAAGGGATTTAAACATGTTTTAAGAAAATATCTCGCTTGGTCCTGCAACAAAATTATTATCATGTACCTTAGCTTTGAAGCCCTTTTGAGTTTGAAATAATAAACTTTTGAAAAAGAGTTCTCAAGTCTATGTTTTTTGAAAAACACAATGATTGATGTTGATCAATACCATCGATGCTAGTTACAACCAATCAAGATCTGACTGATGTCAGTTTTGATGATCGACGTTGGCTAAGCCAGGTAATCGATGTCAGCATTTTTGCTGACGTCAGTTACTGTGTAAAAATTGTGGCAACCAAAAATGGAAAAATATAGTTAGAAAACCAATTTGCAAGAGTTTTAAAATCTTAAATAAATTTTTTAAAGTTACAAAAGGATCTCCTTCATGTGTAGGATGCATCTAATCCCATTGGGCGTGCCATATGTGATCTAGGAATTTGACTCAAGAGAGGATGGTTAGTATGGTGTTAGTTTGAAAACCAAAATAAAATAAAATAAACACAATAATAACATAACATCTCTAGGCCTAGACACTAGGGAGAGCTTAGTTAACAATCATGAATGAAACACACAACTAAAATTTAAAATAAAACTATTTTACCTTCCTTGGATGCTCCAAAATGCTTGTTGTGATGAATTTCTTGGCTTGTGCTCATGAAGTCCTTAGCAATGGAAGCTTCATAACCTCCATCTCTCCTTGAAACCTTTGGTTTGTGGCTTGGCTTAGCTTGGAATCAATTTGGAATTATAACACTATTTTCATGAATGTTTTGGAACCAATCTTGCATTATAACTTTGCACAAATTAAGCTTATAAATGATGTTGTGAGGCCTTATATTTATAGATATTTGGATTTGATCAGAATTAACCTCAACTATCCATCTCAAGATTGAGATGTGTGGTTGAGGATTAATTCAATTTTTATAATTAAGTTTGTAATTATCCTCATCATGTCATTAGAAGAAGGGGTAATTAAGAGGCATGGAGGGCATCATGGAAGGCATTGATGAGGCATGGAGGGCATGAATCTAGATATTTGTGGCATTTATGGCCTAGGGATGTCTTCCTAAGAAATGAGGTCACTTGATGATGCAGATATTCCATATTAATTTCCAAAAATAAGTATTCAACAAGTTTCCATGGAATTATCAATTAGGCCTTAATTTGGGTTAATTAACTCTTAAATATGATTAAGCACTTTATACACAAATTACTTAGATTGATCAGAATGCCTTGTTATTGGTCCTTAATTTGACTAGATTGGAATTGGAAGGTGCTATCAAATGTATTGGATCCGTATTCCCACTTAGGATGTTTCCAACAATAAATAACAAAGGCAAGGAGTCTTGCATAATATATTTTATAGGAAAGAGCAGTCTAGAGCACGCAAGTGTAAATTTGGCATTTTGACTCAAAATGAACCAATCAAAATTAGCTAGACCATAAATTGCATTGCCCCATTTAGGGATACCTTGGCCAAACTCAGCATTTGAATATGTCATTTTTACATCATTTAACATGTTTTAGTGTTTTTAGGCCAAATTGTGCATTTTGGGTAGAAATTGGTCAAAAGCCTAGTTAGAGAATATCGGTGGATAGTTTTAGGTGTCTACACCCCTTGGTACTTAGGTAGGTGCAATGTCATTTTATAATAAAATATAGGTGGTTGAATAAATTATTGCTAAGAAGATCTATCTCCCATTCCTAGAGGGGGTCTACTTCTTTCAGTGCCTCCTCCTAATCCTCCTCCAGTGCCTCTAGTAGCAATGCCTATGGGAAGAGGTGTGTTGGAGGGTTGACTTCCTAGGTTTGGGCCTATACTCTAGCCTTGAGGGATAGATCTTCCAAGCATTCCAAGTTATGCCATAGACTTCTCTTGGAAAGGGAAGGATGTATATTCTAAATTATTGCCTAATGAGCTAGTCTTAGTTTCCCTTATCCATTCAATTTTTGAATCTATACTATCTGTATCCCAATTCTTTATATGTACTCTATCTAAATTAAAGACATGAGCACACACTATGGTTGAGAATCTTGGTTGACTCATACTTTGTTCATCTTCGGTAGTCTAGCTCATTTCTCCTTCATAGGATAAAAATGGTAAAGGTTGTGGCCCAAAAATGATGGATTCCTCATGTATGTTTGACTCCCTAAGTCTCTTCATAACATCCCTCAAGTTTTCCCAATCCATTTTCATGCCACTAAATACCATGATCCTCTATTGAGCTTCATCATAATTCCATTTTTGTAGTTCTCAATATCTTACTACCATGTTGAACCCACAATCTTGAACCAACTAGTAGTCTCCCCTCCAAATGTATGATTCATGCACAAGAGATTTTAACCTTCCATGGGTAGTGTTTCCAACCCAAGATCAATAATTAGCTTCTTAATCTTGAAGGGAAACAATGAAATATAATGTCCCCTTATTTTTCATATAAAATGGAACTTTTCTTCCTTAGAACATGAATATGTGGTCATGGCATATTCCATAATGTAACTATTTTGAGCACCTTTCCACTAGTAGTCAACCACTCGTGTCTAGGAAAATTTTAGTCATGCTAAAATCCTTTGTCATTATAGTGTCCAAAACTAACCTCTTTAAAGATTTATATAATGTCCTTGAGTGAATTGTAGGATCTAAGAATGCAATAGAACTTGGACCTTGGAAAATAAAGTCTCAAACAATAAGCTGTAGAGATTCTGCTCTACCCACTATCATGCAAAAATTACTAGTTAAAGATATGAAACTAGAAATTTTACTTTGGAACTAGTATCCCATTCTTAAATGTTATTTAGCATAAGGCACTCAAACATTTTCCATAATTATGCTCCAATTATTTTAGGTCCCAACAATGAAACCAAAATGTTGGGTTTTCTTTATCTTTATGTCAGTGCTGAAGCCTCTTCCCAACAAGCTAGCATGCTAGCCCTATCATGTGAGGGATTAGTCTTGCATGCTCACCTAAAGAATATAATAAAATATCAATTCCCAAAGACTTTGAAACATGATGTGTGTTTGTTCATTTCTTACGTTAACTCAAATATATCACCATTAACAACTACTTATAAAAGAAGGGAACTCATTACTTTATCATGAAACACATTTCAATATTTGACACTTATAACAGTTCATTGTTTGAATTAAAATGTGATAAACATTGAATTCTCATTAGAGTTCTTATTAATTACAAGATAGAATGCTCCATATTCCTCCAAAGGTTCACACATGCCCATCCCCCTATGAATGATTAAGATGGGTTTTTATACTTGAATTGACCTATCCAAATGTCAAGTTCTTAACTTAATATGGATAAACAGCACATGGACTCCCAATAGGCTGAGAGTCATGGCTCTTAAAATTTATTATTCCTATAGAATTGGTCCTCTGCACCCCTAGATGGTTACTCTATGTTATTTATTCGTATCCAAGTGTTCCATTCTTGATGAGTTGGTATAAGGCCTCTGATTAATAGGGTCAAAGTATCTTACTTAATTTATTATTATAACTACTACCATGTTCCTTGTGATCCACTTACCTCACACTCTAATTATCTCACACTCCACTTCCCTCATGCTTCACTTCCCTCATGCTCACCTAGTCTTCCACTTCTTGTTCAAAGTCCTGTGTTCTCGAGTTCCTCATGCCACATTATTTCTTGACTGGGTCCTCCCACGCTAGGTATTCCATGCCATTATCCTTATATGACCTTAAAATATCCCATTTATATAATCCCAAACCATGTTTCTCCTGTGTCATGTTGTACTTGCATAAAAATGAATAATGGTTCCTCTGCATTGCGTGCCAAAAATTAGAATAAATACTTGGTCAAAATTGAGGGACCAATAGTATAAGATAAAGTATTAATCAAATATTATTGGTATAAAATTAAAAAATTAATTATAATCCATATAGATCATCTTAAAAGTGATTTATAATTTTGACTATTTATACAATTGTAGTTATTGCAGGTCAAAGTTGACTATAATTATTGTAGATTTGAATAGGCTTCTTGTAGTGGTGTTTATGAGCCTTTGGACACTAAATTAATGTGTCTTATGGATTGTATGATTTTACTAAGGTATTAATATTTACATCTATATGTTTATTGTACATATAATTTTTTTATTTATTTAGTTTGAGCCTCTTTTGTGAAGACAATGTTTTTGGGCTAGTTAAGCCTAATATGTCTTTAAGACCTAATGGAGGTTTCAGAGTATGAGCAAATGATTTGAGGAATCTTTCTAATGGTAAGAGATATTATATGTTTTATTCAATTTATCTGTAAAAATTGTGTCATTTTTAATATATATATGGACCAACTTGGTTCATTTGTTGTTCGTTGAGTAAACAAGGGTAATTAAAATATGTCTCCATGAGACCTAATGAAGGCTTGAAGCCTAATGGTGTCTTCACAAGGTAAGTGAGTGGTATAAATATTTAATTACATGGATAAGGTATATAATAATTTTTTTTATGTATCTAAAATTTATATTATGTTTGGTTATTTCTATTTCATTATAAAAAGGTCTTAATGTAGCTTGTGCCTAATAGAGGGCTATTTGTTTAAGCCTAGTGAGGGGGTTAGTGCCATTTGAATCATGGCCAACCTATTGAATGGATATGTATTATATGCAACATGTAATAATATATATTTTGATGTTGATATAAGTGGGATATAATCCTTAAGGGTTAAGGAAAGTGTTGTGGCCGACCAAGATTGATTGGAGAAAGAATAATGCATATGTAGAAGGCCATTTTGGTCTCATTTTTTTAGTTGGATAATTTGGTGTGTGAAAAAAATTATATATGAATTTTAAGAATTTTAAGAGGATATAAAAACCATTATAAAATCATGTTGAAGATGTGACAAGGTCTTAAAATTATTATTTTTTGGTCATGAGCAAGTAAGAAGATTTGTTTCAAGGCTATTAGGCCTATTTTCGTTAGTTGGCCTAATTGGGCTAGTTAGACAATTGGAAAGAGAAGCGAATGGTATGAGGGTTTAAAAAAGTGTGTAAGGAAATGATAATAATAATAATAAAAACATGTTTACAATGTCATGAATATCAGACAATGGTGCTAAAGGTAATTAGTAAGTTTGTGTATTGATTCAAGGCATAATTAGGCCTAATTTTTCTAGATGACCTAGAGTGAAGAAGTGTATTGATTATATGTTGAAATAGTAATGAATAGGTTATGTATGACTGATATTTATGATGTTGAAAGATTTTATTTACATATAATAATATCATATTGTGAATGAGGAATGGCCTCAGTGCCATGAGCATGTGTATGAGGAGTGTAGAAGAGAAAGAGTTGTTATATGCCTATGTAAGAGGCAAATTTGTGTTTGTATGAACTACCATCAATTTTATGAGGTATAAAGATAGGTTTTAAGGTGTTATAAAAATATAATACAATAATAATGTGTGTAATACATTAGATTAGACCTGGAGATCAATTTTTAGGTGATTGAGTTGGTGCTTGATCATCTAGGGGTTGTATCCTCTTTGCCTAGTTGGTGCTAGCTAAAGGTCAAGTGGGTGCTTAACTAAATTGAGGGGTGGGTGATCCTTGATCAGTTTGTGATGATATAAATTAAATAAATATATTTATAGGAAAATATTCCAAATATTTTTTCAAGTGGGTTTTCTTCCCCATGAGGGTTTCTCACATAATTCATGTGTTATGTGCTTTTGATCTTGCATTATTTCTTTGTTCATTGCAATGAATGGTTTATATGATTCATGAATGTTTATTTTGAATGGTTAAGAGTTTAAAGAATTTGAATTGAATTATATTTGATTGTATCACTGATTCACCCACCTCTTAGTGATTGTGCTTCTAATAATTAAGAAATATTACCTTCATTCCCTTCATATATCAAGTTAGGTGTAGATCAGGTTGGGTTTAGAAACACAATCCATCATCTACCATATTGAAACACACTCTATAAAATTGGTGACTACCTATCCATGTATCAACAAATCTAGTCTACTATGGACATACTTTTAATGACATATAGATAAAATGAGAAGTCATTTATGGGGTTGGGATTAGATTTCTCAACTAATATCCAAACACCCTTCATTATATAGATATAAATTTGGATTTTCAACTTTGGAATTAGGTTTATTAGATGTTGAAATTAAAATATATATATATGTGTGTGTGTGTGTGTGTGTGTGTGTGTGTGTGTGTGTGTGTGTGTGTGTGTGTGTGTGTGTGTGTGTGTAATTAATATGATTTCATCCCACCCTTTACTCAATTTTTTGCCTATTTATTTTAGTCTGGGACTCTAGATACACACTCTCTCCATGGTCTAGCCATGGATTGCCATATAGATCTTCGAATCGCACTAGAAAATCAGATGATATATTTGAGTTAATTATTTGAGTGAAAGAGGATGAATGAAATAAGAGATTATTTGGGCCTTAGTTGAGTGAGTAAAATCTAGAATTAGAACATAAGCTAATTGGGAACAAGTGGGAAGATACTACACCCACCATCAAGGTATTAGATGAAGTGATTAAGGATAAGGAGGGAGAATG
This sequence comes from Torreya grandis, assembly GCA_037957365.1. Classification (NCBI taxonomy): domain Eukaryota; kingdom Viridiplantae; phylum Streptophyta; class Pinopsida; order Cupressales; family Taxaceae; genus Torreya; species Torreya grandis. The sequence continues at coordinate 225,147 of JARHVA010001556.1, read as the reverse complement.
AGGGAGTGAGTAGAAATAATGAGGGGTGATGAGGGAGTCATTATGGATGATGAGGGATGGTGAGAGTTAATGAGGAAGTGATTAAGGAGGATGAGTGAGTGATTAGGGATGATGAGGGATGGTTAAGATCAATGAGGGAGTGATTAGGGATGATGATGGATAATGAAGGAGTGATTAGGGATGGTGAGGGATGATGAAATAATGATTAAGTAAGGTGAGTGTTAATGAGGGTGTGATTAGGTAAAATGAAGGAGTGATTAGAGATGATGAGGGATGGTGAGGGTTAATGAGGGAGTGATTAGGGATAATAAGAGATGAGGATGTATTGATTAGGGATGATGAGATATGGTGAGTGTCAATGAGTGAGTGATTAGGGATAATGAGGGATAGATTATAGATAATGATGGATGGTGAGGTTTAATGAGGAAGTGATTAGTGATGACAAGGGATAAGGAGGGAGTGATTATGGATGAAGAGAAAATGATTAGGGTTGAGGGAGGGATGATGAGTAAGTGAAATTAACACAAAGTGGTTATTTGATGTGTGTAAGTCATCAATGTGACCCAGTTATCCAAATCACACCACTTTATCTTGAATTCAAAGTGAGTTGTTTCTAAACTTTAATTTTGACAAACCTAGGACTCCTAAAAATGCCAACAAGTAATTTGGAAGGCAAAAAAACCTTTAAAATGACTATATGTTTACCAAAAATGGACATTAATTGCAAAAGTTATGTCCCAAAATCCTTAGGTTAAATAATAAGAGCTTGAAAATACCAAAGTACTGATTAGATTAGATTTTGAAAAACTATCTAACACATTATAAAGTGTGTAGCTATGAGACCAACTCTATCAGATGCAAAGTGACCTTAATTTATTATATTTACTACAATAAATTTAAATTATTTATACTTAACATTTAATTTAGTAAACTATCTACCCCTTCCAATTAAACCCTTCTATGCATTACACTATGTCTTTTATGATTTTTTGTGCAATATAAAAGGAATACATATGCGTTTCTTTCACATTACACAAAAAAAGTCTTTAATTCTTTTTTTTTAAAAATAGAAAAGGAATGTGTATGCATTCCTTTCAAATTGCATGGAGAAATTAACATGTATGTGTTTAGGTTTGGTTTTCTTGATCCTAGTTTCAAATAATAGGTACATGTTATAGACATTATGCATATGTGTTATGTCTATAACGTGTATGTGTAATGGTAAATGTCCATAGAATTATACCCCAACTATGCTTGCAAAAATGTCATGTCAAATCCTTGATAGTGAGCTTGAAGTATATTCTCAAATAGTTTTCTCCAATGCTTAAGGACAAATTCATGTTTCATACTTATGAATATTTTGGAAAATTTTCCATGTCTCACAACACTAAGATTAAAATTATGGATGCTAATGTGTTAAAGTATTCATTTACCACATTCACATCTACCACCTCTAAATATCATGGAAATACAACATTCAAAGATAATATTAATGATGGACCTAATTCTTAAGTTTTAGATTGAGGTAAAAGCAGGTTTTGAAGGGGCCCCGAAACCTTGTTACAAAGAAAGAAAGAAAGATCATCCAAGACCACAGACAAAGCCTAAAAATTACTATAAGGAAGTAGAAAAAACAAGTTTTAAATGGACCTGAAACCACCAGAAAGACTTCTGGTCAAAACCCAGATTAAACAGAGATCTGGTATCACCAAAGGCAAAGGATTACAGAAAGAAAACAAAAAATAGGACCAGTTACTAAACCAACCAGAAGAACCAGATTATTCATCTAGTTCCAATATAATTTTCATAGTTTCTTTTCCTTTCTTAATAGTATCCTGGGTAGTGGTTGCCGCCTGCATAGCTCCTTTTTGTGTAACCTTCTTTCTAGAACTTTGTCTCATCCTTTTGCTGGGTCCCTCCAGAGCTTTGGTCTCCTCATTGGCTCTTTTACCTATATTGACAGCAACAGCACAAATATTGGACGTAACTTCCTCCATTTTCATTCTGTTGTCCTTAATAAGTTCTCAGAGGTTATTTTCATAGGCTTTGAGCTTGACTGGGATCTCCCTTATCTAATTTTCCATATTGTTTATTTTGTTCCAAACAACTTTCAGGGAATCTTCCATAGTTTCCACTTTCCTCTTGAGATCCATAATCTCCCTACACGTCCAAGAATCAAATTGGGATGATGCCTCTGCTTTACAACTAACCCAAGCCATAGGTGTGTGTGTTTCATCATTCTATTTTTTCCCTCTCCATTCCTCAGAATTTTTATTGGGACTGTTCCTGGCTTCTTCAAAGATATCCTCTCGACTCTTTTGTTCCCGCTCTTTAATTCCAGTTTGAATTTCCATATCCGTATCTTGATTATCATCCTAACCTGAAGTTTCCTTTTCATTCTTTGAAGTTGGGTCCTCAACAAGGTCATCCTAGACAAATTCATCCTCTGACACTTTTTGGTTTTCCTCCGTATCTACAGTTCTGTTTGCAGAATCCTCCTCTGTGTTGACATCATCTTTTTCATTCTTCTCAGAACATTCTTCATCCTCATTAGAGTTTGTATCCCAGCTTTCAGTTCCTTCTTCTTCTTCTTCCAAGTTTTCCTCCCTGGGGTTTTCAATTCTCTCCCGTTCCGTATCTTCTTCTACATTCTACTTTTTAGCACTAGGGAGCTTTATTTTGCCTTTCCCATTTACACTTTCACTCTTTCTCTTCCCTGACACTTTAATTCTTAAGTTAATAATGAGGAAATAATCATGAACATAGTTTCACAACCAACTGATAGGATATTATTTCCTACATTTAGGAATACTAAAAAATTATAAAGATTAATAGACCTACCTCACAAAGTGATTCAATGCTAGCTCAAATGTTATGACATTAATTTACCTGAGATATATCAATTGGATACTACTCAAGAATTGCCTAAAGGGTATGTCACAAAAAAATTATGATTACCTTTGGGATTTTAAATATTCAACTAGTCAATTATTAAAATAATGACATAGAATTTAATATCTTAACAACACTATTTGAATTATAATCCATAATTATAAATTGAATGAAACCATTACACTACCTAATCAATGTTTGAAAACATTTAACAATCCATTTATAAATAATGATACTAAAAAGAAAAATAATGTGCATATGACAACATCTATACATCATTCAACTATTCCACATTAGTATGGGATTGATAAAATCATTGGCATGCTTTTGAGATCTCAATGGTAAATAACTTTCATTACATTTTATGACCATAAAATAACAAAAAATGATTCAAATAATGATCCTTTATACATTCATGCTTTTTTAACTATCATCCTTTGAGTATACATGTAATTATATTTGACAACAACTCTATCAAAATTCTAATTATGATGTCATTTTTTTTTAGTCGAGGCTATAAGTAATGAAAATTTATTGTTATGAATATGATACTTTACAATTAGGATGGCAATTGATACACACCTCTGAGTGTTTTTGGTATTGATAAGCTATAAAAAGGGTGAAAATCCCTATTAAAAAATTATCTAGGGGTAGTAAAAGAGGTCGACAACCACAAATAGTGGAACAAAAATAAACAAAAAACAAACTAATAGAAGAGCATAAAAAGACCAAAACCTAGACACAAAAAAAAATAACAAGACTAGTTAAGTAGAGCTTTCTAAACTTCCTTGAGGAAACTCAAGAGTTATTCCTTGCTAGTAACCTTACTTTCCTTTTCCATTTCCTCACCCAGAATAACTTGTAGGATAGACATAGAAGTAGTTGCATAATTAATGAATTTCACACACAGGGAAGTCAACACTTTCATTTTGTTTTCAAGAGAACAAAGCCCATTATTTACCTCCTTTAAATCCCTTTTTATCTAAATACAATTGTCACAAATTTTATCATTGACAACATTTTTATCAGGAGTATCCATAAAATCAGTATCCTCCTTATCAGAATCATAGGAGTTATTTAACTTCTTGAAGTAGTTGGTTCCTTCCTTTTCCCCTTGATAGTTAGGAGTGGATTTGACCTTTATGATCTCCACTTCAACCTCTAGATTAGAGGCTAAGGAATAGTCAACAATTTTTAACACTGGGATTTTACCACCTGCTAATCCACTAGATTTTCTAATGATCCGAATCCAAATAGTGCTCCCCTAGACTTCATTACCAATATATTTATCAAAACCCTCCTCCCCTTGCTCTTGGTGCTCAGAATGCTCCTTGTCCATAGTTGGTTTTTACTTGCTTCTCATCCCCAACAACATTCTTAGATTTTTTCTTACCCAACTTTTTAGGCATAGTTTGTTCCTGAGTGTCTCCTTTCCTCTTCTTATTACCTAAGTGTGAAGGGTTGTTCTTCAGTTCACATAACCCTTGAATTCCAATTTTTGTGATTGGCTAGGGGACCCAATTATATCACCCTCAGTATTAAAATGATTAGTTCACTCTAGGAGAGGGGACATAGAGCCTTTCTTTGTGTGGGGTCAAGAAATTAGAGTAATGGTGACTAGGTCCTTAGGTTTATGGGAAGATTCGAAAGGGCCTAGGGCATATTTCATAATAGGGATTGAGACCTTATTTTTAAAAGGGATACCAAAATTGACCTTCAAGGGAATCTTATCATCCGAATCACTATCATGGGCCTCATCAACCAAATGTGCTTTGATGGGTTTAGGTAGGCAAAACACTAGGTAGAAATGATATAGACATAAAATTAGGCCTTGGTGGAGTGGGATGGCAGTGACAACAGGGTTGTTTTCATGCATGTTCTTAGAAATTTTAATAGAGGACTCAAGAGATGACAAAAGGTAGAATGGAAAATTAATAAGCACCTTATGACAAAAATGGTTTAACAGATAAAAGTGATAATGATAGTAACACTTAAATCTACCCTCCAAGGTAATATATTTCATAATAAGAAAACATATCTTGTCTTAGGGGTTGATGAGGCTCTCCCTATCAAAGCCACCTTATAGTCATACCAGTGACTTACCTTCTCTGAAGAATGTTTTCATGCCTTTGGGGTCCTAGAATTTGGTTTGTTTCTTTAATTTTTTTCCCTCACATCATAGACCTATAGCCTTTGTAATACTACCTTTACTAACTTTGAATTCAATTCCACCAACTTGAACCTTGTGATCCACATCCCAAGATATAAAAAACTGGGCTAAAAGGTTTTCATCAAAGCCATTAAGACATTCCAAAAATGGTGAAATGCCTCCCTTATAGCAAATGCTCCACATCATGGCATCTAATTTAGACTCAAAATAGGACAATGGCTTAGTTTAGACCTTATCTCCACCCATGGTTAATATCTTCTCGATATTGAGGAGAGGATTTCTCAACGCAAATTTTAGCACCCAAGGATAATGTGGTTTGATACAAAAAAGTCCAAAAATAATGGTGCACACCTCTGAGTGTTATTACACTACTAATTACAATAATTCCTAGGACCTTTTGAATTTGATTTTATAGAGTATATATAACTTGGATGCCCATGGCTTAATAAAATTAGAGTGATACCTTCTAAACTACATCATCGTCTCAAGGTTTTACATATTAATACGTACATACCATTCGAGGCACAAATTATGAGCTACCTATCTAAACCAAAATATTACACATATAAGGAGAAAATCATTCAGCCTCATGGCATACCTACTACCATTTCACCACCAATAATTATGGTTTTTACTACATTTCTATCTATGACACCACCATTTTGTGTTAGATATCCTAGAGATTTGATTCATATAGTTGCATCTTCAACACTTATGATAAATAATCATCCAAGTCACAAGATGGATTTACCATATCTCTCTATGGATCATATCCAAGAATTTATTTCATCATGAAATACTCCTATGCATGCTTATCAAGAGGTTTTGGAATCTCCTTGAGTTCACTCTCCACATATCTCTCTTTGGGATTATGATTTTAGTTACTACACATATCATGACTAGTTTTTGATACTTTGAGTAACACATCAGACTCGTATAGTTTGATATTTCACATTATAGTTGAGATCATTGATTAATTAGGTTATCTAATATTGTGCACTTGTTATATAATTATTTTACTATATTTTTCTTATTATACATAACTTCATTTCTCATATATATGTTATCTTTCATGTTCTTTCATCCTTTAAGTTTGATTGAATTCTTCATCTATCTTTTATATTTGAATTCTTAGCACTTTCCTTCTATTTTGCCTTGACTTTCTTATGATCACTTGGTTATTCATTACTTGCTATGTGCATTGGCCCTTTATCCTTGTTTGGTGATCCCATTCCAATATTTTTTGAAAATTTCTTGATGATGATAACACATATATATTAATACCTTCTATCCTAACATGCGCTAAATTTTGAGATAAGTTTGTAGGTTGTTTAGAATATTCCTCTTATTATTATTTGATTATGTCCTTTAGCCTGCTTATTTACATTTATTTCTTGATTGTGTCCCTTGCATTTTTTTGATTGAGTTTTTCTTGCTTATACTTCCATTCACCATTTAGCCTTTTATATGCACAAAATTCTTATAAAATATCAAAAATTTAAAAAACATTATAAAATACAAAAATCACAAAATTACTTTATCAATGGAGACATGTTGTGCTTATTTTCCTCTGTTTGGTGTTTTTTATATACATGTTACATATGATTCTCATGGTATTATTTGAGTGGGTGAGATGCAATATATATAGGTTTCATATGATCATATAATCTCAAATGATATGCATATACTTTATTGCCCTCACCTTGGGGGCATGATCACATTTTTGGTATGCCCTACCATAGAGGCATCTATATATAACAATTTTTATGGTGATATATTTTATGATTTCCATTTATCATATTGAGCCATTTACATTGATGAAAAAAATTATATGTTGATATTATCTACATCATATATGTTACATGGATATATACATTGCATGGTTACAATATGACATTATGTGTGTACCTATGTTTGGTTTATTACTTACATGCATATGCAAATGCATGTTTGAGAATGTTTTCATGTCTGGTACTTGTCCATAGAGGATCCTCAATTTTTAATGTAAATTTTGTGTCATCGTGTATTTTGAGTCATATGTCCTTATCTAATGGATTCCTATATGAAGCTACATGATTATATGTGATTATTATAATATACAATATATCAAAGTGTTGTTGTGATTCATATCATGCATATACTTTTTTTGGTTCAATGATATTTACCATGAACATTTATATATTTGGTATTACTATTCTTGGTGCCTACATTTCCATGGTATTCAAAATACATATATGGGGACACACTAGTTGTGTGTGTTTCTCATTACTTTATCTAGCCCTATTAGGAGAAAAATTGTGACATTGGGTGCATGTTATTTGTCCCTATATATTTTAATTATTTTTTATTAATGTAATATAAATAATGTAAACCTAGGGATAATTCAAATTATTTAAAATATAATAATAATATCTTAATATGGATTGAAAAATGGTAGATAAGTATCTAAAAGGTATGGATAGTTACATTAGGAGTCCACATCATATATAAAAAAATTGGTAATGAAGATAACATTGGAGACAAAGAGATATAAAATATGCTACCACTAAACCACATATATAAAATAAGCATTTTATTTTTTTTCAAATGTCTAATAAGTCCTATTGAACTTGGAAACTGTAATTTTTTTATTAGAGTAATAATCATTTTTAAAAGAGGATGCTACTAACTCTTTTTTAATTCATTTGAATTAGAAACAAACCCAACATTTGTAATTTTGAAAAAAATATTCTTGAAAAATCTCAAATAAAATTACTCACATCTCTTGAGACCTAAAAATGGCACCTAAGAATTTATTAGTTCTCAAATTGCATGTTTTAAGGATGTTGGTGTATTTGTTGATTATTGATTAAAATTAGGCATTTTTTGGTACAAGTACTAAATTTTAATGGTCCCAACACATACTAAAAACAATCTATTTTTTATATTTCCTAAAAATATGGCCTTATTTTTATCCCTCTATCAGAAACATGGATAAAATTTTGGTAGGGTTCATTTAGATGCTTGTTACATTATCTTATGTGACCCTTGTTTTGCCTTATTCACTTTTTGCACTATTAGATGTTGGATTTCACATTAATATCATATGTATTAACCTTATGTTATATTATTGAAATTGTGTGTTTCTAGGGATATTCAATGCATTAATATCCTTGAGTGTACATCCTAAGGAGTACATTGGAATCGGGGTGGACTGACTTATGGCACTTCCTAAGGAGTACACTAGGATTGGGTTGGACTGGCTTATGTAACTTTGTGAGATTTTTTTTCATGTGTTACCATTCCTAATACTACCTTCATATTACCATGACATCATCTTAGCTTATCCTTTGAGATTCACATTGTCCCTTCCTCTCCTTTCCCCCTTTTTTTACCTTTATGTGATGTCATTATCCCAACCAATGACATCTTGTAATGCCCTCGATCTGGCCAATGTCATTAGTTAGATTGATGATATACTATTTATGTTGTAAACATTTTATATGATGTTGGATGGGCCAATTACATTGAATAGATCTAATTTTTAAATTTTAGGGTTTAGATATGTATATATAGGGTCCTTAATTTCAATTTCTTAACTAGAAGACATTCAATCCACTCTAATTATGCACACAAATCCACCTTAGGAAGAAGAAATGAATTAGGGTTAAAGAGATTACACTAAGGGAATATAAGTTAAAATGAGGTATTTGAAAATATAAAGGTTAGGATTTGGACCATCAAGTTACACCTAGTCTTTGAAGTCCCCAAATCACGTCTACTTAGTTATTATTCTATACACCTTGACTTTACCTATTGAAGATACCTAGTTTTTATACAAGACCCATTCCATAGTATATTTTTGATTTTTTATCAAATTTTGTCTATTTATGTATATTTAAATATTTTAAGGACATTCATTACCCATACTAGTCTCTCTCTAACCTTTGAGCCTTTTAAATGTTTTTAAAATTCACTATTTTTTTTAAGCTTGAACCTAATTTATAATTATCTTGAGATATTTTCCATATTTTGGGCATTTGTTCCTCTTGGATTGATTCAGTGGTCTATAAAATCTATCCCAAGGAAGATTTGGTGACTTGTCAAAATTTTATTGTGTGTTTTTTTAGGTTTTTATTACCTTGGCCTAATTTCTCACACTATGAATTTAGCTTAGCACTCTTTTCTATGGTCAGTATTAGTGTGTGTCCTATCCTAGAGATCTCTATGTATACCAAGTCATACCAAAACATTTTTTAAATATTGAGTGAATGGTAAATTTATATCCATAATTTAACTTATGGCCTTCATTGATCATATCCTTTGTTATAACTTTCCAAAAGATCTAGCATCTTGATACTTCAACTATTGTTTAAGCTATTGTGACATCATCAAATCATATCAAAGGAGGGTTTAGGCAAATGTTAATGTAGTTTAATTTCACATCTAGGGAATAAGAAGAACATTCCCTAATTGAGTTTCCATTTAGATGACATAAAGAACTATATTGGTTTTGATTCCATTGTGGGATATGTAGTTTCACTCCATTAAGATTTACTAACCCTTAGCCAATTTTTGTTCTTCATTTGAGTGTTTGTAATAAAATAGATCAAGAAGATATGAAATCAAAAATTTTGCTTGTTAATTTAAAAAATTGAATAAATAATACTATATGGCATGAAAAAATACATTTGCACAAGAAAACTTAGAATCCAAAATAAAGAATAATATAAATTTTGTGTAGCATAACACATTTGACGTAGACATAAGCAGGTGTAGATTCAGTGGTTAAATCTATAATAAGGCATATTTAGTAGTAGGATTATAGATAAATAATATGTTATTTAAAAGTCAGGAGTATATGTTTTAGACATGAACCTACACAATTGAGATCTATTCTCAAATCCAAATATTCTACCCAGGTTTGTTTGTTTCATGACTTTTGTTATTTTTCTTAATTCGTTTCTTGTTCAATTATTTCATCAATGCTTATTTACTATTTTAGTACATCATTTATATTTTAAATATGTTATTGGAATGATTTATTTTATATCTAATTGACACTAATTCATTTATCTTTATGTTAGTGGTGAATCAACTTGTTGTACTAAAAATATTAAACAAATTGATTAACCCTTCTATTCTTCAAACACATACACATTTTATTGGTTTTTACTTAAGGATTCATGAATAATTTATGAATTTAATATTTATTTTTATATCTACACCATATTTAACATGTTTTTATCAAACCTTAAATCCTATTCACTTATTTTTTCTTTTAGATTACATCCATCATTCAAAATTTGTGCATGCAACTTCGTTCTTTGAATGCATAAATATTTCAAGGTTTTCTCAAGTTTGATCCTCTAATTTCAAATCTTATTTTTAGATTTACATCAGTCTTATGATTATTATTTTTTTTAATAATTATCCTATATTCATTTATATTATTCATTTATTATATCTTATGCAAATTAGGAAGTCTACTTATACACATCCTACAATCATAAATGAGGAAGTGATTTAACTTTTTAGGGTTATGGAATTTAAGACCTAGGTTGTTAAAGGTCTAAGCATATTAAATTAGGGTATAAATATGCAATAAATATAGCCAATAATTTTTTATGGAATACTTAGTTTGACCTTTATAAAAATAGTAATAAATAATATAAACAAGTACTTAGCCATAAATTGACTAAGATGAGAGATTTAGAGGCTAAAAAATTTGATAAATGTTGATCTGAGTGTCACAGATAGGATAAAAGTGTTAAAAACCTTCTTGGAAATTATAACCCTAATTAGATAGTATCACCATGTGGCGCTAGTGTCCTTATTTTAGCACTAGTGTTCTCTGTGCATAACTATTTTGAGCTTTTAGGTGTACTTGTGTCAGGGTTTACCAAGCTCATTTTTGTGCATATGGGTTTTGATTTCTTATAGGTGATATATTTGACTAATTTTTTATGAAAAACCTAAACCTACATGTTTCAAGGTCATCTAGTTGACATAACTAGCAAAGTGTGTTGTTAGTGGGGTAGTCTAAACATCCTCAACACCTTGCTATGATGAGAGTTGCCAAAATAACTATACTGCAAGGAGGGATCAATCCCAATGTAGTTCTCCCCACCTAAGTGATGTTTTAAGTTCAAGTGAAGCTATTATGATGAGTTATTTTAATGTTATTGAGATTACAAATTTGAGTAATCTGAGCTTAGGAATGTTGTATATGGTTGTATGAAAAAGTAGGGAAAAATAGGGATTGATAACCTTGATTATGCACAACTTATTTTGAGTTTGTTTATGTAATTTGCATCTAATTTCCATCTAGTGGATAAAGGGATAAAATTCATGTATATATACTTTTATAATGTTTGTACGGGTTTTAAAATAGGTATGAGCTAACCCTAGGTGGTTTTTCATTTGAAAAGATATCCATTAGAGACAAAATGAGGGAAAAAGACAATAGCTCCCAAATTGGGACACTAGCACCATGGGGTGCTACTTTCCAAATTATGACACTAGTGTCTAGGTGGCAAAACTTGAGGCACTAGGGGCTAAGATTTTAAAATGAGGGTTTAGGACTACTTTAGGTATGTTTAGGGATCTGTGTAGCTGGCACAAATGCTAGATAAATGTCTAAATAGGCCCTAAGATAGGTTTAGGGCTAATCTAGGGATGGGTGGTCTTAAGTAACACTCTTAACACTCAAGTGTCATATTTGGATGATTACACCCCCACCCCCCTTTATTCTAGAAATACAAAAAAGTGAAATGACTAGGATAAAGGAAAAAGGGTCATACCTAGACTTGCCTAAGAGGTGAAGCCAATGAATCTGGATCTAATTATGTGAAGCATGCTCCATTATGTGTCTTGTAAATGAAACATGCATAGATCAATCCTTACTTAAGAGATATCAAAAGAAAAAGATAAAACTTAGTAAAGAGATAAGAGAGAGAAAAGGAATGAATACACCTCACTAGGTATGTGAACCAATGCATAAACCTAGTGACAACCTATGTGTGTTCATGTAGATAGTGATCAATCAATGAATAACTTAGATTGAGCTAATGGATTGATCAATCCCCATGTGTGGGTGGGTTAAGAAATCAATTCAGTTTTGAATCCATCATTGCCCACCCTTGCTTGATGGATCATGACTTGTGAATATTTTGGATTGGATTAATGGTGTGTCTATCCTTCTCATGTAGGTGGCTCAAGAACTCAAGTAGATTATGACTCCATCATTTCCTACCCATGTGTAGTAGATGTATCAAAAACTAAAACTATGCAATGTAACTGAAGATGTGTAACTATAATTGGAATTATGTATGCTAACTTTGTGACCATTTAGGAACTCTAAAATGTAAAATGGATCTATGCCACTCGAGAATATTAGGCATATATAGGCTACTTGTGAATTCTAAACACTAAAAATGGATTAATGCTTGTGTGTAACTTAGATTATGGTGTCTAGTGTGTATATTTTATAAAATGACATGGAGTTTTTTATTCCATCTAATCAACCAAGGTATAAGTGAGCATATAGAAATAATGTGCCATGCACATGCCCCCAAATATTATATATGAGTATATGGATTCTGGATTAAGGTGTAATAATTTGTATCTAAGTATATAAAATTGAAATGAGAATGATCATGCTGTACATGATGCCCCCAATCTAAGAAAATTGGTATGAATCTGAACTAAATTACATAAAAACTAGTAATCTATAACTAAACTTGTGTAAACCTAGACTATACCTGATATATTTTTATAGCCAATCTAGAATTTTCTAAAACTGAGGTTATTGGACAATATTGCCATATCTTAGATAGTAGTTCCATGTGGTGCTAGTGTCGCAATTTGGGTGCTAATGTCTAACTATTCTAATTTATATGCAATTAAAACTAATATTTGTGTCACTATTTCCCTTATGTTTTCCTAAAACTAATTTTTGTATTTTATGCCTATGTGTTGAAAATTCTACTCTAAATGAATTCAGATAGCCTAATCTCTATGACAAAACCCTTGTGAATGCCCCCTCATTTGATGGGAGTTATTGAACTTATGCAAGAACTGACCTTAAAGAAGAAGCTCTAAAAAATGTGTATTAGCTAGATCAAATATGATATTTTCATAATAAACCAATATAATGTGCATACATAATATCAAAATGTAAGATAATTTGAGTAGAAGTTTTTAGTGTACAATGTATGCTATATATAGCATTTAGAAGGATATCAAATAGATATAATAATGTATATGAATAATAAATCTAAGTAATAAACTAAGTATCTACCTAGGGGGATGGGGAATGATGTCCATCACAACACCCAGATAGGAAGGGGAGATGCATGAGGTCCCTCATGGTATCCAAAAATGGAGTGTGTAACAAGCAAGAGATAAGTGTCATGGCCATGACACATACAAGAAAACATACATACAAGACACATAGGGCACACAAAGTAGGCCAAGGGGACACAATACAAGGAACATGAAAACATCAATAAATATGAGAAAACAAAACATATAAGGAAATGTTCAAAATCCACATACGCAAAAAACATGCAAGTTGGCTTAGAGACACATGAAAGGAATGTTCAAACATCTGCATACACAAAAGAGAAGGCACCACATGGACATGGGCACATTTAAAAAGCATACTTCAATGAAAAAAGTGGTGTAGAGCCATAGAGCAATGGCATATTTAAATTCACTAAAATAGATGAATTATATAGACATAATCAATTCTAAACTAGGAAAGTTAGAAATGAAAGTATGAAAGAATATGTGGTACAAATTTGTATAAGAGCAAAGATGTACATAAGTTGAGTATAGAGTAGTAGTTGTTAGTAATGAATCTGAGTAGGTGTAGAATGATCAATAGTAAGATATACAAATGTTAAATATGTGATGTAGAGTTTAGAAAGATGTAACTTGGCCATCGAAATTATGTATAAGAAGCCCCCAAATGGATGAATGTATCAAATGAGGAACATGTGTATCTATGTATATGCCCCTAGTGGGTAGATAGTAGTAAATATAGATTTGTGTAGTGGACTTAAGTCATGTAAGTATCTAAAAACACTCAAAAAGAAAAAGTGAAACATGTATGTATGATAAAAATAGACTATACTAAGATAGCTAACAAATGTAATGTCTGGAAAATATAAGAAATGTAAACATGGAGATGCCTAAAATCTATAATTTGTATTTTATAAGAAAATATTTGATTTTTTTGTGTTTTGGAAGATTATATTATTTTTTAATTTTTTAGGTATAAGATATGTACAATCAACATGAAAATAAAACTATATACAAGGAGCAAGAATGAATGAAATTGTGTACAAGTAGGGAGGAACATACTAACCAATGAGTCTCATGGGAGACTCACTATCAATGTGGCCTATACCAAAAATAGGAATGGTAACCTCTCATGTAGTGTGATTGATATGTTTTAATTGAATTAATTTATAGAATGAATCTGAGTATAGCTCATTGTCAACATCATAATAATCATAATAACTTGGAATACAAGTGTTGACTTCTATTGTATCTGGATAAGCATAGGGAATTGCCTCATAATATGGAGTTAACCTTTTTGAATTGTGATTTGAAATATTAATTATAACTTGGCCCTTTTAAACTATGCTTGTTGTAGGCATATGGTGCTTTAGAGGCTCTTTTTCTAGAAATCCTTTTTGAGAATGATTGTTGGATTAACATGATTTTGACTTTACAACTTGAGTTATTGCTCTTTTTATGACATTTCCTATGTATTTGTACTTTTTAACTTGATAAATTATATTTGTGAATGATTTGAATTAGGATGTTTGATAAATTTTAAGCCTTGTTGACCAACATTATCAACTACTAAGATAGGAGTAATGATGCCTTGGGCATGTTTGCCTAATCCTTGACTTTGATAATCAAATTTTTATAGATACTTTTGACCAAACCCATATTGATTTGAAAGTGAGACCTCATTTTGGAGAGGTATATTTGTATCATTTACTTGCTTTAACTATGCTTTTTATATCATTTCTTACTCTGATTGTGCTTTATGAACCTTTTGTTGTTCTGATTTATGTTTTGGTAACCATTTTGTACTATTTATAAATTTGACCCTTTTTGAATACGTTCTTGTATCACTATGAATTTATTAACTAATTTATCATGTATAGGTTTCTCATTATCAATGATGTGTTGTATATTCTATTTCAATGCAAAACATGAATCTCTGTGATGACCATGCATTTTATGGCATGTATAATAATATATGGATCTCCTTACTAGATGTAAAGGAGGTAGGTTGATCAAATTAATTTTAATCATTTACCTTAAATATCACTTAAACTTATATTTGATATTTGTATGCTTTTTAAATCACTATTTGTAGATGCACTTTATTTTGATTTCTTGTTTTGGTATGTTACATTGCTTGCCATAAATTAAGTAGGTGAAGATGCATATACATGATTTAAACTAATATGCATTAGAAGCATTTGTATTGTAAACTAATTTTACAATATTGTAATATTTTCATGTAATAGTTGATTCTAATTTTGTAATTCTATAATTAACTTTCTCATCTTGATAATTCATCACTTAGAGTCTCACAAGTGTAAACCTTAGTTGCTTTTGATTGAACATATAGGCACACACCCTATAGGGGAGAAGTGGAAGCATGGATAGGCTGAATATGGGTATTAGTAAAAATAGTATAAGCTGTATCATCTCATGAAGGAGTGATAACATGGACCTGGTTAGAAGGAAAGTAGCTATCACCCTCATGGAAATGAGGAGGATAAGGAGATTGTTTCTTGTGCATGGGATACAACATTGAAACTTAAAACATGGTTGTTAGGTTATGTAATAGACCCTCTATATAAATAAGGATTTTTTTATTAATTGCATTACACATAAGAGAATAATAACATGATATATATAGAATGAAATATGACATACATTTTAACTGATACAAAACATCAAGTATATATGTGTTTATGTCATCTTTTAATTCATTCCAAATGAAAGGAAATAAGCATGCAAATGAAGCTAGAAAACTTTGTATTAAAAAGTGATAAACTTCATCTATCATTATTATCATGATTTTATGAAATGTAAATTAGAAAATACATGGATATAAAATATGAATGTGGGTCCTAAAAGGATGGAAACATAAACCCTAGGGTTATCTAAGGTTAGGATTTGTGCACTGTTCAAAGTAAGTCAAGTTCACCAAATGATTTAACTTTTTAGGATTATGGAGTTTCATCCCTAGGTTGTTAAAGGTTTAAGTATATAAAATTAGGGTAGAAATATGAAATAAATATAGCCACTTATTTATTATAAAATTGACTTAGTTTGAACTTTCTAAAAATAACAATAAATAATGTAAATGAGTATTTATTTTTAAATTGATTGAGATGGGAGATTTTAAGGCTTCAGACTAGGATAAGGGCTAATCTAAGTGTCACAGATAGGATTCAAGTGTCAAAACCCTTCCTAGACATTATCACCCTAATTGTATAGTAAAACCATGTGGTGATAATGTCCTTATTTCATTGCTAGTGTCTTTTATGCAGAACTATTTTGAAATTCTAAGTGCACCTATGTCTAGGTTTGTTAAGCCTATTCTTGTGTACATGAATTTTGATTCCATATAGGTGATATATTTTGACTAATTTTTTATGTAAACCCTAAACCTCCATTATTCTAGGGAATCCATTTGGCACAATTATAAAAGTGTGTTATTAGTGGGGTAGGCTAGACATTCTCAACACCCCTTTGTGATGAGAGTTGCCTGCATACCAATACTCTGAAGAGGGATCAAGCCCAGTATAGTTCTTCCCACCTAGGTATTGGTGATAGTGCAAGTGAAGCTAGCATGAATGCTAGTTTGAGTGCTTTAAATGTTATTGAGACTAAAAATATGAGTAATCTGAGCTTAATAATGCTATAGATGGGTGTATGTAGAAGTAGGGTAAAATAGGGATTGATTAATTTTGATTGTGCACAACTTGTTCTGAGTTTGTTTGTGTAATTTGCATCTAATTTTCATCTAGTGGATAAAGGGATAAAATTCACACACACACACACACACACACACACACACACACACACACACACACACACACACACACACACACACACACACACACACACACACACACACACAATTCTAATGGTTGTACAGGTTTTAAAATGGGTCTAGGCTAACCCTACGTGGTTTCTCATTTGAAAATATATTTGTTGGAGATAAAAAGAGGGAAAAGGACAATAGCACCCAAACTAGGACACTAGTGCCATGGGGCATTAGTATCTAAATTATGATGTTGGTATCTAGGTGGAAAAACCTAAGGTACTAGAGGCCAATATGTTAAAGTGAGGGTCTAGGATTAATTTAGTGATGTTTATGGAGTATGAGGCTCACACAAAGGGTGGATAAGTGTCTAAATAGGCCCTAATATAGGTCTAGGGCTAAGCTAGGGATGGGTGGTATCAAGTAACACTCTTATTAGGAAAGTGTTAGTTTTAGATTATTACAATAAAACTGAGTGGTGCTATATGTGATTTAACCTAATTACCATTGTTTCTTACTCAAAAATACAAAATGTTTATTTCTAGTGATGTTCCTCCTTCTATGGTTAATATTTATATGAATGTGAATGGTCAATTCAAATATCTTAATGATGAAATGAATTTATATAATGCTAATTTTAATGATATACATGCTAATTAGGATAGGAACAATGCTTGTAATAATACACATATTTATATTGATGTAACACATTTTGAGGCCATGAGATAAAGTGATCTTTATACTTATATTAAAACTATCCCTAATGAATTTTATGCTATGATTTTTTCTAGTTACTGAAGCACAAAATAAAAGAATTAGGAATAAAGAAGCTTTTACTACATGTACTCTTATAGATCCGTTAGATGGTTTTACTCTATCGGGTGGTGAGGCTAGTTCTCTTCATCATATTATTTATCCTTCTATGCTTCCACCTAGTGCTACACCCCTTAATTAGGCTAATATATTTATTTTTATATAACCTAAGGATTTTATGGTTTCTTTTACATTCAATCCAAAGACCAATGTGTCAACACAATCTAATTATTAAATTACATATCTTGGTCTTAAACATAGTAAATGTTCCAATAATTAATCCATTACAAATAATGTTAATCAAGGCATTTATCCCTAATACACACATACCAATCCTAATCATACACCTAGTGGAACATATACTGATCCAATAGTTCAACAACAACTTGATGATATGTTATTTTAACTTACACAACTATCTAAATCATCTAACAAACCCTTGGAATTTCTTGTTCACCCATTTCTCCTTCATTTCATGTGCCTAAAATTAAATTATATAGTGGAAATGGGGATTACTCACATCATATTAGGGGTTATTTTTCATCTTATTTTGGTTTTCATCATGACAACATATGACCAATATATTCCATATAATTCTCACTGGATATGCCTTAGATTGGTATTATTATGTACCTATGGGATTTATACTTATATTTAATGATTTATCCAATGTGTTTTTATCACATTTTTCTATAAATAAAACAAGTACCTATTGAACATATTACTAACTATGTGTTTAAATTTAAAACCATGCTTATGAAAATGTCACATAAAAAATTTGATAGTGAGATTAAATTATATTATTAAATAGGTTTCTCCAACCAATATAGGATAATGTCATTTTTAATACTTATGAATATATTGGTGAAATTTTCCATGCACTACACAATTTTTATACTATTATTCATCTATTACATTCACATCTACCACATCCAAATATCCAAGAAAGATAATGTTTAAATCTAATACTTATGATGCACCTACTTTTCAAGATAAGACTGAGTCCATAATCATAAACACACTTTTGCAACCAATTGATAGCCTTATCTTTCCTACTTCTAGGAAAAATAAATAATTCAAGAGATTACAAGACCCACCACACCAAGGTATTGAATGCTTGATCTAATGTAATGGGATTAATTTATCTAAGCCATATCAATTGGATATTACTTTTGCATTTCCTAAAGGGTATGAGACAAATAAATATTGTGATTACCATTTAGTTTCTAGACATTCAAGTAATTAATTCTTAAAATTATGATGTAAGATCAATATCTCATCGATAACAACACTATTTAATTGAAGGCCATAATTCTACATTGAACAAATATGTCACGATGCCTAATTAAATATTGTAAATATTTAACAATCCATTACTAAACAATGACACTAAAAATCAAACCAATGTGCATATGATGACATATATACATCATTAAAATATTCAACATGAGCATGAGAATGATAACATCATCGACATGGTTTTGATGTCTCAATAGTAAGTGATTTCCATTAAATTATATGACCACGAGATGCCAAATAATGATCCTTTATACACTTTTTTTTTTTTTGGTATATCATCATTTAATTACACATATAATTATGATTGACAACATTTATAATGAAGATATAATTACAATGTCATTTTTATCTAGTTAAGGCTATATTCAACAATATTTTCTTAGTACAAATATGATAATTCTTAGATATAATGCTATTTTACACACACCTCTTAGTGGTATTACACTACTAGTTGAAATAATTCCTAAGACCCTTATAGCTTGATTTTATGTAGTACTAAATACAATATTAAATAATCCATTAGTTGAATTCCCATGGCTTAATCCAATAAGAGTGATACCTTATACACTAAATCATTATATTAAGTTTATGCATCATAATGAGGTACATACCATTAGGGGAAAAACCTGTGAGCCACATATACAACCCTAAAAATCACAAATGCAATCATTTAGTGCACTAAGTTAGAGGCCAAAATGTCCCATGACATTTTCAATCCCCATGTTTAAAATATATACAAAGCTTTCAAATGTTGAGAAGTGTTTTTTATGTTAACATGGGGTTATTTGTGATTTTAATCAAATATTTATGTTTTCATGGATATTATTTCTAATGCCCTTAACTCAACGATTATATTTTACTCATGGATATCATTCATTATTTACATGGTGTCATAATGTTGTAGGTTTTCAATGGCAGTTCACATGGATTCATAGGCTCCTTGGAGTATCAAACATATCACTTACATCCTTCAAAATTTTTAGTGACCTATGTAATCAATTTATTATAATTATTAAAGTGAATTGACCCAGTCATAATTTTAATCAAAATTAATAGGTGAATGTGTTGATGAAGACTCATTTTATTATAAAATGAAATCCCTATTTTGTGACCTCTATTACTCTATGAGTTCATTTGGTTATTGTGTGTCTTCCTTTGGATTTAAATATTTAAGTGTGAATTATAGTAAACATAAATGATTTAAAATTTCAATATATCCATGGAGATCATTTTGGTAATGCTGAGAACAAAATGACACTTTGAGAGTATAAGATTCGTGAGTCATTATAATCATATGAGGAAATATGTTGAAGTAAAAAGGAATATTAAAATAGTGAAAATAAGCAACAAATCCACCCACTTCAAACAAATACCTTTCAAAGTAGGGAGTGCTCCATGACTTCATGGCCTAGAGATTATGAGAGACTACCACATATATTTATATGAGTGACATGATAAATTCAAGAGAGGATGATGACTTAGAATCTATGTTGCATAACATTTTTCCACATAACTATGAAATATGTGAAGGTGAAAAGTGGGGAATTGAGGAAATATAAAGTGAAGAACTAATGTTTCAATAGATTTGTGGATTGTGATAAATGCATTTTAAATCATAAGGCACTTTGATATTATGATTATTAATTACTATGGAGTATCCAATCCAAGTGGATGCATTAAAATGAAACAATGATGCAAACTTGGGATTCAATCCAAGACACGTTACATAAGATTTTTTCATGTGGCCATGAAAAATGTAAAGTAAAAAGATATGAAAGCTAAGAGAAAATATAGTGAAAAGGATAAGTTGATGGATTTATGCACAAAAAACAAAGTGATTATAAATCTATAGTAAATTAATGCCCCACAAACCTTACACAATCAAAGGTTATCATGTGTTTCTCTCCAAGTGAACATAGTGCAGGTCAAAGTGGAAAAATAGATTCAAATATTAGAAAAGGTCACATTGTAAAGATTTAAACAGGTGGCCATAAAATATATAAAGTGAAATAATCATGTGAACAAAAAAATATAAAATATATTTAATAATGTCATGCATCTAAGTAGTCCATAAGGGTCAATTGAAAGTAAAATAATTATAGAGAATTGATTTTGTGCTAATAATTAGAGTTATACAACTATGATTTGAGCCCTATTTATTGCAATGGGAATATCTCAACAAGATCTATATAATGGTATTAAATTTGGGGGTGATTGATGCATATTCATAGCCTTGTTCACACTTGAATTTCATACCTCTGTTATTTTTCATTGTGTGATAACAACACAGTAGATGACTCGATTAATATGGGTCAATCTATAACTTAATAAATATTTTTTTCCCTTCAAGATGAAGTGTTCATATTGTGAATAATTTTTAGAATGAAGTGTCACTCCATTGATCAGTTAAATTAGAATAGGAATTTGGTGCATAGTAGGTTGCAAAGGCTACCATGTGTCACAATTTTTCCCACTATGAAATTATGAGTGATCACTACATTCTAATATAAGATTGGTGATTGGTTCCCATTGGAAGAATTGAGATTTTGTGCCAAGTGTCATGATATTAGGTTCTTTTTCCCCATCCTCTTGATTTCATTCTACCTACACATGGTTCACTTGGGCATTATATTATTTCTCAAAGTTATTTTTTCATTTATTTCAATATTAAATTTTCAATGTGAATAGATTTTCTTAGGTAAATTTTTGTGTTTTATGAAATTATAGGTGGCCAAAAACAACTTATCCTTTAATTAACCTAAGATTTACAACCACTTGCCACTTGATGCCCATGAAGTTTATTGAGTAATCTATGGTTCCATAATGAAAGTTTGAGATTGGTTGAGTGTGTGATGCATTTTATTGCAAACAATTTTTCTCTCCTTTATCCTTAATGTGAATTATTCTATAATGATAGTTAAGCATGATTATTTTCTTTTAAAGGACCTTATTCTATTATGAGAGGAGGAAAATGATAAATAGGAGTAAGTATTTTATTCATCCAGTTCTTTTAGTCTATGGAGACAACTTATTTTCAAGGTCTTAATATATCTAAGATTTATGTTTGTATTTGGAAAAACATCACATGACTCTATGAGTGCCATGTTTTAGAAATATGGAAAAGTCCTGCAATTGGTCAAAGTTTTTAAATGCTGAAATTATCATTTGGTTATGAAGCTATGAGGTTTGATGTGTAATCATGTTGATTAATGGAGCTATAAAAATTAGTGTGAAGTTTTACTGTAATTTGTTTTAATAAATGTTGTCAATGTTTTTTAGTGGTCTGTAATGCATCATATTTATTGTTTAACCCTAAAATTTAAAAATGTGGGTATAGGGTTAAGAACATAGAAATAACCTAAGCATAAACTAACCTAGAAATAGAAATGTGGGTATGTTGGTGATAAACTAATCTATATCAGGCCAATTAATTACAAACTCAGATAAATGAATATTATGAATTATAAAATTGAGATATGATAAATATAGAAAGTACCCAATTTAAAAGATGTACAATTGATTTGAACACCAAATAGAAATAATAATTAGTTGGGTTTACTATGTGCAAGTAGATTTGGGGTTGATACATGCATAAGTGTGCAATATCAAGATCTTGGAATAATTTTAAAATTATATAAATAATGTTTCTTGAGATACAAACACTACCATCAAAATTGGGACACTATTTTCGATGCTACCATCTGAATTACAACATTATTATCTTGTAAAATATATCCACTAGATCTTGATGCAATAAAATTCATTATTATAGGTTTTTTTTCACCTTTATGATGATATCTATAGATTTGGAATATAATATGTCACTCTCTTCATATTGATCAAACACAAGATCTTCACCCTTCGTCACCCTTAAAATGAGTTTTGCATAAAAAATGAGTTTTTGGGCTCATAGTGATAAGCTGATCTCAAATATACATCTATTGATGAACATTTCTTATATACCTAATACTCTAATGATTATCTTAAACTTATGTATTTCTCCCCTATGTGTCAGTGTGTGTGTGAATAATGGTGTAATATGCTATATGTAGATGCATGTAATGATATAGCTTCTAACTTGAAAAATACCACTCACGGGTTGTTATTTGGATGCTTCAGACCTTTAGTATGACTACTCCTATGAATGATACAAAAATAGGGATGAATAGGGTAGACTAACTTAGTTTTGTGATTGATTTAATGAGTCTTGTTAGGTGCTTTCTCTATATTTTCTAGATGAAAAATGAGAAGTCTCATACTTGTATTTATACCACACCTTTTGAAAATATATCATGGTAGGGTTAAATAAGATAAATAGGTTAACCCATAGGTTTCAAATAGTTTGAAATTTAGAAGAATTTTGAGTATTAGACACTAAATAAGGATCTAGACACTAGCATCAATACTAGTGTCCCTCTATGGTTAGTAGTATCTAGAAGGCTAGAAAATAGGTATGGATATGTAAATGACAAAGAAGGATATTTATCAAATTTTGAGTTTTTTGTAATGTAAAAGTTGTCTAGGTCATCAGAATGATATGGGTTAGACTATAATATAATAATTTAGGCATAATGAGATGGTAAATGAGAGCCTTTTGGTTGTAGGAAGGTCCAAATCTGAAGGTTAAAGACCTGATTGGTATTTATCAATGTACAAGACTGAGATGCTATAAATATTTAGCCCACCAAAAAAAATTACACCATTACAAGGGATTTGTATTATTATCTAATTTAATAATCTATTGTTTTTAATTTTTTTTTATCTTTTCAATTGTAATGGATATGTATTGTGGATGAAGTGATTTAACATAGCCAATACACATTACCAAAAAAATTAGTATTGTTATGAGGTGTTGTTTGATTCATTATTTCATCTAAAATTATCCTCATCTAATGAATAGTAATTGTTTTTAGTGGTTTTTGTGTGTTCCTAGCTATTGAAAATTTTGGTTACATTAGTTTTCTATTATTATTTTCATTATGTACTACTATAGTAGTGGCTTCATTCAAAATTGGTCCATACACTTTTCCACAAAAATAAGCACTATTTTTGGGGGTTTCAATTAATGTCTAATTTGAAGATCTATGGTTTTTATTTTTTCCCTCAGTTCAATTATAATTTATGTGCATTGTGTATGTGTTGATTCAGTCTAGCCTATCCACTTTGATAATAAAATTGACACCACTGCTAGGAAATTTATCCCGTATACACATTGATTAAAATTAATAACTTAGATCTTAGGTATATGAATCATATTTGAGCAAATTTTTGATGTATTGGTGACCCATTTGAGGTTGAGAACTAGACGACCTTATAAATTTGTTAAGTTTTAGCTTAATTTTGAGTACTTGTAGCATATTTCTCATTTGTGCCTTGATATTTTTCAAGCCAGAGGACCCTTTTTCCCTTGAAATTATATCTTACTAAATAGTTAAAAATATGCATCAAAAGGGAATAAATTTTGGAAGCTTGTGTAGATACAAGATAACTCTTCTCATTATGAAATCGATTGCCTTAATTCTAATAATATTGCTTATGCTAATTTGAATAGTGATAAAATAATTCTAATTCAAGATTCAAGTGAAGGTTTTTAATATAATTTTGATTGTTTTATCATTTAATAAAGCAATCAATCCTAGAAATAAATCCCCATCCAATTTTGGTATTGTTCTTAGGTTTAAATTCCCTAAAAAGGACTTTATCCTAGTCTCTTTTCCCTTCCTTGAGAGGAAGATATTATCTTAGTCCTGTCCCTTATTCAAAGATTCAACTTTTGAGACGAAGATCCTTGATCATAACACTCAGAATATTGCCCAAATATCTATGCCTTTAAATTAGACATTCCCTCGAGATCAATACAACCTTGTCATAATGTTGAACCAACCAAGTGCTAGTAATAGACTTGGAAATAACATTGATAATCCAAATCAGAATGCAAAAAATCCTTGTCTTTTGCTTGGATTAGATAAATATTGTGAGGCCTAATGAATCTATGTGCTTGATTAAATAATATGAAGCCTTTCATTCCAAGGATGGCTTCTATCTCAAAGACAAAGGTCCATATAATATGAGGTAAGCCTATGCCCTATAAATTCATATTGAACCCTAGTATGTATTCAATGAATAAGTCCGAGTGTGGATGAGAAGTTGGATAAATTTATGGGGGTTTTGAAGGATTTGTCTTTTAGAGTGGACTATAATGATTTTTTTTCATATAATATAAAATAAATAATAAATTTAGGATCAAACACATAATTAGGAAATAGGATCAAAAAGTGATAAATTATATGATAATGGAAAAATTCCATTCGTAAGAATGTTAATAAAGAAACACTTGGCATACTTACTACTAGTGTCGATGAGGTTAATGAAATTAGAGAGTTGGAATGGTATGAAGAGTGTTTTATGCCTCACCCTTATTTTTTTGTTGTCGGATTTTTTTCCAACATTGATAATGATGTTTATAGTGATTTGGAAAGTAATGAGTGTGTATAAATGTTTGATTTTAGTGAATATTTATTCTAACATGGCAAAACCTGTGAGATTCTTACACATGATTTTGAGTATTTATGGTATAAAATGATTTGAAAATTATAATGGAAAGAGACTATCTAATGAAGATATTTAGTATTTAACAAATGATGTGAAGTATAAATTAAAACTTGATTATAATTTTAGAGCATGAAAATAAAAGATAAAAAGTGAAAGTAAAATCTACCAGAGATTGTTTTGCTAAGAAAAGTGAACATAGAAATAAAGAGCTAGTTGGTGTTTTGAAAAAGAAGATTACTCCACCATAGCTAGCTATGTAGAAAAAGTTTATGCAAAACATTAAAGGTAGAATTCACTTTCTCACAAGTGTTTCTAAATACACATCCTCTTATAAGATTCCAACTAAAAATAAGATGAAAAAGTTGAATATACACATACTATCCCAAATAAGGTTGTCCTATCTCTACCTTATAATATAGGACATTCCTTAGTGCAAGCTTTAGATTCATACATCCATGATGAAAATAATACTACTTTTATTCCAAACATCCCATGCCAAAATATTATTTATGATATGGCTTTAGTATTAAGCCAATTAAAAATTACTATCTCTATTATTAAAATGCTTAGAATTACAAAGTATAGGAATAAATTTTTCACTTACCTTGGTTCTCAAAATTATGTTATTTTACCCAACCCTACTATAAAAGTGAAAGAGGTGGATGAAGAGGAAGAGGAAACACCTAAAATGTATTTAGGGATGTCATTAATATAAATGAAATTAGACGTTGAACCATTTTACACTATTTTTCTAATAAATGGATGGATGGTATATAATTATAGTTAGATTTTAGAGCTATATGTAACATTATGTCTCTTGTTATAAATGAGTTGAATTTGAGGATTTCCAAAGTGTATGGAAAATGTTATGCTATGTATTCATGTGAATATTGGTGGTGTGATTGTAAAATATTTAGTGGTTCAAGTTAATTCTTATCCCAAAAAAATTATCACCATGGATGTTGTAGTTATGGATTATCATCCTAAGTGGGGGATGTTAATGTCATGAAAGTGTGTTTCTTCAATTAGAGGTAGTGTTTAGATGGATATGTCATATTCCACCATCTTGATAGAAGGAAAGAAAGTAAATATCTATAGAGAGATTTTTTTTATGAATTTCATAGAATATAATTAAAGATCATTGAATAAATTATTATACGTTGATGTGGATATATAAAATTTTGTAGGAAACACTATTTATTTATAATTATATTGATTCTTATTGTTTCCTGTAAGTTTATAATATGAGTTTATATGTTTTTTTGAGTATGTTTTTTATGGAGCTTGTTCCCCTCTTTTTATGGAGTTTGTTCTAGAGAGGGGACATGAGCAGATGTTTTATTATGATCTTTGTAAGGTCCATCTTTAAAATTTGCATATAAATTATATTTAGATTGCATACATAATGTGGTGAAATATGAAGCCTTGATTTTGGGTCATAATTTTCATCTCAAAGTCTAATAAAAAGAATCTCATTGTGAAAGGTGACTCAAAATTAATGGTGCAATAGGTAAGAAAGGTATACAAAACAAAGAATGAAAGAATAAAATAGTATATCAATTTATTTTGGGATTCATTTGAGTGATTTGACTTATTTAATATCATCACATTGAAAGGTCACTAAATTCTATTCAAAATTAGTTGGTTGTGCATGCATGTCTTTATCAAAATGATGTAGTTGCACCCTTTTGCAAGTATGATGTGTATATTCTTGTGATACATTTAATACTAAATAACATTAATAAATTATAGGGGTTAAAAGTGATAATCAAATTGATAATTTTATGAATAGTAAAATATACTTTGAAGATCAATTGATTGATTTAGAGCCTTATGTTAAAACACAAGAAGGTAAATAGGTTCTATTAGGACAAGAAGTGATTCCATTGAATAATAAAAAAAATTCAAGAGGTTTGGTGACTCTTGAAAGAGAATTCATACCATTGATGAAATTAAAGAGAAAACTACATATCAATCTTGATAGTCACTACTCCTAGATTAATATTCATTGGTAAATTCTTAAGGGAAAATGAAGTTAAATAATTTGACAAGATGCTAAGTAAAAATAAAGATTGCCTTGAATGGTCATATAATGATTTGAAATAATATAGAGAGGATTTTTTTCATCATGCAGTCCATTTTCAACCCAATACAAAAACACATTAGGCAAAAATAGAGACTCATCAATTCTACTTTAGAAACAAAGATGGAAAGTGAATTGAGAAAACTAAAAGAGGGGGGAATTATCTAGTCCATGAGATTTTCTCAGTGGGTTGAAAACCTTATTTTGGTTAGAAATAAGAATGATGATGTATATTTATGTGTGGAAATTAGGAATTTGAGTAAAATATATTTAAAATACAACTATCTATTACCCAAAATGAATCATTTATTATACAAGTGGATTGGATCAAAGTTGAGGTCTATGCTAGATTGATTTTTTTTATGTATATAATCAAGCTATGAAATAATATAAGGGACACAAAATAATGTTCATAATACCTTGCATAACTTATATGTATATGAAAATAGATCTAGGTTCATGAATACTGGAGTGGCATTTTAAGAAGCTATGAAATAAACATTTGCATGTTTGATTGATGAGATTATGGTTGTTTATCAAGATGACATCATTATTTTTCAAATAAAATATTAGACCATTTGGATAACCTTGAAAATGATTTATAGAGGTGTAGGGAGTATATAATGTCTCTCAATCCTCAAAAATGCATTTTTGTTGTGAAAAAGGGAAAATCTTGGGTTACATTATTTTGAAAGGAGTTACGATTGATCCAGAAAGAGTGAAATCTATATACAACATCCCCATTTCATGATCCAAGAAAGGTATTCAATCTTTTTTGGGGAAAATTATTTTTGATTGATGTTATTTTAATATTTTGTAGAGATCACAATCTTAATTATGAGAATGTTGAAGAAATATCAGATAGTCATGTGGACTATTGAAGCTAAAAATTGATTCAGTAAAATTAAATAATCTCTCAAGCAAGCCCATTTTGTCAAAAGTATGGATTATAATAAAGAGTTTTAGATCTTTTTCTTTGCTTCCCTACATAAAATGGTTATTGTTATTCTACAAAATAATTCAAAGGAAGATAACTAACACATAGCATTTTATAACAAATAATTACAACACACTGAGCTTAAGTACACTATTATGGAGAAGTAGGTGTATGCACTTGTCAATGCTGTGAAAGCTTTTAGATCATACATTATGATTTCCATAATTAAATAATTTTTACCACACTAAGAATATCTTAACTCAAATTGAGATGTTAGGTAAAATATGTATGTGGGTTAAAAAATAGGAGTGTGATATTGAAGTACACACTACTAATTTTGTGAGAGGATAGGTATTAGCCATATCGATGGAAAAATAAAATATTGATGTTGCTAAAGTAAACATGTCATAAAGGTAGGTTACTATAGATAATGATGAATTGAGTAAGTCATTTTAGTAATAAGATAATATATACCAATTAATTTTTTTTATTTTCCCTCTCAATTTGAATAAGTCACGACAAGTAAATATTTATCTAGCTTACCAAAAGTACGTGTTAAATGAAAAGGGGTTAACTTAGAGAAATCATGAAGGTGTTCTTATGAGGTGTGTTAGCAAGGATGAAACATTGAATATGATAAAAGAGTTTCAATATGGGTTGTGTGGATGTCTTACATAACAAACGTTACAATACATAAAATTATTAGATTTAGTTATTGGTGGCCTTTGATTTTTAAAGACATTGTTAGAATGGTGAGGAAATTTGACACATGCTAGTGATTTTTCATAAGAATAAAAGAGTCCTAAGCTCTCCTTCTCATGATTGTGATCATAAAGGCTCCATTTAAGCAATGGGGAATTGATTTTATTGGTGAAATTAGTGTTAAAATTTAGTAGTGGCCATAGGTGTAACTTGGTAGTCACTGACTATTTTTTAAAATGGGTAGAGATAGTCCATATGAATAATACAACTCACAAAGAATTAATGGATTTTTTATATAATAACATTATTACAAGGTTTGGGGTTCCTATAAAAATTATTATTGATAATGCTATGCATATTAGAGCAATATTTTGTAGGAAAAATGATTTTTTGGGGTATTAATCTAGTTTATTCTTCAAATTACTATCCTAAAGAAAATAGACAAATTGAGTCCAATAATAAAAAATTGATCTGGATTATGAAAAATACTCTTAAAATAAATAAGATATAGTGGGAAGAGAAGTTGAGGTTTAATATATGGGAAGATAAAATAACCCTAAAAAGTCTACAAGTAAAATTCCATTTGAATTGGTGTATAACACGAATGCTACATTACCTGCTAACTTGGAGTTACCCACATTTCATTTTTTTGTAAGAGATAGATGAGGAATAAATTTATCCACATGATAATAAAATAAATAATATTATTGAATTGGATGAACTTTGAAGGTAGTCACATGAGAAATGCCTAAAATTTCAAGAAAAAATGAAGATGATTTTTAATAAAAAGGAAACAATGAGGGATTTTGAGTTGGGTGATCTAGTAGTTTTTGGGACAATAGGTATGAGGAAAAGGGTAAGAATGGAATATTTGATTCATTGTGAATAATAAATTATGAAATTGACATTATAATTAAGGAAAACATGGATTTTCTCAAATATTTGCATGGTGAAGTGTTCGAATTCCCTATCAATGGTTTGCTTATCAAACATTTTCTCAATTGATGGCTATACTAGAATACCAAGTAAAAATTATATAAACATGTGTTTTTTATTTTACTTTCATATTTTAATTCTTTGTTTGAATAAGTGATGTAGTATCACAATAGTGGGAAGCTTAAAAAGATATCAATTTTGTTTGGCCTAATTTTAACTGGAGGATTCAGGGCAATTTTGAGCACTGATTCCCAAGGTAGTGGTCAATTTTACCAGGATAATTATGGAATCTTTGGATACCCATAGGGGGTATACATCCCAAAGTTAGAGATAAAAATTTCCCATTAAAATTTTCAATCCTTGTGTTTAAAAGTTAAACAAATATTTCAAATTTTGAGAAGTGTTTTGGTCAATACCATGGAGTTGTCTATGATTTTCATCAAATATTTGTGTTCACCTAGATATGATTTCTGATGCCTTTATCTTAAATATTATCATTTTCTCTTAGTCATGGTTTATGGTTTCCATGAGGAAAAATATTTGTATATCTTCAATGGAGGTTCACATGGATTTTTCTTTTTAGTCATAAACATATCACTTGTGGACTTAATAAAGATCAGTGACCTATGTAATCACTTTATTACATTTGTTGAACCAAGCAAACCTAGTCACCATTTTAACAAAAATTAATATGTGTATGTGTACATGAAGGAATTTTTTAATGGAAAAGTGAAATATATATTTCATGAACTCCATTACTCAGTGAGTTTATTTGGATACAACATGTATTTTTTTTTGGCAGTAAAGATTTGAGTCTGGATACCAATAAACATAAAGTAGCATTGAAAAGTTCATTACATCCATGGAGATCATAATGGAAACCTTGAGAAAAAAAGGAAACTCCAAAAATATGTGACCTTGTGACTTGATATAATTATCACATGGAAAAAGTAAAAATAAATATAAAACAAAATGAAAAGGTGTAATGGGTCCACACACTTCAAATAAAGACCTTTTAAATAATGAAGCACTTTATGAATTTGTGGAATAGAGATAAAAAGATACTACCATGTGTATTGATCTTGTTCGTATGATAAATTTAAGAGATAATTATGTAGTTGTGATATATGTGAAGGTGGAAAGTGTGGACTTTTAAATATTTTTAAGACCCAATGTTTCAATAGATCTGTAGGTTATGGTAAATGCATTTGAAATCATAAGGAAAACAAACCCTATGAATACAAATCAATGAGGACTTGACACATTTTTTGATCCAAGTGGATAAAGTAAAGTGAGATAATTATGATGATATTAAACTTAGGTGAGGACACATTACACAAGATGTTTTTGCATGGCCATGATAAATGTAAAGTAAAAAGTTATGAAATCCATGGAACATATAGTGAAAATTATAATTTCATGGATTGATGTATAATGAAAAAAAGGTATTCTAAGCTTGAGGCACTCAGTGACCCCATGAATATGACATAATCAGAGGTTTCCACATGTGTCTCTCCAAGTGGACATAATAAAGGTCAAAGAGGAAATACCCAAAGTTCAATTAAGGTAACATTGTGTAGATTTAAACATGTGGCCAAAACATATATAAAGTGAACATGGTACATGAGATATAAAATATAAAAGTGATTTAGGAATTCCATGAGTCTACATAATTTGTAGGGGATACTTGAAAAACAAATTGTATAGAGTTAGTTTTATGCCCATAACTAGAGTTGTACAACTCTAGTTTTTTCCCTATTCATTTCATTGGAAAGATATTGAAAAAGGATATGCAACGATCTCAAATTTTGGGTAAAATAAAATATATTAATATACATGTTCATAATTAAATATCTCATATATATTTCCCTTCATGGTAAAATAATAATGCATATGTAACTCAATTGATTTGGATTAATCTAGAAATTGATAAATAAATGTTCTCCTTCAAGATGAATCATAAACAATGTGATTTTTTTTAGAATGAGTTCTCACTTCATTGATAAATTCAATTAGAATGGGAATTAGGTGTATGGTAAGTTTAAAAGGCTACCAAGTGTGATAAATTTCTCCACTATGAAATTATGAGTGATCCCTCCACTCTACTATGGACTTGGTGATTGGTTCTAATATGAAGGATTGATATTTTGTACAAAGTATCATTGTGCCTAATTATAGTTTACAATCATATTAATTTATTTATACCATACATACGTCACTTGGTAATTCATGTTATTTATCAGAATGATTTTTTTATTACTTTCAAGCTAAAATTTAAACTATGAATGGCTTGTTTTTAGGAAAATTTTATATTATCTCCAGTTGTACATGATCATAAATGGATTATAATTTAATTAACCTAATGTATGTTTCCATTTTCCACTTGATTCCCCATGTATTTTCCTAAGTAATTTATGTTTGCATAGTGAAGGCCTAGGATTGGTTGAGTGCATGACGTTTTCTATTGTGGACAATTATTCTCTCCTCTACCTTTGATATGAATTTATTTGGAATTTTATTAAGGCATGTTTATTTTCAAGATTCAAACCTTCTTCATTTATGAAAGGAAGAAAATGATAAATAGGATAAATTATTTCTTTATCCATGTCTTTTGGGTGATGGATCAAACTTTTGGTTTGTGAGGTCCTAGTCTATCTATATATTTGTAGATGGTTAAAGTTTATATGTGTTGAAATTTTAATTTGGTATTGAAGCTATGAGGTCTTATGTGTAATCATGTTAATTAATGGAGTTGTAAAAATCAATGAGCAGTTTAGTGTTGTTTATTTTAACAAATCTCACCATTGATTTATTTTTAATGGTTTATTATGCATCATTGTGATAAATAATAAGATTTATGTATGATGTATTGTTATATGTTTGAGTCAAGAAATAATTTGTAGAAATTATGTAAATTTTTGTGTCTCTTTTGGTTATCATTAATCTATTCATTTGAGCTCTAAGAAATAATAACCCAATGGAAGGAAGTCATTGTTCATAGTTGACTAATTATTTTAATATTTTATAGAAATTTATCTTATGAGATCTCATTTTTATTACTTTGCATACTGTATATAGGTCTCTCTTATTATTAATTATGGTTCATGTTTGTTATGTCAACATTGTGTCTGTGTCTAAATCTATAGAATACTGAGAATGCAAGTAATAAATACCCTTATTCACATCTATCATATTACAATATTTTTTACATTTTGAGTAGTTTTTGGTCATTTAAATAGTGATAGTTAATAGGGTAAATGATCATTTTGGCCAAGCCCACCATATATATTTATGATACTTGAAGTTGATTATGAATTTCGTTTGCATTCAATATATTTATGTATTCTCCCCTTTGTCTCACAGATCAATGAGAGTAGAGAGTAGGCCACCTCTCATAAATGTTGTGTTAGGCTATGTATACCTTTTGAAGATAAATAATTGGAACCAAAATAAAATAACCAAGTCAACATTTTATTTATTTTCTTAAGTTCATTTGGAAGTGCAAACTAAAGCTCTAATATTATTCATAATGAGTGAATCATTAAACCTCATTTGATACTTGTTACTATTTAAAAACCATTAATTATGGTTCTTAATAAATTTTTGTGTATAACAACACTATTTAGCGTAAGAGCTATTAGATCTTAGATTCTTAAAATTTCATCTTTGACACCTACTCTACATAATCATACAAGTCCCAAGTTTGATTTACCCTCTCTTGATATGGATCACATCCAAGCATCTAATTCATCATGACATATTATTATGCATGATTCTCAAAAAATATTATGGTGGCTCCTTGAGCCTAATCTTCACATATCTCTCTTTGGAATGGTGATTTTAGTTACTACACATCTCATGACTAAATTTCTATAATTTAAGTGACACATCTAAATCCTATAACCTAAGAATTTATAATATTTAGAATTAGTTAGATTAGTATACATAGCTTATTTTCATCTATATGTTTTATCTTTCATGTGATTTTTGCATTTAAGTTTTATTGCATTATTCATCTATTTTATAGATTTTACATCCTGACACTTGCCTTCTATTTTTCCTTGACATTCTTATAACCACTTGGTATTCATTGCTTACTATGTTGCATTGGCCCTTACCCCTTGATTGATGATCCCATTATAAAAAATTTAAAATATTTCTCGATGATGTCAACATATTTATATATAGACATTATTTCCTTACATGCATTGGGTTTTGAGGGAAGTTATAGGTTGTTTGGAATATTCCTCTTATTTTTATTATTTAATTGCACCATTTGGTATGTCTATTTGAATTGATTTATTGATTGTACCCCTTATATTTTATTTTGATTCATTGAGTTTTGATTGCATGTACTTGAATGTGATATTTGGTATTTTATTTGCATGATATTCTTATAAAATATTCCAAAAATGTAAAAAATAAAATAAAATAAAAAAGTCACAAAACTGAATTATCGATGTATGTATGTCATGCTTATTTTTATATGATAGATGTTTATTAGATACATGTTATGCATGTGTATATCATGGTATTTTTTGAGTGGGTTTGATGTGGGATATGTAGGTTTCATATAATCATAGACTTTCATATGCTATATGGATACTTATTTCCCACAACCTAGGGGACATGATCACATTTGTGGTATTACCTACCTTAGGGGCATCTTTATACAATAAATTTTATGGTGATATCTTTATTGATTTCAATTTATCATATTTTGTCATTAATATTATGGTATTTACTTTTTTATACTTTGTATTTGATTATGTTTTACTTTGTTGCACATATATGCATGTATGTGCTTGAGTGTCTTTTCTTGTATTGTCCTTGTCCATAAAGGATCCTCAAGTTATCATGTCATTATTTTGTCATCATGTCTTGTGAGTAATTTTTCCTTGTGTGATGATTTCCTATATGTAGTTACATACTTGTATGCAATTATTGTGATATACTATGTGATATTATATGATTACTTCCACAATTCATATCATGATTAATTTATTTGGTGTCATGGTATTTAGCACTTAAATTACTACTTGTGGTATTAATATGTTTGGTGCCTATGTTTCTATGGTCTTTACCATGCATCTATGGATGCGCACTACTTGTTTGTATTTCTCATTGATTTATCTAGACATACTAGGTGGACAATTGAAAAAATGAGGGAATGTTATTTATCCCTATCTATTTTACTTATCTTTTGATTAATTTAATCTAAATAATGTAAAACTAGGGATAGTTTAGATTATTAAAAATATATAACTAATACCCTAATCTAAATTAAGAAATGGATAGATAAATATTGCACTTAAATTATTTGAAATTGAAAAATTAATAGTATAGAGAAGTACTCAAATTATTTATGTATTCTTCTACTCATAAAATTTGACACTCCTAAAAATATTCTTTATATGCTCTATCACTACTCAAATCAAAAGTAAATGTTTAAAATTTTCCTAGACATTGTCGGTAATAAACCTATGGTGATGCCTCTAATTTCTATGCCTCAGAACACTATGCATGCATGCCATTTTAGATGTTATTTATGTACATGCTCACCTTTAGTATTTTTCACTTATCTATTTTTTGTTCTCCTTCATTTAAACCCTAATATTAGTTCTAACCATAATATGAACCTTGAAAAAGGGGTTAATATTTTGGGTTAGATATCCCTAACCACTCCCTACTGAGTGATTTAGTATTGCATACATTATAATACTTTGAAAATGGTTCAAACCATAAATTTTATCCTTAATATGTGTGTTTGTGGACCATTGTAATCAATCTAGAATACAATTTAATGTTTGGATTTTGAAACTTTTCACTATGTAACTTTGAAATGTGTGTGTATTCAAATTATGTTTTAGGGATTCTCCTTTGAGTGGTTTTAAAATTTATATACCTCTATGATAATGTATCAATAGAGTGCTACATGGTTTTTCAATGTGTTCAAATGATACTCCATGTGATGTTTATGTCATACCATTGTGTCTAAATGAGTACAAACTTAGGATATATTTGTATTTATAGTTGTATTTGATATTTCTTGATATGACTAGCCCATGATACATGTCTAGGCTAACCTAATAGATACTTCAA
This sequence comes from Torreya grandis, assembly GCA_037957365.1. Classification (NCBI taxonomy): domain Eukaryota; kingdom Viridiplantae; phylum Streptophyta; class Pinopsida; order Cupressales; family Taxaceae; genus Torreya; species Torreya grandis. The sequence goes on along the minus strand of JARHVA010001556.1, from coordinate 188,594 downwards.
AATTTGGAAAATATCCATTAAATGTCCCTCGACATTGTCGACAAAGGTAGACACCTAAAATATACCACAACTAACCAACTATTTTTGGTACTATCTTGGGAGTGAAAATTAGCGATTTTAAATATAAATAAGGTTTGTGTAGAATAATATAAGGTTTGTGTACAAATTAAATTGATCCTGAATAGTGTATATGGTAAACAAAATTGTCTTAGACAAGAAGTTGGTAGACAAACAAAAGGAAAGTTTACACAAGAGTAAAATGTGTATAAAATGTCCAATTATGTCAAAGTTTGCCAAATTTGATGTTTCTAAACTTTATAATACCACATTTAGGTGTATATAGATCCCCTCTTTTAATATACTATTGGAGAAGCTCAATTTAAATTATGAAAGAATAATTTTGATACTTGTAATAACCACACTTGGTGTTAATATTTATGCCTCAAGTGTCCCATTTTATCCATGCACAACTTGAAAAAAAAAAATATAAATCAATGCCTTCTCAAGATAAACATATGAAATAATCTATATTATCAAACCATTTTAAATTAAAATTCCAAGGAATGGATACACTTGAGGATACATGAACCATGCCTCCACATGTTAAACTTGTTTGGAGAATGCCATAGGATGATTATGACCCAAGGAGATACAAATTAAAAAATCATGAAATGATGAGTTTGAATGCCTCAATAAATATTGGAGGAATGATAAAAGTTGAGCACCATAGAAACATTAACTACACTACTCTAAATACCATCACAATTCTTTTTTAGAACCCCATAAACAAGTTTGTTTGCAAATATAGAACTTCAAAACTAGGTTTGTATGTAAAGGTATAACCTATAAACTAGGTTTGTATGTAAAATTGGAACCCCAAAATAGGTTCTTATGTAAAGGTGGAACCCCAAAACTAGGTTTGTATGTAAAAAAATCAATCACTATTGATTACATAGTACCATCGATCCTCTATACAAAAATATAGAATTATTTGCATGAAAAATAATCATGCCCCAAATATAACCCAACTATACCTCAAAGTGATTTAAAATTATCATATAATGCCCTAACTTTTCATCATAATCCTATAGAATTCCCCACATATGCCTCAAATTTTCCCAATATTATCCTTCCAAATCACATAATTTGACCCATTCTACTCAATTTATTCCATCCAAATCACATAATCTGACCTACAATGTGAACTATCTCTATGTCATGGCATTAAAATTTTAGAATATCCCACTATATTTACCCTTTTAATATTAGGGATGAATATTATGAACCACTCATATAAAAATAAATATTTATGCACATCATGTGTTATATATAAAAATATAATATTGTAAACTATGTATACAAACATGATAAGATATGTAATTATAGAAATGTTGGATCATTCAAGAATGTATGTAACATGTAACTCAAGTCAATGGGCATATAAATGTCAATTTCTAGTATATATATCAGTTAAACATGTAGTGATAAGAATCACAATAGATGTATGATATAAATCATGGCATCACACAAAATATAATTACATGTGATAGAATTCATGACAACTCATTATGATAGTCATATATATAACCATACAAACATATACACACAATATCATGATTAAAGAACACACAAGCACATAAGACATGACACAACTCTAAACCAACATGTAGATGATCCAATGTCACATACTGAATCATGATGTGGTAAGACAAAATCAACTCACTCATAGAAAATGTATTTTATCACACATAAATGATCACACAATGTCATAAACATAAATATCTAGCATGTAAAAAATAATTAATGTTAGTCTTCATAATCAATCAATGTCATCATCTAATATAATAAAACACTATATCCATAAGAAACAACCCTCTATAAATTATGAGCAAAATAAATTCATGTGAAATAATATACTATGATAAATGGACCAGTATAGAAAGATATAATGTGATAAGTGTGCGAATATGACCTTAACATATACATGCATATCATATAGAAAGGTTTCCCTTTGGTGTAAATAATGTCACATAGTTATATGTCCATGTATCACATGTAGCCTTTATGTCTTTCATCCCACTCATATATTTCATGAACATCATTTGCATAGAAAATGTATATGTAATTCACCATGTGTATGATGAATAAAATTAGTAATCTATGTGTACTAATAAATCATGTAATGCATATGTCCTAGTTTTGTATTTTTAGAATATTTGTTTTTTTAAATATTAAGCTGAATTATGTTCTAGTTAACCTATTATCCTATTAATGGGATGCTCATGTGCAGGTCCTAGATTGATTGGTGTGAATTTTATATGCCATGAGTGATGAGTAACATATATACCATTGTATGAATTGGATAAATAATCATGCAAGTTTAAAATTTCCATCATTGTCATTGTAGTCAACATGATCAACCTTAATTTCCTAGTTCTTATGAAATTATCTTAATCTTTTTATTAGTTTTTGTAACTAAATCACTAGTAGGTGTACTAACATCATCGATCCCAAGAGTGATGTAATCAATTAATTATTTTTATTATGTATCAGCCTAAATAATCTATTATTTTTATGTTTTTGGAAGCACAATGACTGGGGGGTGAATTAGTCTTCAAAACTTTTACAATCTTTACCTTATCATTCATGAATTGTCAACAATATAGTAAGCTAGAAACACATGAACATAACACACAAAACACTTATTTGAGTGGGAAAAACTTAAGGTAAATAAAAATCACTAATTATGAAAATGGACTACTAACCTATAAGTCAAACATAAATATTTAGTGAAGCACAAACTTCACTTGGAGCACTAACCCTAATTAGTCAAGCACCAACAACTAAGATTTAGCAAGCACCCATTTGTAAGGAGGCACCAACCCCCTAGATGAATCGTCACCAACTCAGCCACCTCAAAAATTTGATCACCTTCATAACCCTTTATTTATCATACAAAAAATGACGATCTTCATCTTCAGCTCTCCTGACACACCTTCCCTTCTCAAACTGTTCTCTAACCTTCTTCACTCAATTAACTATCTTCTTTACTTGGTTAGGTCAAATGACCTTGATAATAATCTATAGTACCCCTATTATATCTTCATGATAGTTTATTTTTACAATCATAATGGTCTACAAGACATTTTTCAACCCTTAAAAGTTATATATCATTCACTTCAACACTCATACAATTACTCTTAACAATTAGGCAGATTAGGCCTTGTTCTTATACTAGGCTCTTGCTCATACACCTCTTGGTCAGCTATACACACTTTATCACCAAGTTTTTTTTAATTTAATTATCCTTAAGAGATGTAAAAAACATGAACCAAAAATTAAAATAGTTTGGTCATATCATATAGAACCAAAGACCCATTTTAGGCCTTAAGGAGACCTAATTCAATTAGGCCTTCATTAGCACACGTTACCCTTTAAAAACTTTGAGACACTCTCAATCCTCTCACATGGAAGGAAAATATCATATTAAAATTTAATATACCCATACCAATCTCATCTTGTGTCCAAGAAACCTTTTAGCACCAACCACCACTTGAACCACACCATTAACACTTTTCATAATTAGGCATGTGCATACCTAGAAAGTATGTCTTGAATAATTGAATGAAAAAAAAATATTGTCAAAAAATCATGGAAAAAAATAATATGTATATAAGAATAATGACCTCAAGGTTATCACCATGTTAATTATAACTCACAACTCAAGGAAATTTTTTTCAAACCCTTTTATGCAAATAGCTTACTTAGAACTGCCAATAAGCTTCAAAACATAGTCATATAAAAAATGATCTAGAACACCTATAGAATCAATTTAATAAAATTAAAATGAATTTATATAATATTGAAACATCCTCATAAAAAATTACAATAAATAGATCATAATCTCTAATATTAATATTGGTCTTACAAAGCAATCTCATGACTTCATTATACACAAACCTTACCGAGTTAGACAAGTTAATTTGAGTGCAACTTTATGAAATATAAAACCATATCAAAATATTATATCCAATATTGACATGTGTTTTATGTATTTAAAAACAACCCCATGTATTTGTATTCATCCCTAATCCATGAAAACACATCCCTAATCTCATTCCCACTTCTACTTGGTTTTTCTCACTATCTGCATTGTTAGGCCTTTTAGCGATAAGTCAACTTGCATGACTAGTTTATCACATTTGAGGTCTATAAAATGATTATAAACTACTATTGACATAATATATAAGTCTCAATATTTAAACTCCATCCATGTAGTAACTTTGACTCAGTTAATTTTTTTGCTATAACAAATTTTTAAAAAATAAGGCCTTTCCTATAGGATTCACTCACTCTCCTGACAAACAAATGCCACTTAGAGGTACTTGGGAGAGTCCATTACATGAAAAAATCATAAATATATGTCAAAAAATCAAATCTAAGCCATTTACATCAAGATATTTCATATCAGGTCAAAGTTAGGGTTTTAGAGAGGTTTAAACCACCTTATAGTCTTAACAATCATTCATAAAGCTGAGTCCCTAAATCCAAAAACTAATTATTGGAAATTTGAACTATGAAATTTATTCATTTACCGTTAATGTATTAGGTTTTCATTCATAAGTTACATGTGCCAATGAGTACATGAAAGTTCTTCTTGAGTTGAGAATTCTTTATTTTATGCACATAAGAAATCTCAAAACTAAATTCCATGCCTTTTATTGCATAATTTGACCTCAAAATTGGTCAAAATACCTAAAAAAACATGAATTACCTATATATATTATCATTTGTCCATGATTACCTTGGAAACTGATCTTGATACCCCATTAGGCCACCATCTATCTCTTTGCTCTCTAATCTTTTGATCTACAAGTCACATTAGGCATTAAAATAAACCTTATAACTATTGTACAAGAACACTTCACCTCACTCACATGATAAATAAACTTATCACATGATCTAACATTAATTTTAATCATTCATAGGTCTTGACAACACCTCATGAACCCTTATTAGGTCAGGCATAGTCCAGAACTAGTCTATTTGCATGTTAGTCATGTAGGGTCTGCCCCTGTAGACTCACCTTGAAGCTCTCTTGAGCGATCCAATACTTAATATACATTCTCAAGTGTCCTAAAACATGATATTATTCTTATGTGAATCCATATTACTAGGACACCATGATATTTCATGTACAAAACTACACATCTTATGCATAAGTCTTCTCAAGTCTCATGCTAGGTTCAATCACTTGACAATCTTGACCACTAATATTGAAACATTATTTGATGCTTATATACCTTGATTACATGCCTTATAAGTTTTTCAAACAATGTCATACATCTTAGATATTCAAACAATCAAAAACATTATTCAATGACCTCATACCTCATGAATAACCTTTGACATTAATGATAATATCAATGCCAAGTCTCAATAATAGAAACAATGATCAATAATCTCCCCCTTTGTAATTTATGGAAAACCATAATGAACATTGATCATCCTTATCTCCCCATTTGGTCTTTCTCCCCCATTTGACATAAATGACAAATGTATGTCTTTAATTCATTGGATCACACTCCTTGTAATCAAAATACTCAACACATAGAACTATGAGTTTATGAGACATAAAATAAACATGATCCCCTATCTCCATGCATACCTTCTTAGAAAAAATCACCTATTATTGAAGATAATGAGCATGATTATCTCCACCTAAATACTTGGCTTCTTCAATGATTTCTATGGGTAGTAATTATACCCAATTCCTGTCTTAGGTGTTTACAAGTTACCTTTAAAAGTGGTTTGGTCAAGATGTCTGCAATATGATCCTATATATAAACATATTCAAGTTTGAAACTTTTTTCACTTACGTAATCTCTTAGAAAATGATACCTGATGGAAATGTGATTTGTCCTTGAGTGCATGATAGGTTTCTTTGAGATGCTTATAACACTTGTATTGTCACAAAAGATAAGGCTAGGGTCATCATACTCCACCTTGTAGTATTTTAGGGTCTATCTCATCTATAGAACCTGAGTGAAACATGAATCTACTATACTTTACTTAGTATCACATGTGGACAAAGATACTAATGGCTACTTATTACTTATCCATGAGTTGAGACACCTACCTAGAAAGAAGGCTCCTCCACTAGTACTCTTCCTATCATCTATAATTCCTACCCAATCTACATCTATGTAGGCTATCAAATTGAACTCATTACTTTTTAGATACCATAATCCATATTCTATAGTCCCCTTGAGATACTTGAGTATCTTTTTCACTGCTTGTAAATGATTCTCCTTTAGATATTCTTGAAACCTTCCCATAAGACCTCCTGCTTGCATGATGTCAGGTTTAGAGACAATGGTGTACAACAAACTTGTAATAATTAATCTATATGATGTCTGATTGAACTTTGAAGACTCATCTTCCTTACTCAAATTACATCTTATGATCATGGGTGTAGTAACTAACTTGCAATCCTCCATTTCAAACTTATTCAACATCTCTCTTATGTACTTGGCTTGTTAGATGAATATACCTTTTTTAGATTGAGTGATTTTCAACCCATGAAAAAATGATAGTTTTCCTAGCATGGACATATCAAACTCTATATTCATCACCTCTACAAAGGCCTTTGTCATGTTCTCATTATTTCCACCAAATATGATATCATCTACATAGACAACTATAATCAACTGATGGTCATCTTCAGTCTTGATGTATAAATTGTTGTCTACAACTCGTCTTTTAAATCCTTGATCCAACAGATACTTGTCCAACATGGCATACCAAGCTTTAGGATCTTGCTTTAGACCATAGAGAGCTTTCCTCAGTCTACAAACATAGTTTTTGTCATTTGATAGCGAGAACCCTTTAGGTTCCTCAATGCACAATTCTTCTTCCAGATTCCCATTTAAAAAGGTAGATTTGACATCCATCTGGTATACCTTGAATCCTTTAAACCTTACATAAGCTATAAATAATCTAATGACCACCAATATTACTGTTAGTGCAAGGATTTCCTCAAAGTATAATCCTTCAACTTGTGCATATCCCTTTCATACAAATATAGCCTTGTTCCTATTGACTTCTCCATCTTTATTTAACTTGTTTCTAATCACCCATTTTGTGCCAATGACATTCTCATCTTTAGGCCTAGGAACTAATTCCCAAGTCTCATTATTTTCTATTTGGTTTAGCTCCTCATTCATAGAACCTATCCAGAAATTGTTATTACTTACTTCTATAAGAATTTTAGGTTCAATATTTGATAATAGAACATTCTCTTGAGTTATATTACTTACCAATCTTTTCCTAGTTTGCATACCTACATTCTTGTTTCCAATGATTTAACATTTAGGGTAGTCTCTTTGAATTTTCCTTGAGGGTCCTTTTTAGTCCTATCTCTCTTCACCTTATTCTTTCTCCTCATCAATTTCTATAGTTTCCTCTTCATTCTTAATGTCCACATTATCTAAAGTGTTCTTTGACTGTGAGTGAGATTTCCTTGTCTTATCAATCCTCACATTGGTGCTTTCCACTATATTTTGTAGTCTATTATTATAACATCTATAAACCAAGCTCATTGATGAGTATCCTAAGAATATACCTTCATCAGATCTAGAATCAAACTTACCCAAGTATTTGTCATCTCTTTTTATGAAACATTTGCTCCCAAACACTCTAAAGTGTTCTACATTTGTAGGTCTACCCTTCTACAGTTCATAAGGAATCTTGTTGACATTTGTTCTTATCTATCTCCTATTAAAAATGTAGACAACAATGCTTACTACTTATATCTAATAGCCATCTAATAATATAGACTCATTCAATATAGTTCTATCATCTCTTGAATTATCTTATTATTCCTTTCTACTACCCCATTCTATTGATTTGTCCTAGATACTGATAATTGTTTCCTTATTCCATGAACCTCAAAGAAGTCATCAAACTCATTGGACCAAAAATCTCCTCCTCTATCAGATCTTAGACACTTGATCTTCCCATTCTTCTCATTTTTAAAAAGAGCCTTGAATCCCTTGAAATTGTCAAGAGCTTCTAATTTCTCTCTTAGGAATGTAGCCCAAGTCATTCTTGTGTAATCATTAATGAGTAACATTAAGTAGCTATCTCCTTGAATGCTTTAAATTATTTTAGGCCCATAGAGATTAGTGTGGACTAAATCTAAGGGTCTTTTAGTAGATTACTCCTTGGATTTGAACATTATTCTAGTCTTCTTACCATGTTGACATGCCTTGAAAATTATATTTATAGGTTTGGTGATCTTAGGCATGTTCTTCACAAACTTTATAGTGCTAATCCTGACCAAGTTATCAAATTTTAGGTGACTTCATATTTTATGCCATAACCAAATTTCATCTATCTTGGTGATGAAACATTTTCCTTCTTGATCTCATTTAATACATATATGTTATTCTTAGTCCTCTTGGCATTGGCAATTAACCTTCCTAATTTGGATCTCCTTATCTCACATCTTTTTTCGTGAACTATTAGTGTGTGTCCTTGATTGAAATTTTGACTCACACTAAGTAGGTTATGTTTTATAAATTTCACATGTATCATAGTTTATGTCTTGGTATTTCCATTGTCCAACCTCAATGTTCCTGCAACATTCTTCTTCAAAGAGATAAAATTGTTCTCATCTCCTATCATGTGACTTGAATAACCACTATATATATATATATATATATATACAATTTCATTCATTCATATTGAATGTGAAAGGTAGTCTGAGCTAGCATAAAGTCTTATTTGATCTTCTTTCCCTTCTTGGCAAATAGACCATCTTGATTTTTGATCTTAATTTGATCTATCTTAGATTATTTTGGCTTCTATACCAATGTTTGATGCTTATTAAGCATTATAAGAGCTTAATATGTATTTTTGATTCTTTTGGACCTTATAATTCTATTAGAGAAGAATCTTGTAATGTGTCCTATGTTATGACAGATGTAGTAGACAACTTTTCTATACTTACCTTGATTCCATGATGACTTCTCCTTTATAGCATTGGGTTGTTGATTGATATTCTCAAGTTAGTACTCTTGACTTGTTCTAACTTATCATGCTCTCTCTCTCTCTCTCTCAAACTTGTTCAATTTGTCTATGAGATGTTAATGTTCAATCTTCAAGGAATCTAGATCTGTCTTCAATTGGTCATAATCAACTTCCTTTGACTTAAAACTTGCATTGACCTCTTCTAACTAACTGTTGAGATATTTGATAATCTCCTTTTGATGTTTCAAACCATCAAGTGTAATTATGGGATAATATTCAAGGTATAATTCAAATTTTCCTTCTTCATTGTCATAGTAGAATTCTTCATCATACATGTTGTCTTCTTCCTATTGATCATAAGACATTTTTGTGCTTATTAAGACCACCTTCAAGTTGTTAAACTAGCCATAAAAGACCAAGATTTGATACTAATTATTGGAATCATAATGACTAAGGTGGGGGGAGAATTAGTCTTAAATTTTTTTACAATATTTACCTTATCATTCATGAACTATAAATAATATAGTAAGATAGTAACACATGAACATGAGAGAAGACCGTAACACACAAAACACTTATTTGAGTGGGAAACCCTCAAGGGAAAGAAAAATGACTGATGATGCAAATGGAATACTATCCTATAAGTCAAAAATAAATATTTAGTGAAGCACCAACTTCACTTGGAGCACCAACCCCAAATAATAAAGCACCAACTTGACTAGGATTTAGCAAACACACATCTGCAAGGAGGTACCGACCCCCTAGGTGACTTAGCACCAACTCAGCCTCCTCTAACATTTGATCACCATCAAAACCCTTTATTTATCTTAAAATAGATGATGATATTAATATTCATCTCTCCTCTAACACCTATCCTTATCAAACTTTATCTAACCTTCTTCACTCAATTAGCCCTCTTCTTGACTTGGTTAGGTCAAATGACCTTGATAATCAACTACAATACCCCTATCAGATATTTGTGATAGTTTATTTTTACCCTCTTAATGGTCTACAAGACCTTATTCATCCCTTAAATTTTGTATTTCATTTAATTCAATAATCATACACTTGGTCTTAACAATTAGGTCTTTTAGGCCTTGTTCTTATACTAGGCTCTTGCAATAAATATATCATAATCCCTAAAATTAATATTGGTCTTATAGACCAATCTCATGAATTCATTATACACAGACCTTACTAAGTTAGACAAGTCAATTTGAGCATAAATTTATGCAAAGAAAACCATCTCCAAATATTCCATCCAATATGGACATGTGTTATAGGCATTGAACAAAAATCCCTTGTATTTGGATCCATCCCTAATCCATAAAAACACATACTAAATTTCATTCCCACTTTTACCTAGTTTTTCTCACTGTCTGCATCGTTAGACCTTTTATCAATAGGTCAACTTGCATGACCAATTTAACACATAATAGGTATAGAAACTACTCATAAAACACCATATACATAAGATATAAATATCAAGGTTTAACCTCCATCTATTTATCAAATTTTACTCGATCAAATCTGTCTGCTATAGCAAATTTATAAAAAATAAAGACTTTTCTATAGGGCTCACTCACTCTCTTGACAAACAAATGACACATAGAGTTACCTAGGAGAGTCAAATATATGTAAAATCATCATTATAGGTAATACAATACATTATGATCCATTTAAATTAAGATATTCCATATCAGGTCAAAGTTAGTGTTTTAGAGAGGTTTAAACCACCTTATAGTCTTAACGATCATTCATAAAGCTTAAGACATTAATCCAAAAACCAATGCTTGGAAATTTGAGATAGGACCATTATTTATTTACCATGAATGGAATAGGTTCTCATTCATAGGTTACACATGCTAAAAATTACATGAAATTTCTTCTTAGGTTGAAAATCCTTTATTCTATGCACACAAGAAACCTCAAAACCACATTCCATGCCTTTTCTTACATAATTTGACCTTAGACTTGGTTAAAATACCTAAAATAACATGAAATACCTATATAAATTATCATTTATCCATGCTTACCTTAAAAACTAATCCTTATACCTCATTAGGTCACCATCCCTCTCTTTTCTCTCTAAGCTTTTGATCTATAGGTCACATTAGGCCTTAAAACAAACCTTATAGATATTATCCAATAACTCTCCACCTCACTCACATGCTCAAGAATCATATCAAATGATCTAAAATTGATTTTAATCCTTCATAGGTCTAGACAAAACCTCATGACCCCTTACTAGGTCAGGCAAAGTCTAAAATTAGTCTATTTGCATGCTAGTTATGTAGGGTCTACCTTTGTAGTCTCACCTTGAAGCTCTCCTAAGTGATCCAATGATTCATAAAAATGATAAAGTGTCCTCAAACATCATATTATGATTATGTACATCCATTTTACTAAGACACCATGCTCTTTCATGTAAAATACTATACATCCTATGCATATGCCTACTCAAGTCTTCTTCTAGGTTAAAACACTTGATAACCTTAACCACTAATATTGAAACATTAGTTGATGATTATATACCTTGATTAAATTCCTTATAATTTTTAAAAATAATGTCATACATCTTATAGATTCAATCAAACAAAAACATTGTTCAATGACCTCATACCTCATGAACAACCTGTTGTCTCCAAATCTCGCACCCTAGAAGCGAGTGTTCAATCCTCTTTTATATTTGGGTGATGGTAGGAAATTTCAAGGAATGTGGGTATACCTATAGAGGAAATGAACCTCTATATTTAAAATGGCTAGCTCCCTGAATGTGTCTCTTCAACACCACTTATGTCTAAACTAGTTTTATTGAAGGGAAAAGAGTTAGAAATTGCAGAAAAGGAAAACATACTCTAAGAATGGTGATACAACAAGATTATCTTCCACATGAATATCATATTATAGTGACCAATATAGAAAAACACATAGACCATTCCTAATCTCTAAGGATTCTAACACAAATATTTCAACACAGAGGTGAGATGTGTAAAATGACACAAGGCAAACTTTATACATTTAAAAATAGTAATACACATGTAGAAATTCAATACACTTAGACACAATTTGTATGAATAGTTAAATCCAAAACTATTGCTCAGGCATGAAGGACAAAGGACATAAGGATAAAATCCATCACTTGTTGTCACTATATGTCTCTTACACACTCAGACAATTACTTAGAACTTGAAAGAAAATAAACTAGTACTTAATGCTTAAAGGCAAAATGTGATATCATTCTAGAAGGGCTTCACCATACACTATGTGTGTGCATTTTCAATAGCCAAAGGGTTGTATATATATCATATAAGAAGTGAGAGGGGGAGACCTTTGGTGCCCAAGGGAGGAATCAATTGGTTGAAAGTCTCCATCTTCAGTTACAACTATCTTTGTAAGAGATGCTCATTCTAGCCATTTGATTGATCCATGTCATCTCCTATGGTTACATAATTTAGCCTACTCTCTCAAAGATGCTTATCCAATGGTTTTGTTAATAGAAATAAGATATTATTGGGTTGAGTTAAAACATCAAAGCAATTATCCACCTATTGTATATTTGTCACTTTCATTCTATTTGGCTTTGTCCTTCTTTGATTGGTCCTCAAGGAATGACTCAGATCCTAACCGATCAATGGTGATATGGGCTCTCTTATTGTTTTGATAGATGAAGGACATGAGACTTTCGATCTACTTGTGAATCTTTTTGTTTAAACACCAATGGTTAGCTCACTATCTTGAAGTTGATGTTCATTCAACCATCATTCCACTTGAACAAATATTTTAGAGGCATTTTCCTTTTCTCCTTTTGAAACCATCATTCTATAGACTCCGTAGGAGTATTTCAATGGGCTTGATGAAAGTGTCCCTTTAGATTTTCCAACATGCCCTTAGACAATCCTTCTATGGACTCCCTTGAAGTGTCCATACCCTTTGGACTTCTCAAATATGCCCTTTTTATGGATTCTATAGGTGTCCCTTTTCTTCGAAACCATCACTCTACAGACTCCCTTCAAGTGTCTATACACTTTAGACTCTTCCCAAAGGACATTTTTCCAAGAATTATCCTTTGGGACCATGGTTTTAGGGTATTTTTATTAAAAGGGGACCCTTCAGAGCTTTTGAAAAGACCCTTCAAACTTTTACCAAGTGTCCCTTTAGACCTTTAGAAGTGGACCAATTGCACTTTTCCAAAGGACACTTTTGAAGATAAAAGACCCTTTAGAATTTTATGTATGGCACTTTGTAGGTGAAAAGATCCTCTTGAAACTTAAAGTACCCTTTGAAAGAATGGAATTTCCCTTTTGAACTTTTTACAAGTGACCACTTTCTTGAAAGAGAGACCCTTCAAAACCTTTGAACTATACCCTTCCTTGGAATATGCCCATTGGAAGAATGAAAGTGGACCTTTCTTTGAGGAAAAGGCCCTTCAAGATTTTTTAAAGTGTCCCTTTGAACTTTTTTTGAAAGACACTTTGAAGAAAAAAGACCCTTCAACAATTTGTAATGTACCCTTCAGAAAGATTATTTCAGATAAAAAGTTTGAAACAATTCTTTCATAAAAGTTGTAAAGATGAATTCTTTCATACTTTTTGTCTGGAAGAATTCCTTTAGAGAGTTTCAAAGGAGAGTTCTTTCAAAAAAGTTGCAAAGGACAATTCTTTCAGACTTTTTATCTGAAATAAAAGTTTGAAAGAAAGAACAAACCCAAAGAACAAACCCTTCATAAACTTGAAATTGCCCTTTAGAAGAATGGAATTGCCCTTTAGAAAAGTGGAATTGCCCTTTGAAAAAGTTTAAAGTGTCCCTTCAGAAAATTTGGAGTGGACCAATCATTTGAAAGAATAAACACTTCAAAAATATTATTTCAAACAAAAAGTTTGAAACAATTCCTTTAGAAATCTTGCAAGAGACAATTCACAAGAGAAATGATCCTTTGGGAAGCTTTAAAGTGACCATTTAGAAAAGTGCAAAGGACCAAAAAAAATCTTCCTTCGATAAACAACATATGAATGCTGCACTTAGCCAAAATGAAAGATGCAAAACCTAGGAGTGAAAAATGGCTAACATTCTTGATGATTCCAAGGGAAGGTATACCTGCTATGCCTAAGACCAGTTGCCTAAATCCTTCCATTGGGCATGGAGTCATGCCTATAAGCACTAAAAATGAATTGAATAGACCTTGGCTCAAAAACACAAACTATATTGATTCACATGCACAAGGCAGAGACACACACCAAACAAAAGGAAAGAAACACACTTGTGCTACAAAGCATTTAAGGAACACAACAATAAACTAAAAGAAACACACACCTAAACTACTATTTACAAAATAGACTTTCAAAGACTAATAGCAGAGTTTCAGATGTATCCCATTCATAGGGATAGGAAATTCCTTGGTTAGTTAGAAAGAGTTGCTTTGCTTGTACCTGCTAATGATGTAAGGGTCACTCCACAAAGTATCAAACTTTGTATGTCTACCCAGTTTTGGTTTATCTTCATCCCATTTCAGGACCAAGTCACCCTCCTTGAACACTTTTACACTTGTTCTTTTTTCAAAATACTTCTTCATGAGTACTTGGTGGTGTTCCATATGATCAACAACATCTTTTGAAAAAATAATTATATCATCAAGGTACACAAGCAAAAACTTATTGATCAAACCCTTGAAATCCATGTCCATTGCCCTTTGAAATGTAGCTCTAGCATTAGATAAACCAAAGGGCATCTTATTATAGGTAAAGGTTCCCCATTTTATGGTGAAAGATATCTTGACTGATCCTTATCATTCACTAGTATCTGATTGTAACCTGAATAACCATCAAGAAATGAGAAGCATTAAGAACCTGAAAAAACTTACAAAATTTGTTCCATGGAAGGTAGTGGATAATGATCCTTGAGAGGCACTTTGTTAAGATCTCAAACATCTATTTAAAGTTTGATATCTCCATTATTCTTTTAGAAAGGTATAAGATTAGCCACCCAAGTTGAGTGTCAGATAGGAAAGATAATCTTAGACTCAATCAGCTTGGTCAGCTCTTTCTTCATGAGTTCCTCTATCTTGGGATTGATAGGCCTTTTTTTCTGCTTGACTGGTTTAACTCCATGTTCTAACTTGATGGTGTTATGAGCTAAAATTGGATCAAACCCTTTCAAATATTTGTATTCACAAGCAAATATGTCATGGAACTCTTTGCATAATTCAATAAAGGCCTACCTCTTGGACAAAGAACATACCTTACCAATTTTTAGGAGTTTGTCCTTGTAAATCATGACTCTCTCATAGTTCTCCTCTTTTATTGACATGCTCACTCTTTCTTTTAAAATAATCCCCAAGGTAATCATCCCCTTAGGTATTTTGTTTGTCTTCAGCTGAATAACTTGTTCTTCATATTGATCATGCAGTCTCTTTTGATTCCTTGAGAATAATCCTGCCTCATTTTACAAGAAGCATGCAATGTGTTCATCACTTTAAAAAAATTGACATGACACTTCATTATTTAGAATAGAATTCCTCATAATGATCATGATATGAGACTAATCCTTCTCATTCGCTACATCAGTAGTTGTGTCAAATTATGCTCTTATAGCAGCCAATTTATCAGCATGTTTATTTGACCCCCTTGGTATGGGTTTTATGTTGAAGGCAACACAGTCTTCAAGTAGGTCCTATAACCTATGATTGTAGGATTTAAGCAAAGGATTCTTGGATATAGCTTGAATTCTCACTTGATGGATGACCAATTCACTATCTCCATAAACTTTCAGATTCTTGATCCCTTTCTTCTTTGCCCATTGGAGGCCATGAACTAGGCCTTCATATTCTACCACATTATAGGTACAAATGAAGTGGAATATATATGAGGATTAATATTGATTATTTTATGGATAAAATAACATAATGCTAGCTCCTACACCTAATTTACTTCTTGAGCCATCAAAAAACATTTCCCACATCCCGTCGAGTTCATGGTCTTCATTAGTGAGTGAAGGGATTGAAACATCTTTTTTGTGTATACAATAAATTCCCAAATCAGTTTATTCTATGAAAGTATATGGATCCAATCCATGTATTTTAGTGATATACCTATCAATGAAAAGATCAGAAATACCTTAAATGGGGAAGGATTCTTCACCATCCATGACACCTTCTTCTTCTTTGCTACTTAGATAATTATGATTTGAGTTTATCTCCATGTATGGCTCAATATGAAACCTTGCTAAGGGTTGAGTCCTTATAGTCACCTTGGTTCCATATCTTGTTTTAAAATCTATAAATGACCAATAAGTAGAAATTTACCCTCCTATCTTATCCGTGAAGTCCCTTGATAAGGAGATAGTAAAATGAGTTAGAAGGTCTACCACCGCAATGTCTTGTAAAATGGGGAAACTTGGGCAATCATGTAGGAAGAATTTCAGACCTATGAACAATCCCACTATATTGGTTAGAGTCCCATAAAGATGAAAAATACCTTTAATATGTGGTTCATACTTCAATCCTAATTTATCATCAACCACCTTAGGCATGGTAGTGGTACAAGCTCCACTATCTACAATATAGTTATGAACTAACTTGTCTCCCATAATGAGTGTGAGGTGGAAGGGTGGAGGGATATAAGACATGACTTGGAGAATTGGTAAGGGCCACACTATTGTGATTTGAATTTTGAGGGGCTACATGAATGTTTGTAAGTTGTTCTTATAACAACTCCTTTTGATTAGGCACATGCAAGACTTCCCAAAGAGATATGCTTGTCTTGGCATTCTTCAAAGAATCAACAATGTTTAGAGGGGAAGTATTCACATTTTATTGTATTATTAAAGGTAGTGGGGGAGTATAAACCTATTTTGATGTAGTTTTGATAATCCTACTTGCATTCTAATTTTTCTGAGGAGCATGACCTGTAGCAAGAATTGCATTAGGAGTCACACCTTGTGGCCTTAGAGAGGCATCACTTGGAGTTACATGTACTCCTAGAACATCTCCCAGAGCTCTTTTCTTGGCTCTTGTGTTGGCTGAAATCAACATACTCTTATTAAACATGTAGTCATCCTTTGCTTGAAAGTTCATCATACCTACACTCTGGCTACTACCTTCTCCATGAATATTCCTTTGACTAGGATTCACTTATTTTGATGTCATGTAAGGAGTAGTTTCTTCTTGTGCCACCAAATCTTGGCTATCTTCTCCACCATCATGCACACATTGACCTTGAGGTTGTCCCTATTGGTCTAAATAATTCTCTCCTTGGACTATATTAACATGTACTAGAATAACAAACTTTACGGAAGGAGTGGGATTAGGATTATAGGCATTGGGATGCCTATTGAAACCTTGATAACCCTATCCTCTTCCTTAGTAGTTGTATTGGGGTGGAGCTCTATAGCCTTGTTGAAGAAAGTATTGATTGTTAGGTGGATCACTTGTTTAGAACTAAACATGCTTGAGTTGAGCTCATAATGATCAAATTTCTTCATCTTTATCCATAACATTATTCACCTTCTTGGGAAAGGCTTTTAGCTTGAAATTGGCATTAGGAACTTGTGATATGCTTGGAGCTTCAACTAATCTATGAGATAGTTAAGGCATAAAAACTCTTAGAGGTAGTTTTCCAACCTATATTAATTTATTTCTTAGCTTTAATAGCTATCTCATATGCATCTGGTAGAGTGAATCCTCCCATTGACTATAACATCACTGCCACATCAATACCAATACCTTTGAGATAAGTGGGGAACATAAAGCCAGGAGGAGGTCTCATGATAGGCGACAACCTAAGCCAAGTCCTTTGAAACCTTTCATTAAAATCTCCCCTAGATTCATTAGGACCTCTCTTTACCATGTTTAGTTGATGGATAAGTGAAGTGTGGGCATTCTTATTCTCAAATCTAGTCATTAGCAATTACCTAAAGCCATCCCAACTTGTAAGGCAACCACCTTCCAAAGTCTTATACCAATCAAGTGCTTTGACTTTTAGAGACATAAAAAACAATCTAATGGCTATGTTGGCTTGGGTAACATTATGGAAGTTATGAAAATTCAAAATGTCCCTAATATGCTCAGATGGGGTAATAGGACCCTCTCCATTGAAACTAGGGAGACTCTTAGTAGCATTGGGAGGAATAGGGTCATATGTAGGAAGGTCAATTAGATTTTGGGTGTTGAAGGCTGGGAAAATTTGCTACCTCTCCATTTATATTATTTCATCTTGATCTCCTATTTCTCCAACTTCCTCAACTTCTTCTTCTTCTTCTCCAAAACCTCCTTGCCAAGGATCTCTAAGCATTGGGAATGGTTCAGGGCATTGTTCTTCAAGCAGAGATCTAGCTAGAAGGGCTTGATCAAAATTCTTAGATGACCTAGTGAGGAGCATGAAGTATAATGTGGTAAAATTGATCTACAACTAGACATTCTCACATTTTGGAGTAGCCAAATGCTGGATTAAGGATATTTATACAACCCTAAACTTGTCAAGACCAACATTTACCTTGACATGTAAAAAATTGGTCCCACTAGGCGTGCCAAAACTATTGTCTCCAACTATTACACCATAGAAGAGAGTGTTAAATATTCTTCCATATTTGGGAAATTTTGAGACATTTCTAGGCATGTGGGTATACCTATGGAGGAAATAAACCTCTATATTTAAAATGGCTAGCTCCCTAAATGTGTCTCTATAAAACCACTTATGTCTAAACTAGTTTTCTTGAAGGGAAAAGAGTTATAAATTGTATAAAAGGAAAACCTACTCTAAGAATGGTGATACACCAAGATTATCTTCTACATGAATATCATATTCTAGTGCACAATATAGAAAAACACACAGAACATTCCTAAGCTCGAAGGATTATAACACAAGCATTTCAACATAGAGGTGAGATGTGTAAAATGACATAAGGCAAATGAATTGAAAGGAAAACTTTATACATTTCAAAATAGTAATACACATGAAAAAATTCAATACACTTAGACACACTCTGTATGACCATCTAAATCCAAAACTCTTGCTTAAGCATGAAGGACAAAGGATAGAAGGATGAAAACCATCACTTGATGTCACTATACGTCTCTCACACACTCAGACAATTACTTAGAACTTGAAAGAAAATAGACTAGTACTTAATTCTTAAAGGCAAAATGTGATATCATTCTAGTAGGGCTTCACCATATATTGTGTGTGTGTCTTTTCACTAGCCAAAGGGTCATATATATAGAAGAGAGGAAGTGAGAGGGGGAGACCTTGGCAACAAAGAGAGGAATCAATTGGCTAAAAGTCTCCATCTTTAGTTACAGCCATGTTTACAAGGGATGCTCATTCTAACCATTTGATTGATCCATGTCATCTCCTATGGTTACACAATTTAGCCTACTCTCAAAGATGCTTCTCTAATGGTTGTGCACTAATATAAACAAGTTATTCTTGGGTTGAGTCATGGCATCAAAGTGATTATCCACCTATTGTAGATTTATTGTTTTCATTTGTTTAACTTTGTCCTTCTTCTTTGATTGGTCCTCAAGGAATGACTCAAATCCTGATCGATCAATGGTGATATGGGCTCTCTCATTGTTTTGATGGATGAAGGATACGATCCCTTGGATCAACTTGTGACTCTTTTTGTTTAAATTCCAATGGTTAGCTCACTATCTTGAATTTGATGTACATTCAATTGTCATTCCACTTGGACAACTCCTTCAAAGGCATTTTCCTTTTCTCCCTTTGAAACCATCATTCTATGAACTCTGTAGGAGTCTTTCAATGGGTTTGATGAAAGTGTCCCTTTGGATTGCCCAACATGCCCTTCAAAAATGATTATATGGCCTCCATTCAAGTGCTTATACCCTTCATACTCTTCTCAAAGGACATTTTGCTGAGAATGCTCCTTTGGGACCTTGGTTTTAGGGCATTTTTTTTGAAAGGGGATGATTTAGAGCATTTGAAAAGGCCCTTCAGACTTTTCCCAAGTGTCCCTTTAGACCTTTTTAAATAGACCAATTGCACCTTTTTGAAGGACACTTTTGAATACAAAATACCCTTCCGACTTTTGTGTATGGCCTTTGTAGATGAAAGATACTCTCCAAACTTGAAATGCCCTTTGGAAGAATGGAATTGCCCTTTCAAACTTTTTGCAAGTGACCACTTTCTTGAAATAGAGACCCTTTAGAACCTTTGAACTATACCCTTCCTTGGAAGATGCCCTTCAAAAGAATGAAAGTGGACCTTTCTTTGAGGAAAATGCCCTTCGAGCTTTTTTAAAGTGTCCCTTCAAACTTTTTTTGAAGGACACTTTGAAGAAAAAAGACCCTTCGGCAATTTTTAATGTACCCTTCAAAAAGATTGTTTTTGACAAAATTTTCGAAACAATTATTTCGAAAAAGTTACAAAGATGAATTATTTTAGACTTTTTGTCCGAAACCAAAAGTCTGAAAGAATTCATTCGGAGAGTTGTAAAGGAGAATTACTTTAGAAAAGTTGTAAAGGAGAATTCTTTTGAAATTTTTGTCTGAAACAAAAGTTTGAAAGAAAGAACAAACCATTCATAAACATGAAATTGCTCTTCAAAAGAATGGAATTTCCCTTCGAAAAAGTGGAATTACCCTTCAAAAAAGTGTAAAGTGTCCCTTTGAAAACTTTTAAGTGGACCAATCCTTTGAAATAAAAAACCCTTTAAAAAGATTGTTTCAGACAAAAAGTCCAAAATAATTCCTTTGTAAATCCTAAAAGAGTTAATTCACAAGAGAAATGATCCTTCGGGAAAATTGAAAGTGACCCTTCAGAAAAGTGTAAAGGACCAAACAAAGGCTTCCTCTAATAAACAACATTTGAATGCTACACTTAGCCAAAATGAAAGATGCAAACCTGGGAGTGAAAAATGACTAACATAACCTTTGACATCAATGAAAATATCAATGCCAAGTCTCAACAATAGAAACAATGCTAAACACATGTCTTGTACATTTATGCCAATTATAATATTCATTGAAATAAAACCCCTTATATTATTCTTTTGTCATATCAGCCTCCGTTGATGAAGGGAGAGTTATGATATTACACTCGAGTAAATTTTGTAGCATATTACGAGGGGATTCTAATAATAGTAAAAATTAATTCCATTGAGGAGTAGAAAGAATAATATTATTAGTATGTTGTGAAACTATGTTAGCCTCATTATTAATAGGGTTGGTCTATAATTATTTTACTATAATAATGTATCAATTCTTAAACTTTTGAATCTTGTGCCATAACATCATAATTATATGTTCCATGTCCCATTATTCTATGATAGATGCAATATGATTTCTCTATTTTATGTAATAAAAATCCATATATAAATATTTAATGGAAGAAACAATGATCAAATTCTTGTCGAATTAAATTTGTAATATAATACTTGGTTTTTCCTTTAAACTAGTTAATTTTAATGTTTTATTACAATATGCAAAAGGTTATGATTCCATGAACTCTATATTCTTCACTAAATTCTTCATAGGTAATGGATATTCATCATTTATACATTATGCAATGTGTAGTGCTTCTTGTAATCTAGTCATACTATATTTTACAAAGTGTTGTCTCAATAGAACACTTATTGTGAGAGATTATTGTCATGAATGAATATTACAATAAGCATTCATATTTATTTCCATGTTTTCCTTATAGTTTGGATCATAATTTATTATTTACTTGCTTACATTGATTTTTTTTTATGTATGTGTCTACACCATTTTTATCCTTGTGGATTATTAAATGGGATGCCTTCCATTTATTATATTACACATAAAAGAGACCCCAAGATTTATGAATGTTTTCCATGTTTAAATTTATTGCTAGTCTCCTAGTCCTATAGGATTAAAGTTTATATGAGGTAGAAAATCATATATTTTCTCAAAATTTTCATTTTCATCATCATCAATATCATCTTCAATAACTGTTCGATGAATATACTATATATTGACCAACAAAAGAATATTTGTATCATATTTTTTTGTATTTCATTATTATGCACAAACTATTTTACTACCACTTGGTTAGATGGTATGTTTGGAGTTGATTTATTTTCATTAACTTTGTTTGTCTTAACTAACTCATATGTATGTATTCATTATACAAATATGACATGTAATGGAGGTATTAATGAGGAGTAAGGAGCATAAAATTGTAGCATAAACACTTCACTAGGTTAAATTAATTTATAATACTTGAAAGGTTTGATATTTATCATACACGTATATAAACATCCTTCATGCACATATTTTTAGCATCGATGTAAGGTAGATGGGACTAATTTCATAATGTGTATTCAAGGTATACCAAGTAGTATATTATAGTAAAAATGGTTGAGCATCACTTGAAATATAGTTGTTAATGTTCTAGGATCCACTATTACATCTAATGTAATTATGCTTAACATTTCAAGGGGTATATTATCAAATTTTTTGATGTTATTAGTTGATTTATGAAGAGAATAAATGTTGATACCCATTATCCTATTTTTAAAATGAAAGTACAAAATATGAGAACGCCAAATAGTTTGACCATTAATAGTCAAATTTAGTCAAACTTGATCAAAATTGGTCTAGGTTCAACTTTTGTTCAAACAAGTAAATCAAATTGAGGATTTTTTTTTTCTAAAGTCTATCAAGATTTGTTGGGTTTTTACAAATTTATAAATAAATATTGAATTTATGACAGTTTTATAACAAGATATTAGAGTTTGATAGATGTTTAAACATTATCAAGTTACTGACACACCTCAAACACATATCAGACCCCAAGACATGTTTGAAGACATATCAAATATTGATAAGTATTTAAACATTTATCAAATCTTGATCACCTATTAAACAACTTGTTAGGGCCTAATTATTATATTTACACACATCATATCTCAATTGATGTAGAAACACTCCCAGAAACCCAATACCTATTTAGATCCTTGTTGGGCTCTAATATCTTCTCACACACCCTTGAATCCTCTATCATTACTCCATACACAAATGAAAACCTCATACCCTAAAATATATTCTTCCAAACCCTACTCATTTGGCCCATCCTTGCTCATCTACTAATAATTATAAAACATCTTTCAAGCTCCATTGTTAATTTTTAAAGTTTTGTGGCTTATTAATCTCTGTGTTTATAGGTATTTTCATAGGTTTGAATTGATTATAGGACTTAGAAAGGAAAGAGTTAGGGTTTGATACTTTTTTCTCAAGGTTTTCTTCAAGAACTTGTCCACTAGCTAAAACATCCAAAGATCATTGCCAGATTCCAAGGTTTTAAGAGTAGAATGCTCTGTTGAATTCATAACATTTCTAAATATCCATTGGATCCCAAGGATTGCCTAAACCATCATAAAATTTTGAGACCCTGATAAGCACTTTATCAAACTCTGACTATCTACCTAAAAATACATCAGAATCTGAGTCATGTTAAATTAATTATTAGGGCCCAATTATTGCATTTTCACATAATGGATCTTGACTACCTGTTTGTCATCCTATCAAACCTTGACTACCTATTTATCATCCTATTAGAGGTTGATAATAATGATCCAAAAACATTATTTAACCCCTTAGATAAATAATATAGTTTTTAAAATCAGATACTAAAAAATCTCAATTACCTTTTAATGAAACAAAAATTGGATGCAAAATTATATAAATGTATGAAAAGTGATAAAAAAACTCTGTAAAATCATTTCCCATTTTAAAACTCTTGATTTTTGTCATTTTTATAACTTTCCTATAATTAGTTTTAGTGTTCCATTAATTCATTTTCAAAACTAAATTATAAACTTAAACTCATAACTAACTTCAAGAAAAAAGACACAAACTTGATAACAGAGTTCACCCTTTTAGGGGCTATATCTCCAGGTTCATAATCATGAATGGATCGATTAAAAAAGATGTAAATATAATAATTCACAAAATTACATCAAATGGATTTTAGAATATTAAAGTAGTACTTTAATCTAATTGTGTGAAGACTCTGAAATGCTCAAAAACCCATCTTCTCTTCATTTGTAGTACCTATATTTCATTTTCATGCATTTGGGCAAGTTTCTTCATTAAGAGTATATGAAGACTCCTAATACATGGGAATTATAATAATAAGGGGTGGCTGTAGTTTTTACATACCTATAACTCCTTAAAAATAAACCTTACAATATAAAAATTATCATCCTCTATGGCCAAAGGCCTTGCAAAATAGAGACATCATCCTTACAGTCTCGGGTCTCTCTGTATACAAATAGACATATATTCCTCTCTCTTTCAGGACTATGTCTCAGTTTTGTAGCCACACATATATGTTTTCCACCGCCAAAAGGCCTTCAAAATAGAATAAAACATCAAAAACTAGGCTCAGGTCTATGTTCCCAATCCCTTCTCGGTTTGGATCCTTACAAACATACACTATTCACCATGGGCCAATGGCCTTAAAAAATGGGAAATCTATTTTTTTATCTTCAATACTATGTAATAAAATCTAAATCCATACATATATATCTTCCTTGGCCAAAGGCCATACAAAATAGAAGAACATGTATATAATAAGCTTGGGTCTGTTTATATATCGATACATAGTCTCACATACATATTACAAATGTGAATGGCTTGGTCTAACGACAAGCCAATCATTTTGAAAAGCATGAGGAATGGGGTTTAAATCCCCTCAATGTCTTATTTCATAATGGGATAAATCCCACATTTTATATAGGATATCCAATTAAAGGCTTGAATTAGCCTTATGTCTGGTATGAATCTTAGGGCTTTGACCATGTCTATCTCAACATTTTACTTGTGTGGATTCTATGATAAGTTTAGTAGGCCCACATAGTGCTTAGTATGTTGGTTGGTTGTGTTATCCATGAGTTGACATATATCAAACTCAGTCATGAAAATTTGGTACTTTAAGCTAACACTCAGGCTAGGTCTCGAGCTCACCATAGCTTGAATTTGATATATCTCAAACTCACTTGAGTAATATAAACTTGTTCTTGACCTTCGTATTGGTGACTTGGAATCATTTGGATGATTTACAATATCAAGATTATTAGTCCCACATGCAATGTGTAAACAACACAAAGGCAAATAAAAATAAAAGCATTACAATGGTAACATGAAGTAATAGAGGCAAAGGTACCCCTCTACAAAAAGAGTTTGTCGACCCTAGTTGAGGGTCCCCAGCCAATAAATAGTGGGACCCATTTATCTAAACATGAGTGTCAAAGACCAGAGGCAAAAACATAAAACCATTTTACCTTTATATTACCATGTGTCACATGTTTATTGATCCACTTGGAAACCATACACGCATCCATGTCACCATTTAACAATTGACTATTTTTGATCCAAAATTTGACCAGTGATATTTGGAGCATATAATGTCCATTTTATGCATTCCAATAGGCATTGGAAAGATCTCAAAATGATCTTCAATAATATACTAGTTTTGGGAGATCTTGGGAACTTTTGACACCCAGAAATGGACTCCAAATCATACCTCCCTAGTAAGACCCATTTGGTCTAAAAAAGTCAAAATAATTCACTAAATCTACTAAACAACTCTCTACATCACATCAAAGTAAAAAAACTAGATTATAGTAAGTGAAAGTGTTATGAAGTTAAGCTATGAAAATAAACTCCATTTTAAAAACACAAGATATAAAACTTCCTTGTAATAAATTAACTATCCAACTAAAACTACAACTTGATTATGGAGAGAAAAATAAACTCTTTACCCATTCTACCAAAATGACCTATTACCCAAAATAGTCACTGAATTTGGTGGATTATATCAACCTTTGCATTGTATAAAGGTTAAGTTGTTCTCCTTATTATCAATATCACATAAGGGAAAACAAAGTGCTACATACCAAATAGTGTTATAGATCACTTGTGTATAAAAAACATCCTATAGGACTTGTAAACAAATTGAAACACATGTATACTTGCATTTAAAAACATTACCCATCTATGGGTCTTTGTAAGTAAATCTACATGATGTGAATGAAAAACATACATGTGAGTGTATAAAAGTTTGTAATATAAACATTGCCCAAGATACAATGGGACTTAAATGTTTCTACCGAGTATAAAAGTGTGCAACTAATTTTTGCATCCTAAAGTTACTAATGCACACTATACTCTTGCACATATATGAAAGAATAATAATCAAAGGAAAATAGATGAGTTTTTCATACTATAACAACATAGTTAAACTTTTGTGAACCCTAAAATTGATTATTAATCTTTCCCTGTACTTGTCGAACTCCAATGTCAACTTAGAAAATTTCCATAATAAGAGCCTCTTTATCAATTTACAAAATCTACAAGTAACTGTAAGACATATCATAATTGTGAGAAGAAAACTAAGAATTTTAAACCTGTCTCAAAGTTTCCTCACTATTGACTTCTCCTTAATTCATACTTCCAAAACTCATCAAACTGAGTTAGATTTCTAAAATATTATCACAAAGGAAAACTGAAATAGGAGATAGCAAAAACACTCTTCCACAACACCAGGGTTATCAAAATTCCTTCCTAGATCCAAGTAGTTATGAATTCCCTAAAACTATTGTTGATGTGAATCTAAGCATACTATTTAATACTATAGTTATGCTTTATCAAAACTATCCAATTAAACCATTTTACTAATAAGGGTCGATCCTTCTTCATGGTTTCCACAACTGAATAAGAGGTGGTATCATCTTATTTAAAACTTTATCTTACTAGAGTTAGATGATCCATTTTCCCTTTTCAAAAAAGGATTTAAAATAATTCCACATCAAGGCATATTTTACTTCCAAGGTAACCTTACAGAAAGGATTCAAACCAAAATTGTGCATACATAGTTACATTTGAAAATAACTTATACCTCTTTAAAAACTATGAAGTGCACACATGTTGAGCAATGGTTGGAATATTATTGGGTTTAAACAACTTTCTATTTTATTCCTTCAACTCTTAACAAAGATGTGAAACATACCAACCTATGAACCAATTAAAAACGAAAAACTCAAAGTGCAAAAGCCTATTCAATATCCTAAATAATTCCCTATTTACCATTTCCATATCTTACCATGGAAGTTGGTATTTTCACTTGTTCCTATAATTAAGGACATAGGCTTCCAAAATATGAATAGTAATCCAAAAATAAAGGCTACAAAACTAGTTATCAAATACTAAAATATTGTGTCAATACGGACATGAAATCAGATCACTATCATACCTTATTCTACCCTCTATGTAAGAATGATAATAGGATTGCAACTAATTCCTCTTGGATGTGCATCACTAAAAATGCCTTAAATTTTATCTGAATGCATGCCAAGAAAGAAGGGTTGATCCTTTCTCAACACCATCTCACATCTTCAAGTGATAATTGTTTTTTCATTATACAAGTTGATCCTATAGGGCTAGTGGTTTCAAAATCTTATCTATTATAAGCTTGTCTACTTCCATAAAATTAGAACACCTTCCAATTTTCCTTTGCACTTGCCATTCCTACATAGTCAAATCAAATAGAAAAACAATACCAAGAATCTAATATCTAAAAACTCCAAACTAAAGTATATCAACAAATAATGCAATCCCTATATCAACTTGCTCTGATACCAAAATTGATCCAAAAACATGATTTACCCTTGAGATAAACCAAATAGTTTTTAAAATCAGATATTGAAAAATCTCAATTCCCTTTTAATGAAATAGACATTGGATGCAAAATTCTAGGAATTAATGAAAAGTAATCATAAAACTCTGTAAACTCATTTCCCATTTTGAAACTCCTAATTTATGTATTTTTTAATAAATTTCCCATAATTAGTTTTAGTTTTCCATTAATTCATTTACAAAACTAAATTACAAACTGAAACTCATAACTAACTACCAAGAAAAGACACAAACTTGATAACAGAGTTAAATTTTTTAGGGGCTACATTTTCAGGTTCATAATCATGAAACCAACCTATTAAAAATAATGTAAATACAATAATTCAAAAACTTACATCAAAATGGATTTTTGGAATCTAAAAATAGTACTATAATTTGACTGTGTGAAGACTCTTAGATGCTCAAAAACCTATCTTCTATTTGTTTATAGTACCTATACTTCATCTATGTGCATTTGAGAAAGTTTCTCCATTAAGATTATATGAAGAATCATAATACATAGGAATTATAATAATAAGGGGTGTCTTTGGTTTTTACATACCCGTAACTCCTTAAAAATAAACCCTACAATGTAAAAATGATCAACTTCCATGGCGAAAGGCCTTGCAAAATAAAGGCATCATCCTTACAGTCTCAGGTATCTCTGTATACAAATAGGCGTATATTCCTCTCTCCTTCAAGACTCTATCTCAAGTATTAAACCACACATATATGTATTCCATGACCAAAAGGCCTTTCAAAATAGAGGAAAACATCAAAAATTAGGATTGGGTCTACATTCCCAATCTTGTCTCGGTCTGCATCCTTACAAACATACACTATTCACCATGGGCCAAAGGCCTTACAAAATATGTGATCTCCTTTTTTATATTAAAGACTATGTAATCAAATCTACAACCATATGTATATATTTTCCATGGCCAAAGGCCATAGAAATTATAAGAACATGTATATCATAGGCTTAGGCCTACCTGTATATCAATACACAATCTCACATACATATTATAAATGCAAATGGCTTGGTCTAACGACAAGCCAATCCTTTTACAAGCATGAGGAGTGGGGTTCAAATACCCTCAATCTCCTATTTCATAATGGGATAAATCCCACATTCACTGAAGGAGAGCATATAAAAGGCTTGAAATAGCCTTGTGTCTGGTATGAATCTGGCCACATCTACCTCATAGTTTTGCTTGTGAAAATTATATACTAAGTTTAGTAGGCCCACATGAAACTTAGTATGTTGGTTGGTTGTGCTATCTATAAGTTGGAATATCTTGAAATCAATCATGGTGAGTTGGTACTTTAAGCTACCACTAGAGCTCACCATAGCTCAAAGTAAGCATATCTCAAACTCACCTGAGTAATATAAACTTGTTCTCAAGCTTGGTATTGGTGACTTAGAATTAGTTGGATGATTTACAATATCAATATTATTAGTCCCACATGAAATGTGTAAACAACATAGAGGCATATAAAAATATAAGTGTTAAAATGGTAACATGAAGTAATGGAGGCAAAGGCACCCCTCTACAAAAAGAGTGTGTCGACCCTGGTCGAGGGTCCTAAACTAGTAAATAGAAGGGAGCATTTATCTAAACATGAGTGTTGAATAATGGAGGTGAAAACAAAACACATTTTTACCATTGTACTGCCATGTGTTAACCATATATGAATCCACATCACCATTTTATTGTTGACTATTTTTTATCCAAACTTTGACCAATGATATTTGAAGCATAAGATGTCTATTTTACACATTCCAATAGGCATTGGAAATATCTTGGAATGCTTTTTAGTACTATACTAGTTTTAGGAGATGTTGGGAAATTTTTATTCTTAAAAATAATATTTGGATAAATATACAAAATACTCTACCAAATTTTGATAGCTACATTTACATGCCATAATTCTGATCCTTTCTATAACACATTCTGAGCCCCTTCTTCCTGCAAGGAAATTCATGTGTTGGTATTGATCTTATAAATAGGTAAGATCATCAGATGTGAACATTTAACACTATAATCAAAGAATATCCTAGGAAAAATACTCTAAAAAAGACCCCTACCAATAAGAAATTACAATTGGAAGAGGACACATATATGAGGTATCAATTTCAAGGGGTAGTTCCACCTTCGCACTTGGAATCAAATGTTAATGAAATAAATAACACTGACCTTTGACATATTTATATGGAGTATTTTTTGAATAAAATAAATAGTGTTCATAAAAAAAATTATGGATAAAGAATTCATGACAATGGATTGGCACATGTAGCAACATTACCAACTTCAGTTCAGTGTCTAGAATTAGTGCTGATAATGACCCAACACTATGATGCTGAAAAGAGAGAAGTTGTGAATCATAATGTAAAATTTGTCTTATGATTAGGAATATAACCCATTGATCATATACTTTAGTTTTCTAATAGGGAAGCATTTGTTAACTTGACTCCTGCAACCACTCAAAAATTGTGGGAATCTAATACAAGCTCTTATTCAAAGTGGTTTAATAAACAATGGATAACAAAGCCTAAGCATAAATCAACAAGTCTACTCAAGAACCTCCCAAGATTTAATTCATGAATGAAATCAATGACATGATTACTCTTCTACATAAATTATTGGTAAGTCCAATTGTTAGGAATTTCCAAAGATGGATATACATGTATATATAGATCATTCACCAAAAAAATAATATATTAATTGGGGACATTTAATTAGTGACACGATTCATAAGAAAATTATATAAGTCAATACAAATTAAAAATTATATGACTTTTTACCTTATTTATTCTATCACCTTAAGGAGATTCTATGATAGTTTGAACATAGTAGGTGATATGTAGATTGTGAAGATCTATGATTTCTATCTTCATATCTCAAAATATAGTGCACAAATTTTCCATGGGGTAAATTACACATTTTTGTAGTATATAATTTAGATGTTTGAACTAGAACCATACAATTTGAGGCTATCAATTTAGGCCTCTATAGATATTTTTAGGTTGGGGACATGGTTCATGAATTCCTAACTTTCACCTACTTGAGAATTTATGGCTGTGAAATTACCTCGTATATGTTTTCAAGATATGTGGATGAGAAATGGGATTTGATGGAATTAGAAAGACAATTGACTTAAATGCAAAATCTATTGTCTTATAAACGTAAATCTAGGATAAAATTTCCTATTTCTATTGGTCTATATATTTGTGCTTATTTGGCCAAATCAAAATTGATTGATGAGGAAATGACTTGGTTTACTCTCTAATCATTTGAAATTCATCCTTAATTTGATGTCAGAGGCATGATGGAAAATATTCTTGGCTCTCCACGTTAACATGTACATCACTTTGAAGACTATTAGATGGACTATGATGATGAAAAGGAGGTAAGAACTCAAGATTATTCATGATTCACCTTAGAACAATTAATTGTGTTCTATATATTGGAAATAAAAAAGAATATAACAAATGATGAAGATATACTATATCCCATTTATGAAAAAGATGAAATTAGATCAAAACATCTTCCAAGAGTTACTTGGTATAATAAATAATCTACATCTCTCATTGACAAAACCTAGGGTATATTGAATAGAAATCTCAAGTGGTTGAAGATCAAGGTCATCAGTCTTGATAGAGTAAATTTTCACCCTCCTATAAAGGAAGTTAAATTAGGGATTGCTCATCAATAATGTCAAATGAAAGCAAGAACATTCTCAGTAGTATAAATTAGTAAAGATATTGAAGAAACTAAAACTAAAATAGAAATTAAAGCTATCATAGATAATATTATAGTGAAGAATCCACTCAAGTTGAAAATAAGGAGATTGGGTGAAAATATCCTAGGTACTATAAATCTTTCTATTTTAGAGGAAACTCCTTTTGATAAAATTTTCCAACCTCAACCCCTAGTAGTTAATATTTCACAAAAAGTTAGGACTTATGATTCATTTTTATTGTTGAATTATTCCATTCCTCCTCAGCCTGATATTTAAATTCCAATATCTCTTACTCAAAATGTTGAAATTCCTACCAAAACTTCTCCCAAGACTCTAGTTGATATAGAAAAAAAATAAAAAGGTAAAATGGTATTTGAAAAATTTCAGGTTTTGTCAGATCCTCCCCTTTCTTCTGAACCTAAAAAAGAATCAAGTATTCCCCTTGTATAAAAAGCTCCTAGCACAAAGGTTATTGATTGACTAAATGAGGTATGAAGAAAATAAATAAAATTGAACAACCTCAAGAGATAGATTTTAGAATCTTAGCTAATGCTCATCCTCATGTGGTGAAAAATCCTAAAATAGTCTCAAGAATAACCATAGATAAAAAAGGATAAATAAAAGTAAAATTAGCTATTCCACCAATAGAGAAGAAAAAATACAGTGTCAATACATTTGACTATCATATTACCAAAGTCCATCCGGGAAAAACCATAAGAGAAATCATAAAAGAAATTTTTTGATATTAACACATTATTTGAGAATATGAATCATGATAATGTCACTAAGGATCAACTCAAAAAAAAAGTTGAAAAAACTATAGTTGTATTTCAAAATTGGTAAAACCAATTCAATCTTTGCATTTAACTATTGATCAAGTCTCTGATATATAAACTCTTCATGTTATAAAAGAAATTGGCCACACGGGTAAAGAAATAAAATAATGGATTGATTTTTTTTTACAAGATATCATTATTCTTCAAACACCATTTGCTACCTATTTTAAAATTCAATATTAATATGATCAAGCAAATAAAGTTCAAATAAAATATGAGAAATAAATGAAAAAGTCAGACGAGTTGATCCCTTCATTAGAATAATTCTCTTTTTCTTTCCCAAATGACCTATTTCAATAAAAAATCATCCAAAAAGAAGAAATTATATATCTTTTAAAGGTTTTGGGAGCTACAAAATTTAGAGTTCACATTGTCAAAAAAAGTGTTAATAAATTTGAAGATTCTAAATCAATAGAGGGAGATTTTATTCTTGAGGTACTAGGAGAGGTAAGTATATTGAAATACAAACTCATAGATGATAAAGTAAAATTATTATCTGAATAAGTCATTATTAACTAGTTCAATTTTTTTTTTTGAAAAGATTGCAAATCCAAGTTCTGAATTCAATAATGATTCAGTTCATACACTAATCAACTATCAAATTAATTTGGGAAAACTTAATATAATGTTGAATAAATTGAAAGGAATAACTCAAAATATGGTAGATTTGTATTGTGATGAATAAATATCTCATACATATTCAAATTGGATAAATGAGGTTAAAACATTGGAAATCATGCAAAGATTTAACAAATGCTAGAAGAGGAAGTCTCGACCTAATAAAAAATAAGTTTATATAGTCATTAGTGAGGATGATAAAGAATGATTCTTCATCAAATTTTGATCTTATCTTTTTCATAATTGTAATTGTACTTATTTAGTTAATTCATACATTGTAAAATTTTGTGATTGTACTAGGTCCCTTTTGAAATTTTGAATCGTGAAAATTTTCCAACACAAAATTTCAAGTTGTGAAAGTTTCAAATTGCTTAATGTGTTTTTGTAAGTTTCAAGTTGTGAAAATTAGCTAAAGTGATTTTACAATCCCCTAAAAAGGCAAAAAAGGTGTTTACACCCCGTAACCACACATTTCAACCTATTAGGAGCTCATTTATAGGGTCTTGACATTTAAAATTATGAGACAACTTTTGAAAGAGGAGATTATAACTATAATGTAACAAAGATCAATACAAAGAGATTTTGCAATCTTTGCATTTAATATTTATTTGTAGATTATGTATGTATTTAATATCTATATGTGTTCAATTATTTGTTTTTATAAAATTATCGCAGTTGTTATAAACTATTTAAAACAAAAAAATTTCATTGTAGTATTTATTTTCAAATCTACACTTGTTATTTTCATTTTTGTGAATCCTAGATGGCGTTAGAAAGTAATTTTTTACTTTTTGTCAAGGAAATATAGAGTGATCATTATTTTATTTTACCAGTTATATTTTATGTCTTTCTTATCCATTAAATGATAGAGGTTTCCTATTAGATATTATATCCTACTTTCTATACATTTCCAATCATTTTTTGAGTTTAGCTTGTTGGATTTGTTTCTATTTCCATCTTTAAAATACTTTTATTTTCTTCATATCCCTCTCTCATAACTTTTCTTGCTTTATCCTTTTCATACTTTATGATTAAAAGTACTAACCTAATGAAACAATTTTGTTGTATACATTTTCCTTTACAACATATTTTTGGATTTTAATAAAGGTAGCTCCACTTGACAATAAGAGAGGGAAGAGTCCAATGACTATTGATGAGAAACATATATTTGTCCACTCAATAAATTTTCATGTAATAGTTTTTGGTGCCCACCATGGGGCATGATTTTGCAATACTATTGTAACCCACATTTTGAGATATTGGTCCATATGAATTTGCCATAAACACAAGGACCATTCTACCAACTTGAACTAGATTTGGAGAAATATACACAACTAAATATTATTTCCCACATTAGACAAATTGCTTGGGATTTTGATGAAGTTTCAGTAACCCAATTTCATATTATTTTGATAATATTGAATCAAGATTTAGATCATGTAGAAAGATCCAAAAAAAAAATTATGCATGTAGAGAAGCCTATAAAGCTTGACCAGTAGTTCAAAATCAATAGGTTTCATTCATGACCATCTCAACTATCTAAAATCATGATCATAAACCTACTTTGAATTAGACAGAATCTATTGAATAAAATATTATCTCAAGTTTTCAATAACTATCTTGGGATAACAAAACAAGTTTTATTCAATTCAATATTATCACTACGATAATAAACACAGAAGAATATCATGCTACTATTACTAAAATAAACATCCAAATCATTTCAAAGAGATAAGCAAGAATATAAGCACAAAGAGTATCACCAATAACTACTCAAATAATATTAGCAGTAAGAATTTCATCTACTAACCATTTAAGTAGTAAAAAAAATAGTTCTTCAACCCAATATTGATAGGATAAGTCAAATACAAGAAGTCATTTTGTCATATTTGAGAGCATTTACATGAGATAATAAAATTAATTAAACACATTTTCATAGAGTTGTTGAGGTTTTAAAAGATTAGGAATAACATGTTGTTTTAGCACAAGGCATTGAAGAACTAATTGCACATATAATTTAACAAAGAAGACTAACCCATAGAATTCTTCAATTTGTACCAACTCCTCATCAATAGTAAAAACTAGTAGAAAAATGATTTACTAGAGCTAGTAAATCAAAAGGTGAAACTAATATTTTATATCAAATGCAAGAAGATTATGCTTTTAAACTAAATATAGAACAAAAAGGGATACTTAAAAAAGTAGTTAGTCTTCCCTCAACTCCTCTTTAAAACAAGAAATTACAAGGAGGGACAAGCATTAGCCATGATCTTATTCTATGAGGTGTTTTTATCCCACTACAAGTAGTATTTCTAGTCATGGTTCAACCTTGGGATAACATAATTGATCTTTTGGCCCTAGAACAATTACATGATCTCCCAAAAGAATCATAGAATAATTTTCTAAAATTATTAGGTGATAATAGATAACATTTAGATGAACATATTTCCACTTTTTATATAGCATGTGGGATTCTAGGAGTATAACATGAAGATATCATAGTGACATTATTTTTTGAAAATATGTAGAATGGAGCTAAAAATTGGTTTTATCATCTTATTCTAGGAGTGGTAATAAATTAAAATGATATGAAAACCAAATTTGAAAGTAGATTCAAACCAACAGAAGATGCATATGCATTATTGGCTCAACTCACCTAGATGAATAAATAAGTTTATGAACTTATGAGGGATTTTGTAGCTATGTTTAATAAGATACTACATAAAATATTGGTAACTACCAAACCTACAAATGAAAATCAAAAGTGTTTCTTTATTGCTTCTTAATTACTAGAAGTAATTTATCAATTGAGAAGATCTAGAGTAGATGATTTGGATACAACTCAAAATATAGCTATTGACATTGAGGATGATATAATAATGGCCATGAAAATAAAAAATGATGCATCAAAAGGTAAAATATATAATATAGGTCAATCTTATACTGAACAAATCTTGCAAAAAATGGCTAATGATATAACAACTTTGAAGAAACAATTGCCTCAAAAAACTATCATTGCTCCTTATCAAGACATCACAAGAAGAAATTATGTGCCTTTTCAAAGAGATCATCCTTGATTGCAAGATATTTAGGAAAATATTTCACTATAATCTCATCCTCAAAAAAATCCAAATGCACTTGTGAATACCATTTTAGAAACAAAATAAGTACTTGGATATGAATAAATTGAAGACAAAAATGAATTATAAAATATAGATCTTCACGAATGTGAAATTGAATAACTTGGTGGTGAATTAGTAAATGCATTCCTAGAATAAAATTCATATGAAGATGATTGCAAGGACAATGTTGGGGACATGAACACTCAGTAGTTCATAGTATTCATAAGAGATCAAAATAAGAAGAAGCAATAAAATAAAAGTCAAGAAGAATCTAAAAAATATATTGTTCCATGAGGAACACCACCTCATGTTTAGATGAAAGGAAAACAACCAATAACTAAATTAGGTGAGTCCTTCCTGATTGCTACTACTAAAAAAACTCCTCTTATTAATGGTAATTTTAATGTGTCTTAGAATATAAAATGCTTCTCTTCTACTACTTTACCTACTTTTGACATACCTGAACATATCAACAAAACCAAAATTTAGATGTCAAAAGATGAATATTTGAGAGCATATCTAGATCAATTAGATAGACTAGTAGAATTTATCAAAGGAAAAAATCCCACCCAAAATAAAGCTAATACTAATAGAATTATAGCCATCTTGCCTTCTTCTAATCCAATCAACTCCATGGTTGTAATAACTTTCGAATCCAATAAGGTTGACCCTTTCTACATTTATTTATTCCTAAAGGGATATAAGATTAGTAATGAAATAATTAACATAGGGGAATTTTATAATTTAATGCCTACCAAATTTTTTCATGTTCTTGGCTTGACTTGTACAAAAACCTTTAATCATTGTTACTCAATGGAAGAGAAAAAAGTTACACTTGTTGGCTAGATCAAAGACACCCAAGTTGTTCTTGAATCTTTCCATCAAAAAAGGATCAAGATCAATATCCTAGTAGTAGATATCTTATTAGCCTATGGTATTCTATTGGGAATAAATTTTTGTAAATAACTTGGTGAAGAAATTTAGTTAGATTTGTCACATGCAATGATTCTAGTTAAAGGGGTGAAACAACATCTTGAATAAAAATTGAAACTAAAATACACCGTACAAAAAGTTGATGATCTTAGGGCACATATATTATATGAATATGTCAATATAGATAAATATTTTTTGATTTTATAAAAATACGTGGATATGCTATAAATCATATAAACTAATCTCAATGAAGTGTGGATGTTGGAATTCGATGTAGTTTATCTTCAACAAGATCTAGTGTAGGAATTATCCTAGTATCTCCAAGTAATAAAATATTTCCTTTCTCTTACAAATTGTAGTTTTAATGTAATAATAATACTACAAAATATGAAGCACTTTTGTTGGGATTACAAGTTTCTAAATAAATGATAATTAAAAATTTAAAAGCATTAGGTGATGTAGAATTAGTTGTGAAATAATTCAAAGGCCCATATCAAGTAAAAAATAACCATTTGAGACATTACAAGAGTAAAGCCTAGGACAATATAGAGGATTTTAAAGCATTATCCATTAAAAATATTCTAAAAGAATATAATTCCAAATCACACACACTTGTAGTATTAGCTTCATTATTGATTTAAACATTCAGAGATTGGTAAAGACAAATACACAATTGAATTGGTGTATTGACCCAATGCACCATATAATTTAGAGAATTGGTAGGTGTTCAATGATGATCAAAAAATCATTTATTTTCTTGAAAAAGTTTATATTTTTATAAATTTGTATTTCAAAGGTAGTGATTCATTATATAGGGAATCTTCTTCTTCTTAAAATCACAAATAAGGTATTCACAAAGAACAAGACAAATAAGGAGTAATCAAACTAAAAGGAAACAAAATACCAAAAAATTTGGTTTCATTAGAAGATGTTTTTGAAAAGCATGATAGATTCATTAAAAATAAGATCTATAAATATTCTCTTGGCTTAGTAGACTATGAAAAAGTAAATATTAGTTCTGAAGAACAACCTAGGCTAGTTAATATTAGAAAATGTTTTTCACCAGAATAAAAGATAAAATTCATTAGCTTAATTTGAAAATACATTGAAATTATTGCATATTCATAGGAAGACCTCAAATATTTTCATCTAAAATAAATTCAACACATGTTCCTATAAAACTATATGTCAAACCATTCAAATATAAACAAAGACAATATAATATGAAGATTATAGGTATGCTTTTTTTAGAAATTCAGAAAATGTTGAATGCATGATTCATTTTACCTATTCATAATTCATCCTAGATTGATAACATAGTCCCAATTAAAAAAAATAATGGGGAAATCAAAATTTGTGTAGACTTCAAAACCTAAATCAAGCATATCTCAAAGATAACCATCCATTACCCATCATGGATCAAGTCCTTCAAGTAGTTATAGGTTCAAAAATGTAATTGATGTTGGGTAGATTTTA
This sequence comes from Torreya grandis, assembly GCA_037957365.1. Taxonomy (NCBI): domain Eukaryota; kingdom Viridiplantae; phylum Streptophyta; class Pinopsida; order Cupressales; family Taxaceae; genus Torreya; species Torreya grandis. The sequence goes on along the minus strand of JARHVA010001556.1, from coordinate 150,177 downwards.
AAGTTATAATAAGATTGAAGTTGATAAAGAAGATTAAAATAAAATAGCCTTCATAACCCCATAATAAACTTTCATGTACTGATGAATGTCATTTGGCTTGATCAATGGAGGGGCTATATTTTAGAGAGCCATGTATCTTGAATTCAAAGATTTGAAAAATGAGATAATTATGGTATACTTGGATGACCTAAAAATGTTATAAAAAAAGAGGGAAGATCATTATGAATACCTCGAGAAGGTATTCAAGAAGTGTTGACTACATAGTACCTCCCTCAATCCTAAAAATTCTATTTTTGGGATAATTAAAGGAAAAAATCTTAGGCACATCATCTCCAAAGAAGGAATTAAATTTGATCTAGGAAGAGTTGAAGTAATTTAGAAGATATCTTTATAAATTAGTAAATTAGGTGTGCATTTATTCTTTATAAAAGTAAATTTATTGAGAAACTTTGTTTTAGATTGTTTAGAACTCACTAGACATATCGCTGATATGATGAAAGGGAAACCTTACTTCAAATGGAACATTGAAAGAAAAGAGGCATTTGAAAAGATAAAAGTTACTATTTATCATGCACCAATGTTTTTTTTATCTTGAATTTAAAAAGGAATTCATCATATGTTGTTATGAATCATAACACACTCTCTTATCCATATTAGTTTAAAAAAATAATGAAGGTATTAAATCTCCCATTACTATCATGAGTAAAAATTTGAAAGATTATGAATTGAAATATTCTCTAGAAGAGAAACATGCATACGTAGTTGTCAAATATATCAAACAATTCAAATATAATATCTTACATTCACACTCTATTATAATGGTGTTGAGTATAGTGGTCAAATATATTTTGACTCAACAGGAACCAATATCTAAAAGAGGAAATTAGATAACCAAAGTTTAATAATATGATTTGAAAATCAATCCCACAAAATTGGTTTGAAGAAAATGGTTGTGCCAACTCATAACATAACAAATAAATTCTAATAATAGAAATAAAGAAGATTTTCCCTTTGTTCTCTTTGTTGATTCTAATAATGAGTGGTTTACAGATATTATGTTTGATCCGGGTAACAATTTAGGTGACAATTCGTGTGACGGGTCCACCCCAATTGATGACAGAACTTTTGGGAGCCATAAATTTTACACTGTAGCTCTAATTGACTCACCATTTGAACCGTTATAAAGCTAATAATGAAGGGAAAGTCATGAGATGACATGGATATCCATTTGATGAATTTTTACCCTTGAAAACCTAATGGAAGTGCCTCAAATTTCAATTTTAGTAGTGCAATAAAAAAATAGTAAGTTTCTAAAAATAGTAATTCCTCAAATTCTGTATTATTGTAAATCATGGAAGTCAAACCAATTCATATCCCTCGAGATTAGTGACATTCCACATCCTATCCACACCTTCAAAACATGTATAAATGAAGATGTAACCCAAAATGGAAATCAGACATCTCTTCTTAGAGATAAGCATATGTTTGGGTCTACAAATTTGATCAATAAGACATCTCTTCTCAATCACAACATTATTTGAATTGTCTTGTTCTTGTTTCTTGAATTATATTTCAACCAAAGCTTTTATGTTTTGGATCAGTGGAATTAGAGTGGTTCGTATTTAGAGTGTATGATCTTGAGGATGAGGTCAGATTATAAGAAGCTTGGGTGGAAAAAAGAACCAATAGACTATCCACCTATTCACTCCAAATGACTTCAAATGGTGGACAACACTGAGACATCCGATACTTTCAAGGAAATGGTGAATGAAGCCCTCCAATAGTAGCAAGCATAGATGCTACAACAATTCACTCAAATTCTCCAACAAATATTGATGGGAAATTTTGGCTCCTCATCTGCACCCCCACATCCTTTCAGTGCCCTAACACCCTTCAAGGTTCAGGTGAATTTTGATATCCCTACATTTGAAGGAAAAATCAATGCTGATGTAGTAGAAAATTGGTTAGATCAATTATCTTCTTATTTTTTTAAATAAATTCATCGATAAAGAGAAGATCACTTTTGCTCTTTTGAAAGCATCATTGCCTATCAAAAATTGGTGGGAAGTGTAAAAAAGAGATCCAATGCAGATGATATTGGCCTTGAGATAGAACCTACCTAGGATGATTTCATAGAACTGTGAAGGAAGAATACTACCCCATTGGAGCATATGATGATCTATATATAGAGTGGAAACAACTTCACCAAAGTAAGGAATAATTTGTTCAAGATTACACTGATATTTTTCATTCCCTATCTGCAAGATTGGGCATCCAAGAAAGTGAGAAACACAAGGTTCTCAAATATCATGGCGAACTACAATGGTACATATGGGGAGAAATGGAACTATTCAATTTGGAAACCCTTGGTGAGGCATACAAGTTCATAGTGAAGATTGAGTAGAAGCATGGAAAAATGAATATAAAGAGTCAGCCTTCAAAATGGAGAAGTGACAAAGAAGGTCAAACATGAGGCCAAAATTGGAAGAAAAAAGAAGGAAAGACTAGGAAGTGGTGTGATTATCATAAATCTGGAACTCACTCCAAAGAAGAATGTCAAGCCATCAAGTCCTTGATTTCTAAATCAAAATCCTCAACATCCACTATTCTACCTCATATAGACCCTACAGTCGAAGAGGTTGAAGAAGAGATTATATATGTTGAGCCCAAAGCCATTGTTGCTTCATCATGGACCCATGAGGAGAGGCTAGATGACAAGGAAAGGTTGTTTCACTCTAAGTTATGGGTGAAAGGTAAGCCTATGAATTTCATTCTTGATAGTGGAAGTCAAAAGAATTTAATCTCTGCTAATGTTGTGAAAAGCCTAAATCTATCCATGAAGCTTCACCCAAAGCCATATAGTATTGGATGGTTGAGTCCAGGGAGAAACCTCCATGTCACCCACCAATGTCTTCTCTCATATGCAATAAAACCTTTCCAAGATGAGGTCTTATGTGATGTAGTCAATCTAGATGTTTGTGATGTACCATTTTGTCAGCCATTCATGTATGATCGACATGGAATATATGAATCAAGAACTTGAAGGATCACTCTCACTCTTGGAACATGGTGCTATAGGGTACTAGAGGTACCACCTTCTACATCTGTCTCTCTGATTAGTGCCAAGAAATTTGTTCTCATGGTGGTCAAGCCACAAGAATCCAAAAGGGCTGATGTTACAACCATAACTACATAAACAACACAACAACAAAATAAAATAGATACCAAGATAAAGAAGTTCATGGCCTTCCATCCATAGATTGATGGTTAGACAAAAATGGTGAACAATCAGGGCCTGCATAGTTCCATAAATCACAGTCCATTCCAAGTATGCATCAAGAATGAAATTGAAGTAAAACTACCACACTTGATGAAAAATATTTATGCAATGGGGACCATTGCTTCTCAAGGAGGAAGGAATGACTCAAGCAATAATTCAGGTGACAATTCGGGTGACAGGTCCACCGCAATTGATGACAGAACTTCTGGGAGCCATAACTTTTGCATCGCAGCTCCAATTGACTCACTATTTAAACCGTTGGAAAGCTAATAATGAGGGGAATATCATGATATGGCATGGATATTTGATAAATGAAGTTTGACCCTTGAAAACCTAACGGAAGTGCCTCAAATTTTAATTTTAATAGTGCAGTCTAAAAATAGTAAGTTTCTAAAAATAGTAATTCCTCAAATTTTGTATTGTTGTAAATCATGGAAGTCAAAACAATTCATATCCCTTGAGATTGGTGACCTTCCACATCCTCTCAAAACCTTAAAAACATGTATAAATGAAGATGTAACCTGAAATGGAAATCAGACATCTCTTCTCAGAGATAAGCATATGTTTGGGTCTACAAATTTGATCAATAAAACATCTCTTCTCAGAGATAGCATTATTTGAATTGTGTTGTTTTTATTTCTTGAATTATATTTCAACCAAAGATTTCAAGTTTTGTATCAATGTTCTTATTGACATATGTAGAATTTCCATCTCATTTAGACACTAAACAATGTAGACCACTCAAAATAAAGTCTAGAAAATACATAATATGGGGTGGTACTTTGTTCAAGAAAAACATTGATGGTTTTTTCTTAAGATGTGTTGACAATGAATAACAAAATAAACTCTTACAATCTTTTCATGATCAAGATTGTGGTGGACACTTTTTGGATCTAGTAAAAACTTACAAGATCTTAAGATCTCATTATTATTATTGGCCTATACTTTTTAATGACTCTTATGAGTGGGTAAGAAAATGTTAGGCCTATCAATAGTTCATCAGATGACCAAAACTTGGAGAATTTCCAATCAAGCTAGTGGTGATAGAAGAAACCTTTCAACAATGGGGATTGGATTTTATTGAGACAATGAATCGTCATTCAAGTGAGGGACACACACATGTTCTTACTACTATAGACTACTTCTTCAAATGGGTATAAATTATTCCAATAAAATAAACAACTTTGGAAGTCATTTGTATTTTCATCAAAGAAAATATCTTGATGAGATACGGTGTTCCACAAAAGATAGTAAAAAACAACTCTTCAAGTTTTTATTCTTTAGAGATGATTGGTTCCTAGTATGTATATGGTATTTTACTATCCCATTATTTAAAATACCACCCATAATGAAATTATTAGGCTGAATCAATTAATAAAAACATGGTTACTATTATTCTTAAGTTGTTGAAGAGAATTAGAGGAACTAACACAAAAAGTTGTGTGATGCATTATGGACAGATCGAATAACACTAAAGAAAGTTATAAGTATGCCCCCATTATATTTTTTGTATGGGATAGATGTGGAAATTAAAATAACACTTGAATTACCTAAACTTCAACTAGCTAGAGCCATTGAGATTTAAAAATTTTAAGGTCCCTTGGACAAAATAATTCTCTATTTGAATAAGCTTGAGGAAGATCAATCCATATGTGTCGATAGAATTATCAAACATCAAGATCAAATCAAAGTTATTTTTGACAAGAAAGAAATATAAGAGAATTTTAGGTAGGAAATCTTATTCTTCCATGGGATAAGTGTAGAAAACTAAAAGGAAGTCATGAAAATTTTACTCACTAAGGGTGGCCCCCTTCAAAATCAGACACTTTTGTGGAGACAACACTTTATACTTAGCTTATCATGATGGAACACATCTACCATTACCCTAAAATGGGTAGTACCTTAAGTATTAATTTAAGTAAAATTAGGTAGTTCCCTACATGTAAGTATGTACATAACATTTTTGTCTTATCTCCTTTTCCTATCCTAATTTTGTTGTGTGTGTGTATTTTTTTTCAATAATACAATAACCCATGTATTTTTCCTTCTTCGCATATTGATATTCTCTTATACTACATTTATTTTGATGCCTCTTTCAGTTAAAATGATCTATACATCTTCATTCTTATGGAAATTTCAAGATTCAAAGCCTCTTTAGTTTTCAGAATTAACAAATTTTTTATGAACATCTTTAAGTGAATAGATAGTGGAAATCAAAATCTTCTTCAATAAGGATTTGGCCTAACAAAACATTTTTATTTCTCATATGACTAAGATAGGTGAATAGGTTTTTAGTTGGCTAGAATAGGACATGAAAATATGAAGCAACATTGTGACTCTCAAGAATTTACAACAATAAGATGTGAATGACTCCATAACCCAATGGAAGTACACTAGTATATAAAACCAGAGTCTATAATTATTTTATTGTCCCTTGTAATTTGAGGTCCCTAGTCAGAGCCAACTATTATCTTAGTTTTTGAGTTGAATTCAAAAATTTGAAAATGTCAAATCTTTTGACCATTAATAGTCAAATTTAGTCAAACTTGGTCAAAGTTGGATTAGGTCCAACTTTTGGTCAAACAAAGAAATCAAATTGAGGAAAAATAATTTTTTCCCCTAAGTCTATTAAGACTTATTGAGTTTTTACCACTTTATAAATAAGCATCAAACTTATGATAAATATCTAATAAGTTATCAGAGTCTGATAGCTATTTAAACATTATCTAGTTCCCAAGACCCCTCAAACACATGTCAAACCTTGAGACATGTTTGAACACATATTTGATCTTGATAAGTGTTTAAACATTTATCAGAGCTTCATCACCCATTAAACAACCCATCATAGCCCAATCATTATATTTACACATATCAAATCCTGATTGATGTAAAAACACTCTCATAAAATTGATACCTATTTAGATGCTTGCCAAAATTTGATAGCTTCTCACACACCTATGAATCCTCTATCATTACTCTGTGCATGCATAAAAACCTCATGCCCTGTAATATATTCTTCTAAATCCTACTCATTTGGCTCATCCTTGTTGATTAGCTTGTAATTCCTTAGCATACTCAACCTCCATTACTCATTTTACAAGTTTTGTGGCTTCTTACTCTTCATGTTTATAGGTATTTTCATAGGTTTGAATCAATTAAATGAATCAAAAAGGATAAAGTTAGGGTTTGCTTCACTTTTCTCAAGGTTTTATTAAAGAACTTATCCACTTGCTAAGGTATCCTCAAAGATATTTGTTAAATTCTAAGGTTTCAAGAGCAAAATATTTGATCAGATTCATACCATTTCCAAACATCCATTAAATCTTGGTGGTTGTAAAAATCATCATCAAATTTTAAGACCCTATTGAGCATGCTATAAGACTTAGACTATCTACCTTAAAATCCATTAAAATTTAAGTCTTACTAAAGCAATTATTAGGACTTGACACATACATTTTCACATATCAAATCTCTATTAACTATTTTTCATCCTATTTTAGCTCAACTACCTGTTTATCATCCTACCAAATCCTGATACTTTAAAAACCACTCTACTAGACTCTGATAATTTCATTTGCATGCTCTAATTTGTGATCCTTGTTAGAACACTTTTTGAGACCCTTATTTATGCAAGGCAATTCAGGTATTGGTATTGATCTCATAAATAGTTAAGCTCATTAGATGTTAACATTTAACACTTCGATCAAAGAAGATCTTGAAAAAACACTATGAAAAAGACCCCTACCAAGAATAAATTATAATTAGAAGAGGACACAAATATGAGGTATCAATTTCAAGGAGTAGTTCCACCTTCACACTTTGACTTGAATGTTGAGGAAATAACTGACACTAACCTTGGAAATATATGGAGGATTTATATAACATAATAAATAGTGTTCCAGAACATATTATGGAAAAAGCATTCATGACAATGGATTGGCATAGGTAGAAACATTCCCAACTTTAGTTTAGTGTCTATAATTAGTGTTGACAATGTCCCAACACTATGATTCTAAAAAGAGAGATCTTAATAATCCTAAAGGAGATATTGTCTTATACCTAGGTCCATAACACATCAATCTTCTACTTCAATTTCTTGATAGGAAATTTTTTGTTAACTTTACTCTTGCATCCACTCAATAATTATGGGACTCTAATACAAGTTCCTATTCAAAGTGGGTTAACAAATAATGGCAAGAAAATCTTAAGCATATAAAACTAAGGCTACCCAATAATTTTTATATATTTGAATTCATGAATGAAGTCAATGACACAATTACTCTTCTGCATAGAGTAGGATGAAGCCTAGTTGTAAGGAATTTCAAAACATGGATGTACATGTATATATGTATCATTCACCAAAACAAGAGATATATCAACTAGGGATAATTAATCAATGAATCAATTCACAAGTAGCTTTTACAAGTCAATAAAACTTCCAAATTCTATATGACTATTACCTCATTTATGCTATCACCAAAAGGAGATTATATGAAGGTTTGAACATAGTAGGTGATATGTAAATTGTGAATATATATGATTTCTATTTTTATCTCTCTTTGAAATAAAGTGCACATCATTTCTATAGGGTAAATGATGTAATTTTGTAAGATATAATTCATATGTTTGAACCATAACTATATAATTTGAGGCTATCAATTTAGGCTTTTATAAATATTTCTAAGTAAGGTACATGGTTCATACAAATCCCAAATTTCACTTGAGAATTTAAGGATGTGAAATTACCTCGTATATGCTTCCAAGATATGTGGATGATAAATGGGCTTTGATGGAACTGGTAAGACAATTTATTTAAACACAAAATTTTCTATCTTATAAACATAAGTTTGGGATAAAATTTCCTATTTCTATTGGTTGATATACTTGTGCTTCTTTAGCCAAATCAAAATTGATTGATGAGGAGATGATTCTTGTTACTCTCTGATCATTTGAAATTTGACCTTCATTTGATGTAAGTGGTATGATGCAAAATATTATTGGTTCTTCACATCAACAATTTCATCACTTCAAAGACTACTGGATGGACTAAGATGATGAAAAAGAGGTAAGAATTCATGATTATTCATGATTCACCCTAGAATAAGTAATTGTGTTTGATATATTGGAAATCAAAAAAAATATATTAGATGATGAAGATACACTAAATCCCATATATGATAAATATTAAATTAGATCAAAACCTCATCCAAGATTGATTGGTACAAGAAATAATCTACATCTCTCATTAAAAAAACTCATGGCATATTGAATAGAAATCTCAAGTGGTTGAAGAGAAAGGGCAACAATGTTGATAAATCAAGTTTTCCCCCTCCTATAAAAGAAACTAAATTAGGGATTTCTCATAAACATCATCAAACAAAATCAAGAACATCATTAGAAATAGGAACCAACAGATATCTAGAAGAAATTGAAAGTGAAATAGAAAGTGAATCTATCATAGAGATAGTTCTAGTGAAGAAGCCACTCAAGTTGAAGATAAGGAGATTGGGTGAAAATATCCTAGGTACTCTAAATATTTATATTTTAGAGGAAAATATTTTTGATAATTTTTCCCAACCTCAACCCTTGGGATCTAATACTACACAAAAATTTATGGCTTCTGATTCATCTTTATTTTTGAATTATTCCATTCCTCTTCAGCCTATTATTTCAATTCTAGTATCTCTTCCTTAAAATGTTGAATTGTATACCAAAACTTCTCCCAAGACTCTAGTTAATGCAATAGAAAAATAAGAAGTTAAAATGGTACTTGAAAATATGAGGTTTTATTAGATCATCCCCTTTCTTCTGAAGCTAAAAAAGAATCAAATACTACCCTTATGTAATAAGTTCCTAGCATAGATGTTCCTGACTAGATAAATGAGTTTGTGAAGAAAATAAATAAAATTAAATAGTCTAAATAGATACTTTATCATACTATCTATCTCTCATCCTCATGTGAAAAAAAATCCCAAAATAGTCTCAAAAATAACCACAAATCAAAAAAGATAAATACATGAGGAAGTAAATGCTTCACTAGTAGAGAAGGAAAAAAATAGTGTTAGTACATCTGACTATTAGATTACCAAATTACATATATTAAAAAACACAAGTTAAAGCATGAAATAAAACATCCAATATATAATTGACATGTTACTTGAGAATATTGATCATGATAAGGTCACCAAGGATCAACTCAAATAAAAAGTTGAACAACCAACAACTGTAGTTCAAAAATTGTTAGAACCAATTCAATATTTGCATTCAATTGTTGATCAAGTCTCTGATACAAAAAATCTTCATGTTATATAATAAATTGGTCACATGGGTAAAGAAAAAAAATAATGGATTGAGAAAATTTTACAATAAGGTATCATTATTCTTCAAACAACATTGGCTGCCTACTCTAAAATTCAATATGAATATGATCAAGCAAAGTAAACTAAAAGAAAATATGAGAAATAAGTGTAGAAATGGGATGAGTTGATCTCTACATTAGAATAATTCTCTTTTGCTTTCTTAGGTTACCTAATTCAAGAAAAGGTCATCCATAAATAATAAATTATATATCTTATCAAGTTTTTGGGAGATGCAAAATTTAAAATTTGCATTCTCAAAGAAAGTGTAAATAAATTTGAAGATTATAAATCAATAGGGGGAGATGTTATTATTGAGATATTGGGAGAGGTAAGTAGATTAAAATGAAAACTCATAGAGGATAACATAAAATTCCTATTTGAGGAAGTCATTGTTGATTAGTTCAAGACTTTGTTTGAAAAGATTACAAATCCAAACTCCGCATTCAATTATGATTCAATTCAAAGATTTATTAAGTATCAAATAAATATGGAAAAAAATGATATAATATTGAATAAATGACACAAAACAACTCAAAAGATGGTAGATATGTATTACGATAAAAAAATAACTTATACATACTCATATGGCCTAGATGAGGATACAATGTTGGAAATCATGCAAAGACTTGAAGAATACCAAAAAGGGAAGCTATGACCTGAGAAATAAGAAGTTCGAATCCTCATTAGTGAGGATGATAAAGAATGATTTTTCATCAAATTTTTATCTTGTCATTTTCATAATTATAATTGTACTTCTTTAGTTAATTTTTAAATTGTTAAATCATGAGATTGTACTAGTCCTTTTTGTAATTTTAAATCATGCAAATTTTCCAACATAAAATTTCAAGTTGTATAAGTTTATATTATACTTTTGCAATTCATGAAAAAACCCAATGTGTTTTTACAAATTGTGAAAATTGATTAACATGTTTTTTCAAGTTTCAAGTTGTGAAAATTATCTAAAGTTATTTCATAAAACCGTAAAAAGGGAAAAAGGTGGTTACACCTTGTAACCACTAATTTCAACCTATAAATATGGATTATGGGCTCATTTCATTTTTATCTTGTCATTTTCATAATTATAATTGTACTTCTTTAGTTAATTTTTAAATTGTTAAATCATGAGATTGTACTAGTCCTTTTTGTAATTTTAAATCATGCAAATTTTCCAACATAAAATTTCAAGTTGTATAAGTTTATATTATACTTTTGCAATTCATGAAAAAACCCAATGTGTTTTTACAAATTGTGAAAATTGATTAACATGTTTTTTCAAGTTTCAAGTTGTGAAAATTATCTAAAGTTATTTCATAAAACCGTAAAAAGGGAAAAAGGTGGTTACACCTTGTAACCACTAATTTCAACCTATAAATATGGATTATGGGCTCATTTCATTTTTATCTTGTCATTTTCATAATTATAATTGTACTTCTTTAGTTAATTTTTAAATTGTTAAATCATGAGATTGTACTAGTCCTTTTTGTAATTTTAAATCATGCAAATTTTCCAACATAAAATTTCAAGTTGTATAAGTTTATATTATACTTTTGCAATTCATGAAAAAACCCAATGTGTTTTTACAAATTGTGAAAATTGATTAACATGTTTTTTCAAGTTTCAAGTTGTGAAAATTATCTAAAGTTATTTCATAAAACCGTAAAAAGGGAAAAAGGTGGTTACACCTTGTAACCACTAATTTCAACCTATAAATATGGATTATGGGCTCATTTCATTTTTATCTTGTCATTTTCATAATTATAATTGTACTTCTTTAGTTAATTTTTAAATTGTTAAATCATGAGATTGTACTAGTCCTTTTTGTAATTTTAAATCATGCAAATTTTCCAACATAAAATTTCAAGTTGTATAAGTTTATATTATACTTTTGCAATTCATGAAAAAACCCAATGTGTTTTTACAAATTGTGAAAATTGATTAACATGTTTTTTCAAGTTTCAAGTTGTGAAAATTATCTAAAGTTATTTCATAAAACCGTAAAAAGGGAAAAAGGTGGTTACACCTTGTAACCACTAATTTCAACCTATAAATATGGATTATGGGCTCATTTCATTTTTATCTTGTCATTTTCATAATTATAATTGTACGTCTTTAGTTAATTTTTAAATTGTTAAATCATGAGATTGTACTAGTCCTTTTTGTAATTTTAAATCATGCAAATTTTCCAACATAAAATTTCAAGTTGTATAAGTTTATATTATACTTTTGCAATTCATGAAAAAACCCAATGTGTTTTTACAAATTGTGAAAATTGATTAACATGTTTTTTCAAGTTTCAAGTTGTGAAAATTATCTAAAGTTATTTCATAAAACCGTAAAAAGGGAAAAAGGTGGTTACACCTTGTAACCACTAATTTCAACCTATAAATATGGATTATGGGCTCATTTCATTTTTATCTTGTCATTTTCATAATTATAATTGTACTTCTTTAGTTAATTTTTAAATTGTTAAATCATGAGATTGTACTAGTCCTTTTTGTAATTTTAAATCATGCAAATTTTCCAACATAAAATTTCAAGTTGTATAAGTTTATATTATACTTTTGCAATTCATGAAAAAACCCAATGTGTTTTTACAAATTGTGAAAATTGATTAACATGTTTTTTCAAGTTTCAAGTTGTGAAAATTATCTAAAGTTATTTCATAAAACCGTAAAAAGGGAAAAAGGTGGTTACACCTTGTAACCACTAATTTCAACCTATAAATATGGATTATGGGCTCATTTCATTTTTATCTTGTCATTTTCATAATTATAATTGTACTTCTTTAGTTAATTTTTAAATTGTTAAATCATGAGATTGTACTAGTCCTTTTTGTAATTTTAAATCATGCAAATTTTCCAACATAAAATTTCAAGTTGTATAAGTTTATATTATACTTTTGCAATTCATGAAAAAACCCAATGTGTTTTTACAAATTGTGAAAATTGATTAACATGTTTTTTCAAGTTTCAAGTTGTGAAAATTATCTAAAGTTATTTCATAAAACCGTAAAAAGGGAAAAAGGTGGTTACACCTTGTAACCACTAATTTCAACCTATAAATATGGATTATGGGCTCATTTCATTTTTATCTTGTCATTTTCATAATTATAATTGTACTTCTTTAGTTAATTTTTAAATTGTTAAATCATGAGATTGTACTAGTCCTTTTTGTAATTTTAAATCATGCAAATTTTCCAACATAAAATTTCAAGTTGTATAAGTTTATATTATACTTTTGCAATTCATGAAAAAACCCAATGTGTTTTTACAAATTTTGAAAATTGATTAACATGTTTTTTCAAGTTTCAAGTTGTGAAAATTATCTAAAGTTATTTCATAAAACCGTAAAAAGGGAAAAAGGTGGTTACACCTTGTAACCACTAATTTCAACCTATAAATATGGAGTATGGGCTCATTTCATTTTTATCTTGTCATTTTCATAATTATAATTGTACTTCTTTAGTTAATTTTTAAATTGTTAAATCATGAGATTGTACTAGTCCTTTTTGTAATTTTAAATCATGCAAATTTTCCAACATAAAATTTCAAGTTGTATAAGTTTATATTATACTTTTGCAATTCATGAAAAAACCCAATGTGTTTTTACAAATTGTGAAAATTGATTAACATGTTTTTTCAAGTTTCAAGTTGTGAAAATTATCTAAAGTTATTTCATAAAACCGTAAAAAGGGAAAAAGGTGGTTACACCTTGTAACCACTAATTTCAACCTATAAATATGGATTATGGGCTCATTTCATTTTTATCTTGTCATTTTCATAATTATAATTGTACTTCTTTAGTTAATTTTTAAATTGTTAAATCATGAGATTGTACTAGTCCTTTTTGTAATTTTAAATCATGCAAATTTTCCAACATAAAATTTCAAGTTGTATAAGTTTATATTATACTTTTGCAATTCATGAAAAAACCCAATGTGTTTTTACAAATTGTGAAAATTGATTAACATGTTTTTTCAAGTTTCAAGTTGTGAAAATTATCTAAAGTTATTTCATAAAACCGTAAAAAGGGAAAAAGGTGGTTACACCTTGTAACCACTAATTTCAACCTATAAATATGGATTATGGGCTCATTTCATTTTTATCTTGTCATTTTCATAATTATAATTGTACTTCTTTAGTTAATTTTTAAATTGTTAAATCATGAGATTGTACTAGTCCTTTTTGTAATTTTAAATCATGCAAATTTTCCAACATAAAATTTCAAGTTGTATAAGTTTATATTATACTTTTGCAATTCATGAAAAAACCCAATGTGTTTTTACAAATTGTGAAAATTGATTAACATGTTTTTTCAAGTTTCAAGTTGTGAAAATTATCTAAAGTTATTTCATAAAACCGTAAAAAGGGAAAAAGGTGGTTACACCTTGTAACCACTAATTTCAACCTATAAATATGGATTATGGGCTCATTTCATTTTTATCTTGTCATTTTCATAATTATAATTGTACTTCTTTAGTTAATTTTTAAATTGTTAAATCATGAGATTGTACTAGTCCTTTTTGTAATTTTAAATCATGCAAATTTTCCAACATAAAATTTCAAGTTGTATAAGTTTATATTATACTTTTGCAATTCATGAAAAAACCCAATGTGTTTTTACAAATTGTGAAAATTGATTAACATGTTTTTTCAAGTTTCAAGTTGTGAAAATTATCTAAAGTTATTTCATAAAACCGTAAAAAGGGAAAAAGGTGGTTACACCTTGTAACCACTAATTTCAACCTATAAATATGGATTATGGGCTCATTTCATTTTTATCTTGTCATTTTCATAATTATAATTGTACTTCTTTAGTTAATTTTTAAATTGTTAAATCATGAGATTGTACTAGTCCTTTTTGTAATTTTAAATCATGCAAATTTTCCAACATAAAATTTCAAGTTGTATAAGTTTATATTATACTTTTGCAATTCATGAAAAAACCCAATGTGTTTTTACAAATTGTGAAAATTGATTAACATGTTTTTTCAAGTTTCAAGTTGTGAAAATTATCTAAAGTTATTTCATAAAACCGTAAAAAGGGAAAAAGGTGGTTACACCTTGTAACCACTAATTTCAACCTATAAATATGGATTATGGGCTCATTTCATTTTTATCTTGTCATTTTCATAATTATAATTGTACTTCTTTAGTTAATTTTTAAATTGTTAAATCATGAGATTGTACTAGTCCTTTTTGTAATTTTAAATCATGCAAATTTTCCAACATAAAATTTCAAGTTGTATAAGTTTATATTATACTTTTGCAATTCATGAAAAAACCCAATGTGTTTTTACAAATTGTGAAAATTGATTAACATGTTTTTTCAAGTTTCAAGTTGTGAAAATTATCTAAAGTTATTTCATAAAACCGTAAAAAGGGAAAAAGGTGGTTACACCTTGTAACCACTAATTTCAACCTATAAATATGGATTATGGGCTCATTTCATTTTTATCTTGTCATTTTCATAATTATAATTGTACGTCTTTAGTTAATTTTTAAATTGTTAAATCATGAGATTGTACTAGTCCTTTTTGTAATTTTAAATCATGCAAATTTTCCAACATAAAATTTCAAGTTGTATAAGTTTATATTATACTTTTGCAATTCATGAAAAAACCCAATGTGTTTTTACAAATTGTGAAAATTGATTAACATGTTTTTTCAAGTTTCAAGTTGTGAAAATTATCTAAAGTTATTTCATAAAACCGTAAAAAGGGAAAAAGGTGGTTACACCTTGTAACCACTAATTTCAACCTATAAATATGGATTATGGAATATGGAGTATTGATAGTTAAACTTCTGAGATAACTTTTAAAAGAATAGATTGTATCCAAAATCTAACAAAGATCAATACAAAGAGATTTTCCAAACTTTGCATTTGATATTTATTTACAAATTATGTATTACTATCTACATGTGTTTGATTATTATTTTTAGAATGTTATCATAGTTGTTATAAACTATTCAAAATTGTAAAATCTCATTATATTATTTATTTTCAAAACTATATTTGTTATTTTCATTTTGGTGAATCCTTGGTGGAGTTAGAAAGTAATTCTTTAATTTTTGGCAATGGAATATAGAGTGATCATTATTTTTTGTTATCATTTATATATTTGATTTTGTTTATGTTGTGAATTTATATAACTTATTTATATCTTTCATATCCATTGAATTATAGAGGTTTCCTATTAGATATTATATCCTACTTTATATATATTTACAATAAGTTTCCAAGTTTAGCTTGTTGAATTTTTTACTATTTCCATCTTCAAAATAATTTTCTTTTCTTCATATCCTTCTCCCATAATTTTCCTTGATTTAACCTTTTCATACTTTCTAGTTAAAAGTGCTACCCTAGTGAAACCATTTTGCTATAAATATTTTCCTTTACTGCATATTTTGGGATTTCAATAAAGGTAGCTTTGTTTGCTAATTAGAGTGGGACTCAATCCCCTAAATGTTGATGAGAAATGTCTATCTATCTACTTGATAAATTTTTAGGCCAGTAATACCAAGTGTTTAAAGGAACATGATATTACATATGTTAAATTATGATATATTATCTATAAGCACATGATTATTTGGCAAGGCTATATCATTTAGTGATTTACAAAGAATTACCTTATAGATAGTGGATATATTTAGAAAGTATAATATAAATATTTTTGAAGGAATATTCTTAAGTTTATTTATGACATTATAATATCTAGTTAAATTGGATAATACCTTAGGTAGGGGAGGAATATTAGGAGAGATATTTTGATTACCTTCTTTTTATATCAAAATAATATGTACCCAACCTATTCATGTTGTGATAACATGGAGATCTGCATCGAATGTAAGCCTAGTGAAAATAATAGAGGATGGATGTTGGATATCACTACAATGAGATTTTGATGGAGGAAGAATGAAAAGAGTCATAGATGCCCTTTCCCTTCAAGTGGTAATTGGAAGAATATTATATTCAACATTGATGAAATATTCATTACTAAGGTGAGGTAATATTTTATCATGTATAATATCATCCTTAGATTTATTATATCTAAATTTAACCCATTTTGTTTCATGAATTATAAACATATTGTATATTTAGGAAAAAACATGCAACTATGACAATCATACAATGGATCATAAAATATATAATTTTAGCGTCCATTAAAATCATGTTAGGGTTTTTATAATGCTAATAATCATAAATCATATTTGAAATTCAAACCCTAAGAAAGGATAGATATGAAAACCCTAAGAAATTATGAAACTTTAAATAAGAAGAAACTTATGGTTTTTTAGTGTTCAAATAAATGATCGGGTTATGTAGTCACTCATATTTAGTCATAAATACTTGATAATGTTAGTTTTATCCCACTTCCACTTTAATTGACTTTATCACTTAGTTTGGACATATGTCATCACCTCAATCTATCATAAGCACCTATGTTGACCTATTCCTTTCTAAAATATTATGCCTATAAAAATGTTCTAAATTGAGAAAAACCCCTCTAAACACATGTATGGACATCACATGAATCAAAAATCACATGTTTAATATTAGGAAAATATTTAATTGTAGGGGAAAATGGTGGTAAATGTTTTTGTCCCTTATGGGCCAATTTTATACTTAGCTCTTCTAAAAATAACTTTTCAAATTTACACCCTCACAGATTAGTTTTTATTTTTAGGATATGTAGCACAATGTTTTCCCCATCTGGATTGTTATAAAGGCACATCTAAGTTACCTATTCATTCACTTTGAAATTTTAATATTGAGACACATTTATACTATTGTACATAGAAAAGCTTACTTATTCTTCTCAAAACTTATTCTAATCATGTGAAGCAATCCTTAACAAAGTCAAGAGCTTGTTTTATCCAACCTAAAGTAAATCATTATCAAGGATTCAAACCATCTCTAAAGGTATACATGTAGTCAAAGGAACATAATTGTAAAAAACACTCCAAGTGGGAGAGCTATGTGGGATTGATTTTCCTCTTCATATTATTAGATACATATGTAATAATTAGTCATCATGGGGGTGATTAGGGTTAGCTCATCCCATTACACTCCCCCCTTTTCTATTTGCATTTTTCAGCCATTACAAGCCCTATTAGGGGTTCAACCTTGAGTAAGTCATTTGTCAATTTTTTGTGTGAATTTAAAGGAATTTTTTTCAAAAACAGGTGTGTTTCCAACTATTTTAGATGATCGTGCCTTGATTTCAATTATTTTTAACAAATGATAGAATCAACCAATTTAGGACAATATAGATATATGTTCATTTCCTAGTTTTAATAATATTGTTCCTCATTATTATCAATTCCAATTTCTATGGAAATTTTATAATCAATTCATGTTAATCAATTCTAACCTTTGTTCAGTTTCACATAGTTAGATCATAGATAATAAACATGTAAGTCTTTTTTTCAATTCATAGTTACTCTTCTTTAATTTGATTATGATTTGTCAATTTCAAAACTTTACTTTCTTTCTGCTTGTGTAAGTTGATTTAAAATATTTTCCATTACTCTCTTCAATTTATCTTAATTAGGTTTGATATACTTATTTATTCAAATTCCAATAAAACATATTGATGAATCAACACTTATATTCAATCATTGATTCATAAATTTTGTCTTAGGTTTAGATAAATTATTGATCATCTGATACTAAAATAACCTTCTTTCGATTTTTGATCTAATATATGACACTAAGATAATTTTATTTTGAACTTGGGTTTGATATATGATAGTGAAATTTCTTTATTGTGATGTTGTATTTCAAGGGACTTTACTAATATCCACACACAATGTTTCCTTTCTATAATTTAAATTTTCATTTTTTGTTGTTTTCATTTTCAACAAATCTATGGGTATATTGGATGAGCATTTTTTATTTCAATATTTTCTAGTTTAAATTACATGTTGTCTTTCCTTATTAAGTAAAATCATTAACACTCATGTAATAAAACAAAATACATCACATATACTATTATATTAAAAAAAAATTCAAATCAAGTATGGTATATGAACAAGAGCATTCATATATTTAGAATTTTATAAACCTTAGTCATGAAAAATCTCAAGTGTTATGCAATTATTATTGCTTCAACATTCAATCAAAATTTTTATCTATCACTATTAGGTGAAAAAGGGCATGTATGACTCCTTTCAATGTTCCTCCTCCAAGACCTCAAAGTTTTAATAGTTACCATACCACTCCCATTATTCACCCACAACTTATATTGGATTTTCTAGTCTAAACACTTTTTAAAATTAATGAGTTGGGCCACCTCATCATGGAGGAATTAAACATGATCCTCCTCAACCCACTTCACCTCCCATGAGGAAATAAAATCAATCCAAAGGGTATGAAATCATGGATCAACTAAAAAATACCCATGCAAAAACTTTAATTATAGAATTAATAAAGAATTCATTAGTTTATAAGGATATTTTATATGTTGGATTGCAAAATAATATTATTCTTGGTAATAAAAAACCTATCACTTTTGATTCCATCATGATAACCTTTAAATATACTAAGAATATTATTAATTTTGAAGATGAAGAATTTCCAACACAAGATGTAATCACAAAAAATATCCCACTCTTTATTCATCTAAGAATGCAAAATCAAAGAACCAAATGAGTATTGATCAATGTTGGGTCTATAACGAACATTTGTAGTAGTCCGTTTTTATTAAAATTGGGTGTCAACATGGATAGTCTCCAACAAATAGATCAAAAAATCAAAATATTCAATGATTGTTAAAGACAAGTACTTGGAATTATATCTATAGATGTAACATTGGGACTTGTAAATGTGTTTATTGTATTTCATGTTATGCCTAATCACATAAATTATAATTTACTATTGGGGAGATCATTTATACATATGATGGAAACAATACCATCTACATTACATAAATGTCTTAAATTCATGTATAAAAAATAATCATATGAATTTCCTATAGATAATAACCCTTTTAGATATTGTAAACTCTAAACATTGAAATCATATTTAGATTGTCCAACCATCATCCCTCATTTTAAAGTCACTCCTTAGGATTAAAAGTACACATATAAAATTAGAGAGTCAATTACAAATAAAAATAAAGTATAATAAGAATAGTTATGAATAAACCAAAAAGAATTACATAAAACACAAAAATAACTTAAAAAACTAAAAGTAGCATAAGAAAAGAGCGAGTATAACTTTAAATATTATAAGAGGAACAAAAAATATTTCACAAAGAAAATTTTAAAAATTAGTTTTTATAAAGTCCATATTTACAAATGGAACAACTTTATAAATATAAGTTATAAAAGGAATGAAAAAAATCTAAAGTGGAATAAGAATGTATATAAAAAGAACATAAGCATAATTTGGATAAACAAAAATTTATTTTTGATATACCTTTATTAGTCAATTTAGAGGTACAATATGGTAATTATTTATGGGTCATTTGTCACACAAACTTAATTGGGATGGGAACCATTTGACCTCTCTTGAAAGGAAACCAAATATCTCCCCAAGGTTTATTACTGCTAGATCTTGGCTTATAGGGTAACCCAGTAGTTGATGTGAAACTATTCCATTTCAAGGGGCATATTTGGAATAAGTTTAAATAAATCATGGATGATGCATATTTTATGGTTTTATTACCCAAGAAATCAACAATTTGAGGTTTGATAAGGAAAATAAAATTGATTTTAAAACATGTTCATTACATGCATGGATGCAATAGTGAATAAATGATAATGACAAGGGTTTACAATCAAGATAAGACTTGTAAATATAGATTATATTTTTAAATCTATTTTACCTACTCCAATGAATTGATAAAAAAAAAAGATAAGTGTGAAGGGATAGAAAATTGAAATTGTTTTATAGTGAAGATAGATCTATATTATTTGATTATAATAAACCCATGAAACCTATAGTATCATTGATCAATATACACACAACCATAAATGAATATGGTGTTGAAGTCCGAGGATAACTCAACTATGAATACAAGGGACAAAAACCACCATATTCATACACAAGTAATGAACAATAATTTCAAAACCTTCAAAATTAAAGATATTTCTTGGAAAAAAATGCTTGGGATCCACCCTTCTCATTTGAAATACAAAAATATGCCTCAAAACAACATAGCTCATAGGAAAATATAGTTAATAAAGTAGGAAAATGCAAGAAATAAAAGTCTAATCCTCTACTCTATATTCTAACTCTAATGAACCAACCCATTAAAAAGTATTCATGTTGACCCTATATAGACACTCAGTTCATAGATTAAAGTAAATTTCCCATCCAAAAGGTAGATAAAACTTTAGAGCCATACCAACCAAGGGCACACATCTAACACAATAACTAATTACTTTATGTAATATTTATCTTTCTTTATCTTCCTTTCCCACTTCCAATGAGTTCCCCATTAAATTTTGTTGAATTCCTACCTTGAGCCACACATCATTCTTGGCTAAACCTACCAAATCAATAAACAAATCACATCATTTACTTGATAAATTCAAATACACTAAACTCATTAAATATGAAACACACCTAAAATAATAAATTCATAAGATTATATCATTGATAAATTTCAAACTTGATTTAATCATAAATAAAACTTATTTCATTATGAATGATACTAAAATAGATTTATAATGCAATAAATGGCATCAAAAACATATTTATGGATCAAAAGATATGATAAAAAATACCCCAATTCATTTTATAAATAGTGTCAAAAATTTGAGGTCTATTAAGAATGTCAGTAGTTAACAGGTACTTAGGAACAATTGAATTAGTGAAATAAGTTCCAATAGGAACTTTAGGATCCAACTTAGTGCTATGAACATGAAAATTGACTGATTTATGGTTAATAGGAACATTGACAAGTGACTAGATAAGAGGAATGTTGAATAGGCTTCATGTACACAATTTATTGACATGATTCTAACACTTAAATGGATACAAAACATTATTCATCATAATTATTTTAAAACCACCTTTTCCAACACAACAATTGAGATGAAAATTAGAGATATGATTCAAAATTTATAGCAAAAATCGCACTCACATGTCTAATATTTACTCAAGGTCATCTTGTAAAGGTTGTCAAAGGCTGACCTAGTTTTGGAATTGGATCGAAGGATGACCTAGTTCAAAGAATTAGTGTTTTATCCAATCCAATTCCATTTATAACTTTGATTTCCAACTTATTTTTAGGAATTAAGGTTTTGGTCGATCGTTGTTTTATAAGGAACATCCAGATCCAACTTGACTTTTAGGGGACAAGTTGAAGTTTTCAAACAAAGTGTTATACATGAAAATTTATAACCTAGACTTCATTTATGCAATGAAATTTATTTAAAGACTTGATTTTTCCTTGAAAACATATTCATGCCAAAACAAGAATTAAACTATTGGAGACCAACCATAAATTTTTTCAAGAAAGACCATAACTCAAAAGGTAAAAAGGGGTACCATGATTTCTATGAAATCATGGCATGTTGTGTAATAAATTAAAAAACCATGAATCTATTAAAAAATACTCCTAAGTATTTTTAAAAAAAATAAACATGTCTACAAACCCATAATATTTGGCTAAGACAATGCATGGAACATGAATAGATTCATAAAAGGATAAGAAGGGAATGAATACAATACAAAATATGATATTCTCATTGATATGTGTGTGAAAATGAGCTCATTATCATTCATGGGATTTGAAGAGACTAGTTATTACAATATATATCATCAAGATAGTGAATTTTACCTTGAAATAATATCTTAGACATCGCTCTATTGCTATCTAAACATCCTAAACCTTGATGGAGATGTCTCTAATCCCACTCAAGGCCTTACTCTACTACTAGCAAAGAATCCATAGCCCCAGTAGAGGTTAGCTTAATCACCCAAAATTTTAGTTTTTTTGACAACTAATTTTATTTTCTTTTATCTTTTCTTTCTTTATTTATTTTTAAAATCTCAATTCTAGGTTGGGGACCACCATGTAGAGGTATAATTATATATTTTTCATTCTAGATATTGACTGTGTAATTTCATCCAAGCAAACTCATAGATATTAAGTTTTATTTTTGTGTGTGGTTTCAAGATGATATCTTTAGAAGTCAAATATTTTACACAAATTTACCCTAACATGAATAAATATAAGACACACATGAGAACCTAAAACTTTGAGACCAAACTTATAAACAAAATATTATATCACAAACTACTCAGAGTACTTAAACATCAAAACTCCATGATCGTTACTTACAAACAAACCCCTCTTCTTTCTTTCAATGACTAATGAAGTACCCACATGACTAAAAACAAATAAGACTAGATCAAAAATAGGAAAATATTAAGGATGGACCAATGACAAAAATTAAAGAAAATAAAAACTATCATAAAAAAACAAACCAAAATAAAACAAAAAACATGAAAAGCAAAGGAAAAACTATGTACAAGACCAAAGAGTCATATTTATGATGATTTTTACCTTTGTTCTCATGCATAGTATCCCAAAGCCTTTAATCCATAATTTTCTCAATTATATCTAGCAAATTTATACCCTAAAATTTAATAATATTATTAATACTACTTTGAGGATAATAATTGGAAGAAGGTTTGAGAATTACCTCTATCCATACATTAAACTAAAAAGAGGGATAAATATGGGTACTATTTGATCTTAAATAAAGATGATCACAAATTTAGTTTCTTACTGCTATCCTTTTGACATGAGTGGTGCATAAATTCCACATTTTTTTTCTTTTTTCCTTTGAAATCAAGAGAGTTTACACCTTTCTCTAACTGTGAAGGTACTATGGCACTACCTTATATAGTCTAGAACTATATATATATCTATAAGAAAACTACCTTCTTCAATTAATAATGACCTTATAGTTTTGTTTTTAGTGGTTGAAGTATGAGGAGAGTTATAGTGAATTGAAGTATTTTTAGCTCTAAACCTTGCTAACTATTCTTCTTTCTTGAGGATACCATGTTCAATATTATTTGCCTCTATTTTGACCACTTTCAATGTGAAGAGGAACATTAGGAAATCATATTGTATACGTTGCTCAAAATTATTTAAATTTTTAAATATAGGAGAAAGAAGTTGTGATAAAACTTCATCAAGTGCCATGAATGTATCCTCTTCATCCATTTGTTCGATCTTTCCAAATTCATCATTGAGTTGATCACATGGATTTTCTGCCTCTTCTTACATGGAAAACATATTGACACTCTAATTTTCACCCACTATCTCATCTAAAACAATTTTTATGTTATAAATATCAAAAGCATTTCTCCTCTCTTTAAAAAACAAGAGAATATATACCATTTTTCACCCATGAAAATAGTCTATAACTACCTCCTTCATTTGGACTGCCCTATTTGAGATTGTCTACTTTTATTTCTACCATTCCCATTTATAAGAAGAACATGAAAATATTTTAATATATATGTTATAAAATATTAAATGGATATTTAAATTTAGGAACATCAACATATGTTGAGACCATTTTGAATGCACAGACTACATCCTCTTCATCCAACTATTCTAGCTCTTTCATTTCATTATCAAGTTGACTATTGGCAATTTTTTATATTTTTTCTTGCATGGAAAACATATTTTAATTTTAATTTTAACCTATGAAATCACCTAAAGTATTTTTTACATTTACATCATCAGAATCATCATCATCATCATCATCATCATCATCATCATCATCATCATCTCATCATCATCACTATTCTCTTATATCGGTTCTTGTCTATTAAATGCAACACTTTCAGCTAACATAACTGCTTCAAATTTTACTCCACCCTCAGCCTCATGGAATCTATTTATGATATTGTAAGCATAGTCCCATGGGTTAACCCTGGCATAGTATTCTTTAATTTTTTGTATCAAGTTTTATTTCATTAGAAACAACATTCAAATGCATTTGAACATTTAAAATTGGTAAAACAACTTATCGATTATTTGCTAATTTTTTTTAACTAATTACATTAGGTGTAACAATAGTGTTATTATTTGTTAGAGGGAGGATTTTTTGACTATATGTTTGAGGAAACATTTGATTTAATGCATAAAATTATTCATAGGATGATTTAATTTCACATAGATCAAAGGAGTTTGGGTGTATACACCCAATTGTCCTACCAAATGTAACAGGTAAGAACCATATTCATGCAAATTTAATTATTGTTTGATAGTGAAGGATCCTTGAATGTTAATGCCAAAGATGATAATGTTGATGGATTTATTTAGATGGGCATAATATTCAATGGATCAAAATATCTTAGATAAATTTTGATGGAAATAACTTCACTTGAAGGTATGGATTTTTCAACCTCCTATACAAGTGATGAAAGTGGGTATTAAACATGATCATAGACTCATTAGGCTCTCTAAGATAAGTAAAAAATTGATTATATAAGATATAAATATTATTGAGAACTCTGAAGTGATTTTAAAATTCATTTTCAAAAGCATTCCATGAGGTAATATATCCATTTGACAAATCGAGGTACCATCCATAAGCAACCTGATATAAAGATCAAGGAAATAGATGGTAGGCCACATCTTCAAGCTAGATATGAGTATGGATAATGTCATCTTTAAATGCCTAAATATGCTATTTATTAGTTCAAATCCCACCATGTATGTATTTTGAGCAAAATTTCTTTGGATTCTTTGGTAAATTATGAGCAAATCCTGGAATGTTCATAGGGAAACTAGCCCCAAAAATCCAAGTAGTGGCCATTAGTGGATTTGGGAAATGTGTATTTATCATAAAAACTCATTGGCGTGTTTTTTAGCCACACTATAGGTAATTTAAATCATAAATGATGGGCTAAAATACCATAAAAAATAAAAAATACCTAAATATTTTGATTAAACCCTCCTGACACTAGTTTTTTGATCGATGTTTAAGCACATAAAAAGGTGATGGAATCATAAAAGATGGACACAAGACCAAAACAAATTATAGATCTAAAATATTACATCTCACACCCTCATTCTAGTTCTAGTATGATGATGGGTCATTTGGAATATGAACTCAGGTGGGATAAGAACCTACCCAACCTCTCTTAAGAGTAAATAAAAAATCTCCCCAGGGTCTATATCATTAGTTCATGGAATACTTAATAACCTAGTGGTTGATGTGAAACTATTACATTTCAAGGGGCATGTTTAGAATAAGTTTTAAATAGATGAGGGATAATGAAAATATTGTGGTTTTATTGTCTATGAAATCAATAATTGTGGATTTAGCATGGAAATATGATTGATTTAATACATGTGATCATTGCATATATAGATTTAATAATATGTAAATATAAATAAATAAGGATTTTCCATCTATATGAACATGTAAACACAAATTACAATTAGATCTGATCTAACCCTAAGCTAACAAATTTATAAAATGGGCACAAGATAGGGGAAAAGAGAAATAAAAGAGTGAGCTTTGTAGTGAAGATATATCTAACTGATTTGAATATATGAAACCCATGAAACCAATCTTTTAATTAACCAATATGCACATAACCATAAAAAAATATAGTATTGAATTTTGATGATAACTTAGCTATGAATAAAGAGGATCAAAACAACCTTATGAATTCACAAGTAATTAACATTAACTTCAAAACCTTTAAAATTGAAGATATTTCTTGAAAAAAATGCTTTGGATTCACCCTTCTTAGTCTAAATACAAAAATATAACTTACAACAACACAACTCACAAGAAAATCTAGCTAAGAAAGCAGGAAAATGTAGGAAATAAAAGTTTGGTCCTCTACTATATCTTCTACCCATAATGAACCAATCCATTGAAAATGATTTATGTTATCCTTATATATACACTTGGTCCATAGATTATATAAAAACTTCCCTCTAAAATGTAGATAAAACATTAAATGAGCCACACCAACCAAGGGTCCATATCTAACATAAAAATGTATTGATTTATGTAATATTTATCTTTATTTGTCTTCTTTACCCACTTTATACAAGTGCCCTATGAAATATTTTTGACTTCCAAACTTGATCCATACATCATTATTAACTAACCCTTCCAAAATAATAAATAAATCACATCATTTCCTTGATAAAGGAAAAAGACACCAAACTCATTAAATGTGCAACACACTTAAAAAAATAAAGTCATAAGATTATATCATTGATAGGTTTATCAACTTGATTTAATTCCATATTAAACATATTTCATTATGAATCCTACTAAACCATCTTTCTAATTCAACAAATAACATAAAAAATGGATATCTGTATCAAAAGATATGATTAAAAAACTAACTTGCAGCCCACTTTGTGAAAAGTTTCATAAATTTGAGGCCCATAGGGAACATCATTATTTTTAGTTCTAACAGGAATTTCAGTGGCTAATCAACCCTAAAGAATGATTGAATTGGTGAAATAAATTTGAATAGTAAATTTGGGATCCGACTTAGTGGCAATAAAAAGTAAATCGACTAATTTAGGGTCAATAAGAACATCAATGACCAACCAACTAAGAATAATGTTGAATAGAATTCATGTACATAATTTATTCACATGATTCCAACACTTCAATAGATAAAAAAATTTATTCATCATAAATATTATCAAACCACATTTCCAATACAACACATGAATGAAAATCAGAGCTATGGTTCAAAAGTTATTATGAAAAAACCACCTGTATATATGTTTTTTTCTCAAAGCTAGATTTTAGAGGCTATAAAAGGCCAACCCTATTCCATGAACTAGGTTGAAGAAATTTATAACTCTAGAGGCTAACCTATTTATAGGAACTAATGTTTTGGTTAACTCTGTTATGTAAGAAACATCCAGATCTGACTTGACTTTCAGGATGTACGATGAAGTTTTTATAAAGAGTGTTATACATGAAAATTTATCACTCAAACTTGGTATACACAATGGAAATTTTTTCGAGGATTTATTTTTCATTGAAAAACATTATCATGTTGAAAAAAATTGAACCATCAGAGATTAACTATACAAACTTACAAGTAAGACCAAACATCAAAAGGCAAAAAATGATATAGTGATTTCTATGAAATTAAGGAGTGTTGTGAAAACAACAACAATAATGTTTCAAATTATTAAAATAATGATGATGATGATGATGAGGATAATATGATTAATATGAAAAATTATCAAATATACAAGCTAAATTTCAATCCTTTAGATGAGTATTTACCTCATACTTTATTCGCACCCATTAGTCCATGGGTTTACAATAATTATTCAAAATCAATTGATAGAAATCAAATAGACTAAAAGGGCAAGCTTATTGTAGGTATGCCTAATGATGACAATGTGAAAAATTATTGAAATAATAAATATCATATGACATTTATTCAAAAGTATGTGAATAATTTGTAAATAACATCTATAAAGGTTTCAAAACTATTAAAACTATTACAAATAACAAAACATAAAGATACACTAACAATAATTTTACAAATGTTGTTGGATAACGAGATTATTACATTACCTACTACTAGACATCAATTAATAATATGTCTCTTGCATACATAATGAAAAATTTATTATGATTATCATATAATCATAGGACATGATAGATAACATTGTAAGACATTACAAAAGAAAATTTAAAAATATAATCATGAAAACACTATAAAATTAATACATAATAAAAAATATTTATTACTACCTAGGTTCAAAAGACACAATATATAGATACAACACACATAAATCATCCTCAATAAGAATATTTAACTTCCATAATATATATGAAAGGAGATTATTACAAACACAATCCCATTTATACTACTACATGGAAAACTATTTGCAGTGTTAGAGGATTAAAATAATTGGGCATAATATCAATGAACTACATCATAGTACATATCAGGAATAATCTCTTGGATATATCATATAACCAATAGTTTTTAGATAAAAAGTGGTCAATAAAAAAGTATAATTTATGCCTCATACACATTTGGATGATCATGGTTATAACAAATGCAAGCCACAATGGATATTGCTAAATAATGAATCACTGTTTCACATGAAGGAGGAAGAATTCACATATCAATAATGGTAACAATGAAAAATATGAGTAAATTTCTTAAAAATGAAAAATAAAATAGAATATTTACATTAAAAATATGAAAATGAATATACCATGTACTTACACAATTCTAAACAGTTCATTTTTGATGAGGATTACCTATTGGATGACCATTGATTGCAACAACATATTCTAAAAATTCAAAAAAAATTGTACATAGCTTCTTCACTAGTTTATCATGCTACTATTATTCTTCTTGCACATGCAATCGATTTGATCACTTCTTTTATCCCTTGTCTCTTTATGACTCTTTGGCCTCTTAGCTCTTATTTTTCACTTTCCATATTTGAACAGTTTAACATGGTGATAGCTATTGCCATACTAGTCACCTTATTATTTTCACTCTCTGAACTGATAAAATTACATTTTTTGACAAGGACAACATCAAATTGTAATGGAAATAACTAACTTCCATTATTGTCCTAAGATGGTCAATCATGTCCTATACCTTATTTTTCACAATCAAATTAAAAGTTGGGCACACAAAGATTTAATATTTCCATTGTTTTGATATTTCCTAAGTTCTAGTATATAAAATATTACTTATTCATGAAAAACATTTATTTTATATGCTATATTACTCATACATGCATGTTACATACATTGATAAGTGTAAATCTGATGAAATGATAAAGTGCAATATTTTCTCAACATATATATTCTATCTCCTAATACCTTTCAAAGTTAAAATTCAAATATACAGTCAAGGCATATTGTTCATACATGGCCATGCCATCATTTTTAGTGAATAATTTACTTAGATACATGTTGTAGATTATTCATATCCCTCCCTTTATTATAATTTTGAACCCATCTTTTATCACTAGTTTCTCTTTTTCTAGTTTCAAAATTCAAAAAGTGGCAAAAAAATCAAATATATGAAAACATTCAAAATATTCTAAAAAATCAAAATTAGGACTTGATCATGATTAGACATCTAATTTATATCATTATCATATGTTATTTATCTCATGATTGGTAGATATCATACTCTTTTTATATAATTGGTATTCATGAGTGTTATGTAGGACATACAGATCTCACATCGACTAAGATGTTGGAGTTACCTCTATCTAGTAGACATGCTAAATTAGGGGTATCTCATCTAGTTGTTATAGTGTTTATAGGTGTTAATATTCTATTAATCATATACTAATGAGCTATACAATACACAAAGTTTTAAAAATGTCTTGCTAACACCTCTATATTACATTGTGTACCAAGACAAATGTGTAATCAAGATCATACCTCAAGAGACAAAAAGGGGTACCATGATTTCTATAAAATTAGGGTATGTTGTGCAAGAAACAATAATAATGTTCCAAATTATTATAATGATGATTATGAGAATAATTTGATTAATATGATAAATTATCAAACACACAAGCTAAATTTAAATTCTCCATATGAGTATTTACTTCATACTTTACTCACACCCATTAGTCCATGGGTTTACTATGATTATTAAAAATCAATTGATAGAAATCAGAAAGACTGAAAGGGTAAACATCTTTTATGTATGCTTAATGATGACAATGTGAACAATTATTGAAATATTAAATATTATACAACATTTATAAAAAATTATGTGAATAATGTGGAAATAACATGTATAAAGGTTTTAAAACTATTAAAAAGAATAGAACATAAAGGTACACCCACAATAATTTTGCAAGTGTTGGTGGATAACAAGTGTTTTAACCTTTTAGGGTTTTACTATGTAAATCCTAAGTTAGATTAAAGGGTTGGGTTTATTGTTAATCTAGAATAAAACTAGACTTTATTGATTCTATGGAACTTTCCAATAATAGTAAGCACAAGGAGAAAAAGAACTCTTTTGGAAATACATAGAGTTTTTCATGGATTAGGGTACTAGAAATGGCTGAGTAGACACAGAGGAATCTTTTGACTTCTAAATATTTTTTGAGATCTGGCTTTGGACATTAGCATTGATCTTAGGATAAAAACACCATGTGGCACTAATGTCCAATTATAACACTACTATCTTTTTTTTAGTGACTATCTATAACTTTCAAGGAAGTTGTGGGAGTGTCTGGAGGTCCTATAGGTGATTTTATGTCACACGAGGGCTCATCTATGTCACTATTTTATCTAAATCTTCTCCACAACCCTAATAAATACTTACACACATGAAATAATGAACTAATAAAATGTAAAAGGAAAGGAAAAAATAGGTTGTGATATGTTATAATCATGCAGAGTAGAACCCCTATTATTCTTGTCACTACCTACATTAACCCCAATGTTAGGGGTCTTAGATCGCATGTAGTTCTCCATTAGGTAATTTCACCATCAACTTGCATAGTATGCTATAATAATTTTTACCTAGGCGCTTCTTTGATCAAGCATGAAAATGTATAGTTGTGAAAACTAAGTAGTATGCAAAATATTTTAGTTGTACTATTAGTTGATTTTATGTATATAAGTGCCAAAATAGTAAGTGCTAGATGTAAAATGCCTTGTGAGGATATTTAAATAAGAAGATATTTATTTTGAATATAATACCTTATTATTTAGCCAAAAAGTCATGAAAAATATGAGAAAAACATAAGAGAAGGATCAAAAAGGGGTTAGGACTCAAACATGGGTGAAAGGGCCCATTAGACATTGAAGCCACAAGTGGACACTAGTGCCATGTGGTGCTACTATCCTAAAAGTGGATCTAATGTCCTAGGGCTCATAACAAAACAAAAATCAGGGATGATAGGATAAGGGCCCTTGGGACTGGGAAAAGGTGACCTGTGACTACTGTGAGTGTTAAAAATAAGGAAAATAAGACATAAGAAAGATATAAAAAAAACTCAAGATGACCTTGCAAACAAAGATTATAACCGTCACCAAGACCCTTATTTGAAATAATGACATAATACATAGTACTTGTGGTTGCTTTAAAAAATGAGGGTTCTTACATTTTCCCTCTTTTAATCTAGTAATGTAATGAAATGAAACTACTAGAGTAAAATAAAATAGAAATGCATACCTATACCTACTTGTGTGAATGTAATCTAGATTTGGCCCACTTCTTGGCTAGAGAAGTTGATAAGAATTTGAGTGTAACATGTGAAAGGAAGACATATGGTGTGAATTTACCCTATAGTAAAACTAAATATGTAAAATAAATGTGTGGAGACACAAGGTTCTCTTACCCCCACTATGAATCTAATTAATGTAAACTAAATGTATGGATAAAATAAGGCCTAGTTTCCCACACTCTAAATCTAAATATTATAAATTGAATGTGTGGAGAAAATAAGGATCACTTTCCCCCACTTTGAATATGAGTAATGTAAATTGGATGTGTGAAGAAACAAGGCTCACTTGACCCCACTCTAAATTTGAGTATGTAAATTTGGTCTAGTGTAATGTTATGGATCAACCACTCTAGATGGTCATGTGACCCAAACTAGTGAAAACCTGTTGATGATACTACGTGTAACTTGATAAATCTAAAAATGGGGAACAAGAATGTGTGTTATGAATCATGCCCCCTAATATTAATATCTGAGTGATGTAATTATGTATATAAATATCTATAGTAAAATAGTATACCTAAGTCAAAGATGTATATCTATGTAGAGTGTATATCTGAATACCTCTGTAAACCCGTGCAAACTTGTGTAGACCTGTGCATCTCTATATCTAAAAATATATGAATCTGAATGCCTATGTGAACTTGTGTAGACCCATGTATCTATATATCTAAATGAGATATGTAAACCTATGTAGACTTGTGTGTCTATATATCTAAAAATATATGAATATGAATGCCTATGTAAACCTATGTAGACCCGTGTGTCTATATATATGAATGATCTATGTAAACTTGTATAGACCTATGTATCTATATATCTAAAAATATGTGAATCTAAATGCCTGTGTAAACCTAGGTAGACTTATGTGTCTATATATCTAAATGACCTATGTAAACCTGTGTGTCTATATATCTGAATGAGTTGTGTAAACTTGTGTAGACCCATGTGTTTGTGTTTTTAAAAATATGTGTATCTAAAGCATTCTATGCATATTTGTCCCCCCTCTCCCCATTTTGGTGAGAGAGTTGAGAATGTGATGAGGATATGTAACCAAAATTGGTAAATATAAATTGTGTTGGTGTTATTTGGAAATTATAATGTTATTTTAGGTTTGAATAATGTATTGATTGTGTTGGAGTTGATAAGTTAGTGTGTAGTTGGATAAGTGTTTAGTCTATTATATTATTAATATAATGTCATTGTTTTTATCATTTTTTAGGTTTGATAATGATGGGGGGGATTGGTTTAACCAATATGGGACATAACATATCACTATCAAGTCACATGTGTAATAAATGGTTTGTGAATTGGAGCTACAATTCTTGAGATATGGAAATAACAAGAGAGCTGTATTAAAAAACCAAATTAATGCATGGGGGTACCTTAATAAGGTGGAATTAGGTATGTTATAAATTAAATAGGTAATTATGAATCATTTACAATTCATTTTCATCATTTGTGTTGAAATCATTTTGAGTCTGAGGGAGAAAAACATGCTGAGGAGATGAGGAGCTAGTTTATCGCACTATGAAGAGGTCAAGGCATGGATCTAGGCTAGGGAGGAGGTTCACTTGGTAAGGAACTTGGACTTTTTCCTATGTTTATCATTTATTTTGTATTTTTTTGCCATTTTTATTATAAAATTACTATTTTTAGGGATGTTTTGGATAGGCTAGCACTAGTGCCCCATTCTGGGCACTATTATCTAGATCCTAGCACTATTGTCCAGGGTGTGGTGCTACGATCATCTAGGTAGTGCTAGTGTCCAGTAGACCTAAGATATGATGTTTAGCATCATTAATTAATTTTTGATGCTTGTTGTTTTTTGGGTTTATTTTTGTTTTAATGATTCCATATTTAGTTGTAATTTTGTGGGTTGATTCCCATATGAAAGAGTTCCATATGGGAAGAAGATGGAGACTATACAGGGTTTGCCCTTACCTGATGCAGATATAGAGGTTGTCAAGAGAGTAGGCCTATGATATGTTGTTTTCCTAGAGCCTATGCCCTAGGATAAGCATATGATCATTACATTATGTGAGAGGTGGAATGTAAACACCTATATGTTCTAGTTACTTATGGGTGAGATGACTATGACTTTGGAGGATGTATGTCAGATCATGTAGTTGCCAATCTCTAAGAAATGGGGTGTATGGTAGGAGGTCACTAGTCCTTAAGCTATACAGTAGGAATCTATGTATTTTTCTACCATGATATCAAGGATTCATCACATAGGGATCTAAAGTGACATATTATTGACCATGATTATGATGGTTGATGTTTTATGATTGTATACATTTCTATCTATGTTATTTATTATTATGGATGGGAGTGGTATCTCGATCTCTTATAAGATACATGAGATATTAAAATACATAAAATATTATTTCAAAATGTACTCTTGGGTCCATACCATGTTGGCTCATATATATAGGGATTTATACTGATTTGCATAGGATATGAGTGGTTGGGGTATAAGTTCATCGACACTATTACACTATTGGGCATACGAGCACATAACTATGGGTAGACTAGTGGGACATCCATGGGATGGATGGGATCATATGCAAGCATTTGCAGAGAGATGGACTAGGATATGGCATGTACCATAGAGGAGAATTATGCAATGTCAACATATACTAGATAGTTTGAGAGTAGAGGATATCATATGGAGACCCTATAAGGACCATCAAGGGTGGCTTGAGGATAACACATAACTGAGGTAGGTTTGGGTTAGTTTTTGGATACATGATTATTGGGATAATGTATGCATTTAGTTTTAGTATGAGAGGGTTACCTGAAAGTTTGATGTTGTACATGATGTGCCTCCAACACCTATGGTGTGGTTGAAGAGTTCTTGGGCTCCTACAAAGCTAGGTAGTAGGCCAAGGCCATCAATTATTGAGATAAATCCTATGCCATTAATGGAGTGTGATCCTAATATTGAGGTACCAAATATGGATGATGTTGGAGTGACCAATGCCTACATGGCCTAGTGGAGTGAGCATATATGGGTACCTCTATTTTTGAGAGGTGGGATGATCATAGATTAGGTATTGGATGTAGATCTCCTGAAGGCTTTTGATGGTAAGTTAGATAGTATGTTTATATGTTTTGTGTAAAGTTGATTATGTGATTATGTAATAATATTCTTATGAATTATGTGGATATTTTTAGGTGCAGGAGATGGTGAGTATTTGGAGGTTACCATTGAGTTGGCATGGCATATCCTAAATGATGCCATAGAGGATGGATTAGTGGAGAGGGACACCAATGTTGTTGGATTGCATACCCATTTATTTGATCGGGTTGTGATAATAACTATGACATTCAAGTGAGTAATAGTAGATAGAGATGAGTTACATGTTAAAATGTAGAGGTATACCTTCTAGTTTTTATTTATTTGAGAGTGATAGTGAGGGAGCTAGTCCTAGCATTCATGTTTGTATCATTGAGTGATGCATCATATTTGTATTAAATTGATGTTTTAAGTTTTATATATATATATATATATATATAGATGGTTTAGTTTAATTTTGCATCATGTATTGGCAACTAGATCTTGTTATATTATATACAATGTTATGTATTGAATTAGTTTAATTTTTTTAAATGTTGATGTTTGCAATTTTGTTTTGGTTGGAGTAAATTGAATTATTTTGTATATGTTTAATGAATGTTTTAGGTATATGTGTATGATATTAAGTTTTTGTATTTTATTTTTATATGGTTTATTTTTATATTTCATAAGATGTCTACATGAACAACATGTGATGGTGATATGCCCTATTTGAACCTAGATGGCATGGAGAACCAATGACTATACTGATCATGTTTTGTTGATGTAGACATAAACTATGAAACTAGAGTTGCATGTGATGCATTAATAATATATGGATGTATAAAATTTGATGTAAAAGTCTTGATTGGTTGACATTCTGAAACTACACTTTGAGTTGTATAATTTATTGTAAATATTTTGATCGGTGTGTGGATTGAAGTTGGGTTCTAATCTTTGTAATGATTGCCATATATATTTTTTAGTTATCAAACTCAAATTGTGCCCTTGGGTTGATATTTATTCCCAAATATTTTGATTGATGTGTGCATTGAAGGTATATTTTGAGCTTTGTAATTATTTCCATAAATTTTGACTGGGGATTGTATTGAAACTATGCCCTTAAGTTTGTAGTTATTCCCAAATATCTTAATTAGTGTACATATTAGAGGTGCATTCTAAACTCTATGTACTATTTTTCATCATTATTGAGTCTATCATATACAAGACTAATGATAAATGGTTGTCCTAGAAGTCACAATTTTCATACAATGAGTAACTAATGGTTCTTTAAAAGGAATTTCTTAGGATAACTCCATTGTATGGGAGTGTGATCTAGGAGAGTGTGGTGAATGAGTTAATGCTTCCTATGTAAACTCTATGATTCCTCAACTAACATACTGATTGATGTGAGATCTGAGTGCATAATAATGATCATTTGAATGTCCATTTATCCATTTAAAACGACAATAATGCTTATGTGGTACCTAGTGAAAATGGTGTGGTGGATGGTGATTAGAAGAGGGATGTGTGACCATCCCCCTATCTAATAGTATAAACAAGATGTCATGAGGCACAACCTTATTTGAAAACTATATAATCCCTCTACATATATCTTGTGTTTTACTCACTATAGAAGGTGTTGTGTAGAGTGGCTCTTTACCCTTACATAGTATTTTTATTGGTTGTTTCTATTCCACTAGTTTCTGAATTATAAGTGGAGTAAGATATTTTACCAAATTTTATGATTGAGGGTATGAGGGGTCTATAGACAAATTGGACTTTGACTATTTAATTACTAATCCCAACTATGCCTCTAATGCTATAGCAATGTTGCATAGATGTTTGATATATCAATATCTCCCTGAGAGGATAGATTAAACTTATAGAAAATATGTATTATACTTATAAATCTATTGGTTGATAAATTAACTAATGCAAAATTTTGAACCATAGAATGTATTTTTATGTAGGCTTTGTCTCACCCTATCATAGTGAAGGTAATCTCTCATGTGTGACTAGAGGTCCCTTATTCTGTATGTAATGTTTGAGAAAGCCTATCTCTAGCTCCTCATATGTATGTAAAGATACAATAGAGAGTGTATGGTGGAACCACTCTAGTGATTTCCCATTAGTGACATTGGAAACACTTGTGGTATAATTAAATTGTTTGTAATATTAGCCATGGTTTTCACATAAGCCTAAAGGTGTAAATGTGGATCTCCTTGTCCATCAAAGATATGTAACACCAGTATTTGAAAGTTGTGTGGTAATTTCGTAGTTGAGATTCTACATGGAATAGGGTTATTATGTATAACATTGGCATTAACCTGATATTTGTATGCTTCATTCTCCAGAGTGAGATGATATACTTATTTTTTCAAAGCACCCACAACATGCATTAAATAAAATAACACTTGTGAAGGTATATTATCATTATTAAGGGGTTCATTTAATGCTTTTATTTTATTATTTATTTTAGCCATTGGTACATTATATTGGAAATCTTGTTTAGAAAGGGTCAATATGCTCTTAATAACCTTTGGAGGTGTGATAGCTTGGGCTTGGTTAGAGGGAAGTGAGCTATCACTCTCGTTTGGGTTTGTTTGAGAAATATGTTCTACTATAGTAAGGGGGGTTAAGGGGGATTAATTGGTATGTTTTATATTATTAAGTTGTGAAGGAGTATCACATACTAGTTCAATAGAAGGTGATTTATTCTCTAGTGAATGTAAATTATGCACATAAGAATAAGTGTGTGTTTGTGTGTATTTTTACATGTGACCTATTTTTTGGTTAAAAAAGAGAGATATGTGAGGTAATAGAAGTATAAGGTGTAGATTCTATGTCATCTTCACCATAATCACAATAATCATCATTAACCCATGGTTCATCAAAATCAGAATTTAATTCATTGAAGAAGTAAGAGTAGAATAATTATCATCTACATGCTCATTAGGAGAAAGACAAGAATAAGATTTTAAATTTTTTACTACTATGCAATGTATCATCATATGTAGGTGTAATTCACGGCGCTTGTTCACTAGTCATTTTTGAAATGAAAGCATGATTATCACTTTCTATTTTGGAATCAAGGGAAGGAGAAGTAACAACCATGTTTTCTTTTTTAACATTATGACATATAGGAGAATATTTAGAGACATTTGTATTATATATTTGTTGTGAATAATAATTTCATTGAGCTTTAAATGTGAATGAAGGTGATAAAGTAATTTCAACTACCTTAGTTTGTGCATTGCTAAAAGGTGTAATATCCTTTGTATTTGATTTTTGAAATGTAATTGAGAAGGGTAAAGAAGATGAATTATTATTGTTTACTTTACTTAAAACATGCAAAAGTTATTTTTGTGAAGTGCACTTATATTTATTATTTTTGAATAATGAAGTAGCAAAATGAGTTGAAAAGTTAGGATCACATTGGAATAAAACACTACAAACAAGAGGTTATTTTGGCATTATATTATTAATTTGATTTTTAGGAGTAAGAGAAGAGTAAGAGGAAAGACAAGATGATGTATCTAATGTTTCCTCATGTTAATTTATATTATCATGCTCATAGTAATCCTCATATCTATCATTTTAAAAATAGTCATCATCATTATAGATGAAGTCATTATTATGGTCTAATGTATAATCTTGAAAATCAGTCCATTCATTATTATAATCATGAAATAAATTCAAGAGTGCGTCAAGTGGATGAGTGGTACAATACTTTTTAGATACCATTTTAAACTTGACAAATAAGATAGTGTAAATAAGGAATAATAAACACACAAGAGTTAGAATGAAATATAACATAAGTATGTGTGCAATGTGTGATTTTTTTTAACACATTTGTAAATAAAAAATAAGATTATGATTGAAACCCTAATTGTTAATATTTGTATGTGTGGGGACCTAGTATGTGGATCTAGGGTTTTGAGTTAGGGTTGTGTTTCAAATATTTAAATTAAATTAAATAAATAAAACCCTAGTATAGGATTAATTAAATTAGCTAGGTTAGACCAAAAAATCATAAAATCAGATTTTTATAATCCTAATTTAATGTATAAAATTTAGAGAAGGTAAAACCTAAGGAAAATTAGGGTTTTGAATTAATATTCAAAGTAAGATGGGTTCACCAAATGTTTTAAACTTTTAATATTTTATTACATAAATACTAAGATATATTATAGGGTTAGGTTTGTTGTTAATCTAGAATAAAATTGGAATTTATTTATTCTATGGAACTTTCCCAAAACATTAAGCACAAGGAGAAAAGGAACTTATCTAGAAATACACATATTTTTTCATAGATTATGGTATAGAAAATGGTTGAGTAGATAAAGAAAAGTATTTTATCTTTTGACTATTTATCAAGATCTGGCTCTAGAAAATAACTCCCCTCTTATGAAAGTATCACCATGTGGTGATAGTGTCCAATTTTAGCACTAACATGATTTTTGGTTGAATCTTATCTAAAAGCCTAACAAATACTTTCACACATGAAACAATAAACTAATTAAATGCAAAAGAAAAGGAAAAACTAGGTTGTGGGATATTACGATCATGTATAGTAGAACCCCTATTGTGTTGGTCACTGCCTATATTAACCCCAATACTAGGGGTTTTAGATTGCATGCATTTATCTCCTAGGGATTGTGCACCATCAACTTGCATGATATGATAAAATGATTTTTTCCTAAGCCATTCTTTGATCAATCATGCACATGTCTAGGTGTGAAAATTAAGTAGTATACATTCTATTTGAGTTGTACTATTGGTTGATTTTATGTAAATAAGTGCCAAAATAGTAAGTGCTAGATGTAAAATGCCTTGTGAGGCTCTTTATATAGGAGGATATTTATTTTGAATATAATACCTTATTCAGTAGTTGAAAAGTCATGAAAAAGATACTAGAAACATAAAAAAGGGTACAAAGGGGTTAGGACTCAAACACAAGTGAAAGGGATAGTTAGACACTGAAGCCACAAGTGGACATTAGTGATATGTGGTACCATTGTCCTAAAAGCGGCACTAATGTCCTAAGGCTCAAAATAGAGTAAAAATTAGGGATGATAGGCTAGGGTCCCTTGGGACTAGGAAAAGGTGACTTATGACTACTGGGAGTGTTGAAAACATGGAAAATAAGACATAATAAAGATCAAAATACTAAATATGACCATGAAAATAATGACTATAACCATCACTAAGACCCTTATGTGAAATAGCAAAAAAAGACATAATACTTGTGGTTTATTGACCAAATTATGGTATTTAAACAAGCTTATTACATTACCTAATACTAGACATCTATAAACAATATGCCTCTTGCATATATAATGAAAACCTTATTGTGATTATCATAACATCATAGGGCATGATACATAACATTGTAAGACATTACAAAATAAAAAATATAATCATGAAGGCATTATAAAATTAATACAAAATCAAAAAATATCTCTTACTACATGGGTTTAAAAGACATCATCCATAGATACAAAATGCATAAAACATCCTTAGCAAGAAAATTTAATTTCCATAGTATATATGAAAGGATATTATTAAAAACACAATCCCATTTATACTATTACATAGGAAACTATTTGTAGTGTTAGAGGATTAAAATAATTGGGTATAATATCAATGAACTACTTAATAGTACATATTAGGAAGAAGTTCAATAAAAAAGTATAAGTTATGCCTCATACATATGGGGATTATCATGGTTACAAAAAATGTAAGCTGCAATGGATATTGCTAAAAAATGAATCAATTTTTCACATGAAGGAAGAAGAACTCACATATCACATGATGGTAATAATGAACAAGATGATGAAATCTCTTTAAAAATGACAAATACAATAGAATATGCATATTCATAAGATGAATAATAATATACCATGTACTTACACAATTCTAGAGAGTTCAATTTTGATGAGGATTACCTATTAGATGACCATTGATCACAACCACACACTCTAAAAATTCAAAAACATTCAAAAAAGAAAAAAAAATTGTACATAGTTTATTCATTGGTTTATCATGTTACTTTTTTCTTCTTGCACATGCAATCGATTTGATCACTTCTTCCATCCCTTATCTCTTAGCAAATTTTTAGCCTCTTATCTCTTCTTTTTCACTTTCCATAGTTGAACAGTCTAACATAGTGATCTTATTACCATACTTTACTAGTTACCTCATTATTTTCACACTCTAAACTGATAAAATTACATTTTTTGACAAGGATAATATTGAATAATAAGGGACATAATGAACTTACATTATTGTCTTGAAATGGTCGATCATGTCATATAACTTATTTTTCAAAATCAAATTAAAATTTGAGCACACAAAGCCTTAATATTTCTAATTTTTTTATATTTCCTCAATTCCAGTATACAAAATATTTCTTATTCATGAAAAACATTTATTTTCTATGTTATATTGATCATACATATGTGTTACATACATTGAGAAGTGTAAATTTAATGAAATTAGGATGTGCTATATTTTCTCTACATATATATTCTATGTCCTACAAACCTTTAAAATTTAAAATTCAAATATACAGTGGGGAAATATTATTCATACATGGTTATGCCATCATTTTCAATGCATACTTTACCTAGATACATGTTGCAGATTGTTCATAACTCTCTCTCTTTATTTTACTTTTGAACCCATGGTTTATCACTAGTTTCTCTGTCTCTAGTATCAAAATTTAAAAAGTGTAAAAAAATCAAATATTTCAAATATACAAAAACATTCAAAATATTATAAAAAAATCTAAATTAGGATTTGAGCATGATTAGACATCTAGTTTACATCATTTTCATATGATATTTATCTGATGATTGGTAGATAGCATACTCTTTTTATATCACTAGTATTCATGAGTGTTATGTAGGACATACAAATCTCACATGGAATAAGATGTTGGAATTACCTCTACCTAGGATCCATGCTAAACTAGGGGAATCTTATCCACTTGTTATAGTGTTTATAAATTTTACTATTAAATGGCTCTTATACTGATGACTATACCATATATAAAATCTTAAAAATATCTTGCTAACACCTTTATATTACATTGTGTACATGGAGATGTTATTCTATAAGATATGATCACATACATATAGATGGTGTAGACTATTTACTATTTTTATGTTGCATTGATGATATTACATGTACATAGTAGATTTGATCTTGTTTGTTTATTGTGTATGGCCCTTCCCCCTTGTATGCAATTAATTGAACATCTCTATGAGATCTTGTTTGGTATGTGTGACATATGAATATATCCATTTCTTGTGGCTATTGGCCCTTTATTTTGTATACATTTGAGCATGTCCCTTATTTTCAACATTATTCATGTCCTTTTCATGTGTCCCTTCACCTTGTGTGTGAAAATATTTACTTGTGACATTTGAACATGACCCTTATATGTGGCCCTTCGATTTATTATTGAGATTGTGATCTTATTGTTTGTGTACTCATTAAAATTATTAATTTTAATGAGTGCCAAAATCCATACCATGCACTAACTAATGCATAGGATTCTAATTCTACAATATAATAATATGAAATTCATTGATACATTTATATAGGCCTACCTCTTGGCGGTCCATTTGGCATAACACACCAAATCTAGGAAGAAAAGGAGAGTAAAGTCTCAACTCGTGAGGATTCCCCATTCCCTTATGCCTCTCCTAAAAGGAAGAAAGATCAATAACAACTTCCACAAGGTCTTTGTCTACCAATTCATGGTGCACTGGATACCTCAGTTGGTTGATACAAGTTATTCCATGCAAGGGTCCTATTTAACTTGCAATCTGATATCCATAAAACAAAATTAAACTAGGAAACACTCAACTCATTCATATTTACTAATGAAATCCTCACTGAGAAACACTTGTCTACAACACACTAGATTCAAAAAATGCCTTAAAAATAGAAAATCAAAGGACAAATAATCTATCTAAATAATGAAATCACCGATTTTAAATTAGGCTAATGAAATCATGATATATTATAATCTCACTGAGAAAAACTAAACTAAAAAGTGATAATTAAAAAGGGTCAAAATATAAATAGTAAATAGGAAGATAAATGAGATTATAATAGAATGCAACTAATTTTGGTTCATTTGATTAGACAAATCCCATAAAACAACTCTTCTATCTAACCAATATTCACACAGTCATAAATAAAATATGGTGCTTAAAGTCTAAGGAAAAATTAACTATGAAGAAAGGACATAAGTACCATATGAATGTATAAATTATGAACATTAGCCTCACAACCTTTCAATATAAATATATTGCATAAAATAAACAATGTCTGGAATTCACCCTTTCCAGCTAAAAATATAGAAATGCTTAAGAACAAGATAAATTATAGGAAAATAAACTATTTAGGAAAGCAAAGAACAATAAGAAAATGAAAAAAGTGTTTAGTTCTTCTATCATATCCTTTTAAATTTAAGGGGACCAAACCTTCTTATAATGAATAAATGGTGTTTTATAGACATTTGGTCCAATGCATCCCATATTTAGCTCATAAATGGGTAGTGATGATAGATTAATGAGCTAGGTCCACCTGAGCCTAACTTAGGTTCCATTTTGACCATGATCAAAGTGTTGTGGACCATGATAAATGAACTCCACCTAATTTTTACATAGTGTAATGTATTTGGGATTTTTTCAAGATTTATAATTTACCATACTTATAGTTGGAGACCATGCCCATTTCAAAAAATATATATATTTTATGATCTTCACTTAGTCCCAAGGTGAAACTATTAGTCAATCAATGCCACTAATTGATTTACTTAGAATTCTAGGTTCGATGATCACCCTTATCTAAAAAACAAATCATAACTTGATTGTTTTGAACACAGTGGACCCATAGCCTAATTTATATGTGTTGATGGCTTGATGAGAAAGATGACTATCCAATCCAAGATCAAATGACTTTTTGATAGGTTCATGTATCCATCTTATGAAATTTATAGCATGTGGCCACTTCTCACTATGTACAAATGCTAGTGTGCCTCTTATGTGTTGAGACTATGCTACATGATGGTACTCTACTCATTTGTTTATTGTTTAGGGGACCCACATTATTTTGACTT
This sequence comes from Torreya grandis, assembly GCA_037957365.1. NCBI lineage: Eukaryota > Viridiplantae > Streptophyta > Pinopsida > Cupressales > Taxaceae > Torreya > Torreya grandis. The sequence continues at coordinate 106,131 of JARHVA010001556.1, read as the reverse complement.
TTTTGGCTCTAGTATAATGATATCTCATCATGTGGTGAGATATTATCTACCTAGATCTTGCTAGTACTAATTCCATGATCAATGTTCCTTGACTACTTTAGAGCCCTAATATTTTGATGCATGACCATATATCAGCCCTCTCAGACTCTACCTACTTACCATGAGCTAATCATATCATGAAAGTAGTGCCACATGGAATATTCCCATTGTTCCATGAGGCTAACATATTTTAATGGGTTAGGGACACACTATTTGGTGACTTTATACTACTTTACTAGTTGGTCTAGGGACCCATATATTTAGACTTTTATTTAGATATGGCATAATGAGATCTCACCACATGGTGAGAACCCAACCACCTAGATCTCACTGATCCTAGATTGATGTTTCCATATGCTCTAATAGCTTTGATGCCCCAAGATTTTGATAAATGGCACCATCTTGGGCATTTAGGGCTCAACTACCTATCTAGATCATTCTAAACATTCCAAGAGAATAGGTAAATGAGATATTTTCATGTGGCTACATTCCATTAAACTTGAGGATCCACCATTTACTCACTTTGTGTTGACCACTAGAGTCCTAGGAAAACATGATCTTACCACATGGTATCATCCTTCTTACCTAGAAGATTAGGGTCACTGGTTTGATGGTCTAGAATCTTAGTTAAATTAGGATGCCATATGTTGACACACATCCTCATCCCATTCAAACATAGATTGGAAGGCTTGGCATATAAATTTAAGGGACCCATAGGCACAAGGAAATGAGATATTAACACACATCCTCATCATGTTCATTAGGAAGACTAAGGACCTACAAGGGAAAATGATCATTAGATTTTTAATTTTTAAATATAAACAAATAAGTAAATCTAATTAATCCCCTAAAAATACTAAAATGACTAATGCTCTATGTGAAACAAAATAAAAAATTAGTCATTTTTTAATGAAATGAAATAGAAATTGGCCAAAGAGTGAATAAAACAACCACATTTGCCAAACTGCTACAACTAATTTAGTCTAATTGAAGATAAAATGACCAATTTTTAAAGATGATAAAATATAAACATCCATTCAAAAACTTGAAAGGGAGTAAAATTAACCTAATTGATAAGGCAAATACACCAAAGGAACCCTAAAAATAAATGAATAATTTTCAAAGATTTAAATCCATTTTCAAGTTTGATGATTTTGATGGGTAAGACAACCATCAAATTTAGGCTCTATAATGTTGAATAGGATTCAAATGTGACCTCTAGTAGGCTTGGTCATTCCATACAGTATCCATTCATTTACCCACTACCTATTTAAGTGTCTACATGGGCTAATTTTATTTATGGGCATGGTGAGGTGAGATCATGATACTTGTCAAGATCTCACTTATTTGGGGCTTTGATAAATACTTGGAGACATTTGGACCATACTTGGGGATCGAGGAGACAAGATTATGCCATGTGGTATGATCATGAGCATTTAGGATCTTGACTATTGATTGAAAGTATATAGACTATCCCAAAGCCATGATGAAGTAGGATTATGCCATGTGGTGTGATCTCATTTACCCAGAGGATCTCTAGTCAAGACTCATATATCTAAAATCCATGATAAAGTGGATAGGTGTGATCATGACACCTGTCAAGATCTTGTTCATTCATAAGGTAGGGAACCTGCAATGAAAGCCAAGAGGGGTCAAGGAAGTGATGAAACAAGATCAAAACACATGGGAGTATTTTAGGTGGTTGAAAGGTTGAAGACTCCTAGAAGTAGAATAAGTCTTGAAGAGGCTTGAGGGAAGTGAGTGAGTGACAAGTGGCTTCCCCTTACTCACTCAAGATTCATGGGAAAGGAAGTGACCATTAACCTACAACAATAAAAAAAATATTCTTTATTTTTCAAATATGATTTTTACCAAAAATGACTATCCTAAGCGAAAATCAAGGCAAAATGCATAAGATTAAATGAATAAAGATATAAATTTTGCCAATATGAAATCCTAGTTAAACCCAACATGAATAAAATTACTAAGACTAAGAATAAATCCAAGTGATCATAAAGTCATTTTGATTCAAGAGGAGATAGAAATGAGACCAAAAGGAGATGAATTTGATGGATAAAATAGTCCCATTTGATCAAGATACAACCACCTTAGTCTGTTATCAAGAAAGTGCCTAAGTCACATAATAAATCCATATAAATACTTATCCCACCAATTAAAATAAAATACCAAGATGAAATAAGATGCCAAGGAAAAGATCATCAAAAACTTGTGACATCCAAACAACTGCATAAAATCTAAGGAAAATAGTCTAATAAATGAGCTTGAAAACATTTCAAAACATGACTTAAGATAAACCAATACTTATTATATCTATGTGAATTTGGATGATAAGATTACTAAAGTCTTAACTACACACCCTTTCTTGACCAAGTATACCTAATGAATATTTCAAGTTTAAACTTTGTTAGAATAAAAAAGCAAAAGTGAAGTCCAGATTGCACCATCCTAAGGATATTTTTAAATAATAACAATAAGTCAGACAATCCTAAGGCATAAACTAGATTGAATTAAAAGATAAGAATCTACAAAAAAAAAAGGTCCCATGATTTTGTGACAAAACTAGGGCATGTTGTGAAAGCAAAAAAAATGGTGACTCTGTTATGAAATACTCCTGAGTATTTTGGAATACAAAAACACTACCTATAACCCAAAATATTTAGTTTATACCAATGCCCAGAACATGAAACAACTCATGCAAAAAATATGGTAGGAAAGACTACAAAACCCAAATCAAAGAATCCCATTGATTGGTGTGTACTAGTGTATTCATTTTATTCCTGAGGTTTATAAGGACTAGATTCTATATTTAGGATCATCAAGATAGTTAATTATATCTTAGAATGAATACCTAGACATTACTCCACTACTAGTTAGGTGTCTATATCCCTAATAGAGTTACCTTTAGTCCCACACAAAGCCTTTCTCTAAAGCTAGCTAGGCATCCATAGCCCCAATAGATGTTACTTGAATCAACCAAATGTTGAGTTTTTTAAATAATAGATGTTCGTTAATTTTATCTTAATTTTTCCTTTTATTGATCATCTCAATCCTAGGTTGGGCACCACTATGGTAAATGAAAAGCAAAATTATAGATTTTTCACCCTTAGACTTTGGTTGTAATAGTTTCATCTAAGTAAATTTAGAGGTCATTAAAATGCATTTTTTTTGAAAGGTTTCAAGAGAATATATTCAAGAGACAAAAAACCCATCCTAATACTTACCAAAACACATAAACGGATAAATCTTTTAGAACTAAACTAAATATTGAATCTAATGCCACAACCTATTCATTATACTTATGTACTAGAATGACATTTATGACACTTACCTTTAGGAATTTTATTTATAATAATTACTTGATTATCATGTATCCACAAGGCAAAATAGACATATATTTACCAAAAAGAAACAACAATGAAGCCAAACCACCAATGAAAAAGTAAGAAAAGAAGATAAGTAACACACACCAACAATGAAATAAACCATGAAGGGAAAACAAGAAAGTAAAAGGGAATTATTTACATGATCATCCCAAACTATCTCAATCTTGGAAGTAGTAATTAAGGAATTGTGCATTGATAAGCAATGAAACATCCTCACCAGTTAGACACCTTAGGTGGAAATCATTTTCACCCAAGATTTTAGAGATTTGGAAGGATACTAGCTAAAGGCCATCAAATTTTCCATGTTGACCCTTATTTTCATGAGTCTTGTCCCAAATAAGGACTAAATCAGAGATCCAAAAGGCTTTTTTTGGCTCACTTATCAAACTAGCATTTTCCAACTCCTTGATGCCTTTTAAAGTGCAGAAGGGATGCATCACATTTTTATTCCAATTGAATTAAATTTAGGAGGTAAGCCTCTATCTTATTATTATTTTTTAGGTAATCTTTTATGAAAATAAAAGTTAGGATTGTGAGGTTGATGGAGAAGATAGGGTCTTAGCCATACACCAAATGATATGAGGAAGTATCAAGAGAAGACTTAATCCTAGTCCTATCAGACCATAATATAAATTTTAAAATGCCATGTCAGTCCCTAGGATTCCTTTTCAAGACATTCTTGATCACATCCAATAATTTTTTATTTGTTGACTTAGCTGACCCATTGCCTTGTAGATAATAATTGGATGAAAATTTAAGGAATACTTGATTTTCAAAACCTCACTCAGTAAATTATAATGAGGAGAAAGTAGGGTGATTCTCATAAACTAAAATAAACAACATACCAAACCTGGTGACAATGTGGTCCTCAAGGAAGTTAATCACCACTTACATTTTGAAATTATTGAATGTTGTGGATTCATTCTAGTGAAATAATCAATTGCAGTGAAGAAAAACTTATGTCTAACAAAGGAATTGACATTAATGGCCCCCATGTCATGTCCCCTTTATAGAAAATTAATTTGGTAAGATTATTAGTCCATTCATATTTTCCCATGGACTAATATTTAATATGGGAAAATATTTTATTTAATATTTTAATTATTATCGCATAAATTAAGGATTTATTATTTTTAGGAGCAATTAAATGTTATTATTTTATTGCACAAGTGGAGCATGGGTTTTAGTGAGGTGTAATTGTAACTCCCAAGATTGAATTTATAAATATTCTATGACAATTTATTATAGGTTATCATTTTGGAGTGATAGATATGGTATATTTTGTGACAAGTTATCATTGACTATCTTTAAATGACAATTATGGGAATGATCTAGACTTATTTTATTCATTTCCCACCAAAGTAGGCCACAGATTTATAGGTGAAGTGAATTATGAGTTTATAAGAGAAATTTAAAAATGGGGTGTTGATTTTTAGGATAATATATTTATGGGGACTCTAGGGAAACTTGCTATTTTATAAGTGGGTCAAATTTGGGAAAGTTGGGAGTAGATATAAAGAAGGAAAAGACATGATTTAAGTGAATTGTGGAAAGTGGATAAAAGATGCAAAGTGGTTTATTTTATAGCTGATGTCATATCCCAAAATTAAATATTTTTGCACCCATCTTGGGCCCCTTATGTATTAAAATGTCATTATTTCATTTTGGAACATCTTTTGCCAAACTAATGATTTCCTCTTATGGAACATTATGCACACAGTGTTCCTTAGATCATCTTGGAATGAAAACTCTTAGATGAGGGTGTTATTTAGATGAAATACCAAGGATACCATTTATTATAGGATGAAACCCTTGTGATCCATAGATATAATTCCACATTCCTGTAACATAGATTAAAGGAATGTAGATTCAATTAGTTTTCAGAGTTTTATGTAGGTTGTTGGTGTGAGTTGGTTTGGAGAGGCATTTTTAGTATTTTGGGTTATGTCACAAAAAATATTAGGTATTTTTTGAGTTTATTTTTAGGTTATTTTAGTATTTTATAGTTTTGGTAATCAACCTATGAGTATCTTGAATTTATGTTATATTTTGTGTAGTATTTGTAGTGCATGTGTGTAGATCTGGCAAGAGTTTTGACTAAACTTTGTATTTTTTTTTTGGGGAGTCTATTTAAATAATTTTTAATGTTTTTAAACATATTTTATTGCAATAAAAGGTTACATATGTCCTATATTTTATTTATTATGGTTTTTCTTAAAAATTGCCAAAATTTGAGTTCACTAGCTAGTGTAGAAAGGGCAAATCTCATATAGAAATTATTATATGCAAAGTTAATTTTAGATATGATATTTTTGATATTAATTTTAATAAGGGGAAATGATAGTGTTATTAGAGCTGAGATATTTCTATCTTGCAGGGTATTAATTTGTTAATGTGAAACATGGGAAGTTTCTTTGAATCTATGTTTAAGAGTGTACATAGAGTAAATCAGAGCAGGAGTCCCCTATCAAGACATTTCATAAAATGATCCAAGTTTGTACAGACTAGGGATTTACAAAAATAAATTTAAGTGAGAAATATGCTTTATGTATTAAGAAAATAGCTAGAGTTTCAACATCAACTAAAAGGTTTTCTACTTAATAATTTGAAGGAAATAGAAGCTTATTTATCTAAGGTTGACCAATCATAATTATGGAATTTTGAAATGGGATATAAAGATATTAATGGTATATTTTTTTCATCCCAATTTTATGAGACATCTTGATGAATATGTGATCCTTTTAGTCACCTCTTGCCTTAGTGAAATCACAAGAATTACAGCTCCTAAAGTTCTTCACAAGGATGACATAATAAAGGAGGTATTTCACGTGATTGTGAAAATTTTATAGGGTTTGGATGAAATGGGAAATCCTTATTTTGATAAGAGGGAAAATATTATATAAAATATTGCAAGAGTTGGTTTTTTTGTTGTGATGCTAGATTGTGATTGTGAAGATTTTATTCTTGAATTTTTTCAACATTTCTTAGCTGCTATTAGTATGAGTCATGAAAAAAAAAATTATATGCGGACCATTATGATCAAGACTATGAGGGAGAGATATTATATCTCCTATCCACTCATATATATATATATATTATATTGGATGGTTTTAGGTAGGAATATAATATTTCTCTAGTTGCACATATGTTAGCTAGAAATGTTGTTAATCTATGTGAAGAAAAAATGAAACCATATATGATAGTGGAGCATAAGGAAGATGTGAAAGTTTTATAAGAAGATTCATAAGATACATAAATGGAGGATAAAAATAAGGTGGAACAATAAGACTTTCATACTATCTTTTTAGAGGGTTCATTAGAGGAGCATTTTGATTTTGGGAATGAAGCCATGGAGAATGTTTGGGTTAGCCCTAAGTTGGGAGTTTTATGTTAAAAAAATGAAGGTGTTGTGGATATATCAACTATGTATCTTATGAAAAATGTGGATGAGCATGTTTATTTCATCCTAAGGTATGAAAATCATTCAAATTTAATGTTTCCTAAAATGTCACTACAAGACTCTTATCACCATGGAAAGTATTCTAAGAAGGAAGATAGGGACAAGGATATAATTTGAAGCATATAATTTGTCAATGGTTTAGTATCTAAGTTTAAAATTTTTGAGTGGGTATCATAAATTAAATAGGTCTCTCATCCCCATATTTTTTCTCAGAGTTAGGATAACTGCACTAGAATGTTACGAAGTGAAGAGTAAATATAGAATGGTAGCTTGTAATCCAAACTTATGAGAACCAGTGTGTTATTTATTTATTTATATAATAAAATTACACTTATGCCGTAGGGGTCCATTCTATCTTTTCATCTTTTTTGAGCATGATGTTCAATGGTCAAACTATCTCAATGAAGCCCAAAATGAACTTCCTCATAAAGTTGATTTTACCAAAGAATGACTTTAGCTATTTCTTATTTTTAGGTGATGGTAGTTTTTAGAATTTCTTCAAATATTTTTAGGTCTATAGAAATACCTTGTTAAAAAATAATGTGGCCTAGAAACTTTGTTTTAGTCACCTTGAATATGCATTTCTTGAGGTTCAGATAAATCTCCCATGCTATTAATATCTTTCCAAGACCATCCTAAGGACCTTAACATGGTTAGATTAGTCCTTGGAAAAGATAGTCCAGTCATCTATGTAGAGGATGATGAATTTTCTAATGAGGTCCTTTAATGTAATGTCCATGGCTCATTGGAAGGTGGCACCTACATTGATTAGGTTGAATGGCATCCTCTTGTAAGCCAATATACCTAATTTGGTTGTGAATGGTGTTTTGATTCTATCCTCATAACTAACCATCACCTGATTGTATCTTAAATATCCATCTAACTTATAATAATTACATCATTTGAGAGCCATTTACTATTTTATGACTTCATCTAGTGGAGGAATCAGATAGTTGTCCTTATCTAAAGATTTGTTGTGGTTCTTAAAGTCTAAACAAAGCTAGATATTCCATTTTTCTTTCAAACTAACACCAAATTGGCCACCTAAGTGGAGTGGCTAACATGATAGATGATCGTCATAGAAATTAACTTATACACTTCCTTGAGTATCAAAGGTTCTAGCAATAATTTTATTGAACTCTTTCTGTGGTAGAATGGTTTTATACTTGGCTTAAAATGAGTGTTATGAGTAAGGATGGATGTTTTAAACACCTTAAAATATTCATATCTCAATTTAATAATGTTTCCAAAGTATTTCAAGCCCTACCAATCCTTTGATTTTCAATCTAGGTACAAGCTGTGCTTAAAAGCACATGTTTTGATTCCATTGCATTGCCCATAATGTAATGTTGATGAGGAATACCTTTGGAAAGGTTGTTTTATATTTATCACCATGATAGTCCATGTTGAATAAAATCTCTAATGAAACCATACCTTTCAGTATGTTATTATCATTTAATTTTATCAATCCTTCATCATTTGGCTCAAACTCTTCTTGGTTGTCCTTGTTAATGATCTGAGACTCAAATACATTATTGTTGGTGATGAAGTTGATGATATGTTGGTCATCATTAAAGACTTGGAATTTTTTAACATTATATAGAATAAAATTAGACACCAACTCTACTAAAAATATTCTCAATTTGGAGTTAGCAATAGGTTTTAGGGTACTCATATCCATTTCTAATGAATCTAACATATAATTCTTCCTTCATGTAAACATATGGATGTTGAATGCATTGAAGTCCTCAGCTAGGTTCTAAAATCTACTATGGTATATGGAATTATGCTTATCATTATAAGCATAATATCTTATAATTTGATTGACTATAAGTTTTGAATCCCTAAGGACTTTCAGGTTCTTCGCCTTATTCCTTAGTGTGCACTAAAGGCAATTTAGTAATGATTCATACTTCACCACATTATTAGTGCTTGAAAACTATAGTAAAAATACTACCAAATATGACCTTCCTCTTAGGTTGATGATCTCAATCCTAGCACCACACCTACTCTTTGATTTGGATCCATCAAACTCTTGGGTGCATATGTGATCTTCAATTGTGCAAGGTGGATTTTGAAAGGTGGGTGATGTTGTTATGTTCACTTATTTACTATTTTATCTATATTTTAGTGTAGACATAATTTTATATTTATATATTACTGAAATTCTAATTTTATCCTCAATAGCAAATTTTGGTGAAGAATTATTTAAAATGGCAATGTAGGCAACCTATAGGCCTTTACATCCCTTATTATCACATGGATGGCATTGCTCAACCTTTGCATGTGTTAGGGTAGGAATGTGACCTAAAAATAATTCTAGTGTATAGAGGTTATCTTTCTCATCTAATTTATCAAATTATTTAACTTCAATTTCTTCTTGAAAAATTAACATGTTATTAGAGAATCTATCATAAGATTTTACTTCTTTCTCAAGTGCATAAACCCATAGTTCAAACTCCCAATACAATATATCAATGGTATTATTGTAATATATAATAATATAAGCCATATTTTACTCTCTCTCAATCTTTATATGATTGTGCATCCCTCACCATGAAAGCCACATGTGGGAGAAATTGATGGCCATATACCTATTGAGTGTCTTGTACCAGTCTTGTTTGATAAGAATCCCATATGATTTAGGTATGTCTACCACTTAGATGTCAATAAATTATTTTAAGCTTGGATTAGAATCCAACTACATATGAATATGGTTGATCTCGCCAACTACCTTTACATCTAACGTGTCTAGTTAAACTACCTTTCTCATAGATTTGGCAAGTGTTAGTCCCAACTACTAGAAAATGGCATAAGGCATCACATTCCTTGAAACATATAAATCGACCAAACAATTGTCTAAGTTTGACCCAAAAATATAAATGTTAGCAGAAAAGGGAGTGTTGTCACTTTTTCTTTATAGGCAATAACATGAGCATCAATTGTGTTATTAGCTTCCTTTCTCTTGGGGGTAGACAATTCTTTTATAAATAAGTCCTTTTGGTTGTAAATTTGAAGTGAGTCAAACATTTTTATGTTGGCCTTAATTTATTGAGGTCCTTAACAATGTTATATCTTAGTTTATTTGGTTTTATTGGTTTATCAGCTTGGGGAAGTGCAACATTGATCCTACACTGATATGAGGTGGTAGGTCCACTGGGGAGTGAAGAGTTATTACTTGAGTTTTCATCTGGTGGAACATATATGTTGTTCAAAAGAGTAAAGGTAGTCAAAGTAATCTATAACTTACTTCTCAAATGATATTTATTTCCCCTCTAGAACTATTTAAAAGCATGGACCTCATCTAGGTTATTTTTAGGCTCATTATCACTTTCAAATGGAAACTCATAGGTATATAAGACCATGGAAATGCTCAAGTTGTCTCCAATGGGGTTTGGTTTACCATTGTATAACATAGGCACTATTTCAAGGTTATCCATCTCCTTTTGGAATATGTTTGAGGCAAAATTAAACTAAACACAATCTATTTTAGCATGGTCTATTGTATTATGCAGTCTACACCAAGTGGGTAAGGCTAGGTCTGACATGTTTACTAAATTAGAGGCACTATTGTTACTTTGATTAGTTTTTCCAAAGGGACTAGGCACATTTCCATTTTTAGGCCTAGTGTTCCATTGCCTATTAGTCTTTTGAAAGTTGTAATTTATGTTCTGAGGGGGGTTATTTACAGCTTGATTGTTGTTTTGAGGCACTTGCATATGCAATTTGACCCTATAATTGGTAAATGTATAGACAATATGCTAAAAATTAGCTACCTCAAGTTCATGGGGGCACTTATTTTACTCCCTACTTGGTGTTTTGGGTTAGTCATTAGTGTATTAGCATTTACAAATTTAGGGATAAACTACTAGTGATTATTATTAGAAACATAGTTACTTGAACTAGGCAATGTAGCAATATTATACGTAATAAGAAAATGCTTTTGGCTCATAGGATGTGATAACACATGGTTAGGTGGAACATAGGACTGATTATTTTTCATATTATTCAAGGGTAATAGATTATAGACTAGGTGTTGGCTTGAATACATAGCTCTTGGGATTGGATTCATTAAAGGGGTGTTCTACATAAGAGCCTAGTTTATCATTTTAATTATATTATAAGCACCATAATGACCCAATGAAGGTAAAGGACCAACTCCATAGCCTTGTGGTACCATCTATTGCTCAATGTTGACAACTTCATTGTAGGCCAAATATAAGGATTTAAGTGATGTTGGAGTTCTTGTATGGAACATGGACATCATTGAGTCTAAGGCCCTCAACTAGGTTTTTATGGTAGACACTTAAGTCTATGTGTAGGGGTATTTCAAAATCTAGTATATATTATGAAAACATTAATTAAAAACACTCATTATCTCATTTGGCTCCATATGGGTAACCACAAACTAGTGATAGAGTATGGCAGAGTCTATTGGTATCCTAAAGTGGTTGATGAACACAATATCAAGGTTAGCCTAAGATGTGATGGATCCATCTGGGAGACCTAAATACCAACCATACATTGACTCATCTAAAGTGTAAGGGAATAACCTATAAATGACATCTTCATGATAAACTTGAAATCCAATCAAGGAATCCTTGAAGGTCTATATGTGTTATTCTATTGTTCCTACCCCACCATGAACATATCTTAGGCATAAATTCATAGAGTTTTTAGGCATGTCATGGGAAAGTTTTTCATAGGGTAACTACCTCCTCCTAATCATATAAGATTATTCAAAATTAAGTTCTAAGGGAGAGAAAAAGGGGTGAGGAAAGGGACACTAGTAACAAGAGAGCTATTGGCTAAACATATTTTTTTTTTATCAATATTCACATAGTTATAAACAAAGATGGTGCTTAAAATCCAAGGAAAATTTCACTATGAAGAAATAAGGACATAATTAACATATGAATGCATAAATTATGAAAATTAGCCTCATATCCTTTCAATTAAAAGATATTCATAAAAAATACAATGTATATGATTCACCCTTTCCAAATGAAACTACAAAAATGCCTCAGAACAAGATATATCATAAAAAATAAACTATCTAGGAAAGAAAAAATAAAATAAAAATAAAAAGTGGTTAGTTATTATATCCTAGCCTTTTAAATCTAAATGAACTAGCCCTTCTTACAATGAATAACTAGTCTTATATAGACATTAAGTCTAATGAGTCCCAAGCTTAACTCAAAAATGGGTATTAATGATATCTCAAACAAGCTAGGTCCACTTGAGGATAAATAAAGTTATGTTATGATTATGATCAAAGTGACATGGAGTATGCTAACTAAATTCCACCTAAATTCTATGTAGTGGAATGTTTTTGGGATCTTTTTCAAGATCTCTAATTGGTCACATCTTTCAATTGCAGAATATACCCCTTTGATACAAATTCTATATTTTGTGATCTTCATTTAGTCCCAAGGTGCACACCATTATTTGATTAATTACATCACCTAATTTATTTGGAATTTTGGGCTCTATGATTGCCTTACTACTAGAAACAAATCACAAATAGATCATGCTGGCCATAGTGGACCCATAGTCTAATTTTTGGGTGTTGACAACCTTGATGGATAAGATGACCATCTAATCCAAGCCCAAACTAATTTTGAGGACGTCCATATATCCATCTTAGTAAATTTATAGCACGTGGCCACTTCTTACTACACATGAATTCTAGTGTGTCTTTTATGTGCTAGGACCATGCTACATGGTGGTATTCTACTCATATTCTACTTGGTTGGGGCCCCATGTTATTTTGACTTTTCCTTGGCTCTAGTGTAACAAGATCCCATCACATGGTGAGATATCATCCACCTAGATCTTACTAGTCCTAGTTATATATTTAATATGATCTAACTACTTTGGAGCCCCAATATTTTGATGCATCACCTCATCTCAGGCCTCTAGGACTTTTTTGCCTAACTACCATGAACTAACAATCTTTAGAAAATGGAACAACATGGAAGCTTCTTGATATTCCATGAAGCCAGTGTATCTTCATGGGTTAGGGCCACACTATGTGGTGATTCTATGATGCTTTGATACTTGGACCAAGGACCCACATCTTTAGACTTTTATTTAGATCTAGAGTAATGATATCTCACCATGTGGTGAGATCCTAGCTACATTGAGCTCATTGATCCTCAATTGATGTTCCCTTATCCTTTGACCATTTGCATGCCTTCAAATGTTAACAAGTGGCACCATATCAGGTATTCAAATATCATTACATGTCTATACCATTATAAACATCTTAGGAGAGTGGGTAAATGGGATCTTAACATGTGGGTGCATCTTATTCACTCGAAGGGTCCACCATCTAGTTACTTTGTACTAACCACCTGAAGGCCTGAGGAAATAGTATCTTATCACATGGAATAATATTAATTTATTTAAGGATTAGGGTCATTGGATTTATTATATATAATATTAAGGGAAGAAGGAATTCTATATGTTGACACACATCCTCATCCTATTTATCTATAGCTTAGAAGTCCTAAAATAAAAATTGAGGGGATCCAGAGGCATAATACAATGATATATTGACACATGTGCTCATCTAATTCATTAGGAAGCTTTGGGAACTACAAGGAAAAGTGACCATTAGAATTTAAATTTTCAAATATAAATGGCTAAGCTAATTTATCCCTAAATAAAAACACTAAGGCTCTAAGTGAAGAAAGATTAACAATTAGTTAGTTTTGAATGAAACAAAATGCAAATGGGCTAAAGAGTGAATAAAATAAAAATATTTAGCAAAATACTAAAATCAATTTAGCTCAATTGAAGATAAAATGACAAATTTTCAAAGATAAAGTAATATAAAAATATAGTGAAAATTTTGAAAGGGAGCAATAAAGGACTCAATTGCTAAGGAAAATACACCAAATGAACCCTAAAAATGACTATATAATGAAAATATTTAAGTCTATTTTCAGGTTTTATGGGCAAGATAGTCATCAAATTTAAGCTCTATAATGATGAATATAATTCTAATATTCCCTCCATTAGGCTTGGTCATGCCACATATGAACTATTCATTTTCCTACTACCTGATTGAGTGTATACCTAGGCTTTTTTGATTTTATGGCCCTAGCAAGGAGAGATTATGACACTTGTAAATATCTCACTCATGTGGGACCTTTTTAGGGGTTTGGAGACATATAGACCATCCTTAGGGAGTGGGGAGACATGATAATTCCATGTGGTATGATCCCAAACATCTAGGATATTAACTATTGAATAAATGTATATATATTATCCTAGGGCCATGGTGAAGTTGGATTACACCATGTAGAATAATCTCATGCACTTAGATAATCTCTAGTTTGGGCTCATAGATATGAAATCCATGATAAAGTGGGGAGCCAAGATTATTACACTTGTCAAGATCATACTCATATGGAAGGTTAGAAACCTAACATGAAAGTTGAGAGGGATTGAGAAAGTGATGAAATAAAATCAAAACATGTGGTAGCATTTTGGGCAACCAAGAGGTCGAAGACTCTTAGAAAAAGACTAAGTCTCGAAGAGGCCTAGGTGAAGTGAGCGAGTAAAAAGTGGCTTCCTCTCGTTCACCGAGGCTTTGAGGGAAAGGTAGTGGCCATTAGCCTATGGCAAAAAAAAATAGTTGTTAGTTTTCAAATACGATTTTTTCCTGAAAAAAAAAAGTCCTAAGACAAAAAGAAGGCAAAGGGTAGAAGATTAAATGAATAAAGATCAAAAATTTGCCAATATGAAAGCTTAGTTAATCCCAACATGAATAAAATGATGAAGACTAAGAATAAATCCAACTAATCACAAAGTCATTTTTATTCAAGAGGAGTCATAAATGAGATAAAATGGAGATGAATTTGGTGCATAAAATAATTCCATTTGATCAAGACGAAACCACCTTAGTCCATTCTCAATAAAATGACTAAGTCACATAATGAGTCCATATGAAGACTTATCCCACTAATTAAAAATAAAATACCAAAATGGACTAAGATATCAAAGAAATAATAATTGAAAACCTATGAAAGTCTAAACAACCTACATAAAATCTAAGGCAAAATGGTCTAATAGAGAAGCTTGAAAGCATTCTAGAACATGACTCAAGATAGACCAATAGTTATTAGATCTAAACAAATTTAGATAATAAGATTAGTAAATTCATAACTATACACCCTTTCTTGGATCAAGTATACCCAATGAATATTTCAAGTTTAAACTTGGTTAGAATAGCAAATCAAAATTTAAGTCTAGATTGTAACATCCTAAGGATCTTTTCAAATCAGAACAATGGGTCAGATAGGCCCAAGGCACAAACTAGATTGAAGGATAATACTATTCTCAAGAGAAAAAAGAGGTCCAATGATTTTGTGTATAAATTAGGGCATGTTGTGCAAGAAAGAACACTTATATCACATGTTACATACATAATTCAAATAGTATATATCTTACTATGTTGACATTATTTTCACATATTCTACATTATTCAATGATTACATCTTACTATGAATGATACAATTAACTTTCATTTTGAGAAGAGTGACTTTTAGGACATAATTATCTCACCTAAAATAGGGGCATTTTGATAGTCTTTCATACATGATATAATCATCTTCAAACAAAAAATTGTTTGTTGATATAGAATATAGTGGCAAAGGTTTCAAAATGGTTAAAAATTTAATGGATAGTAAATATTATGGGGGAATATGCCATGAATATGCACTAACATTATATAAAATAGTACATATTCATATAATTTTGAGTGCATGATACATATTCATACACAAGTTTCAAACATGGTTTACAAATTTACATCAACATACAATTATAGATTCTACATTTATCAATTGGGTCTTGATATAGATTCATGCATACCATACTATTTTTAAAAATCCATGGGTTATGATATAGATTCATGCCATACTTTCAATACTACTTATTATCTATAGACATGATATGAACATGGATGTTCTCCATTCTCTTTTAATCTTGTATTTAGGAACAAAAAAAAAGTGATAATTGAATCTAAAAGCCATTTGGAGTGGTTGATTCAGTTAAAATAAATAATTCATGACTTAAAGGTCTAGTGTCCTTTAGCATTATCACCTATGAATTCATTATGGATCTAAACCTATTTCATGTCTTAGGGTTATAAACACAAACATCTCAAATTTTGGTTTTTGTATCACTAAATAGGTTTTATTTTTTATATATACAAGTTAAATTCAAATTAGGGTTGATTAACGTCAATTCACCTTTGGTTCAACTAAATAACTTACCTCTCCAAGTGCTTCATGTGAAGCACCAATTCTTCAATTCTGTAAGGAAGAATAATCTCCAAGAAAAGTTATAAAAGAAACATTGGTTTCACACATACATGTGTAATCCATCATTATTGTTTTCAATATTTTAAAATTAAAATTATAATTCAATTTTTTAGTTTCACATATGAGATTTAACTAATTTTGCATCTTTGTTGGATTTTTCATGGAACACCTTGCATGATTTAAGATTTATCCCAAATGCAAAGTGTGTTTTACATACTCAAGTATACTTTATTTTACTCTAATAATTTCATTTATATACTAAATTAGGGTGGGAAAGGATTTAGTCACTCAAATTTGGTCATGAGTACTTGATAATGTTGATTTTGGCTCACTTTCACTTCAAATGACTTGAACACTTCATGTGGACCTATTTCACCACCTCACTCTATACTAAGAACCTATGTAGAGATATTCATTTCTAAAATGATATTTTATGTATACATAAATGTTTTAAATGTATATAAACCCTTATAAACTTTTGTATGGGCATCACAAGTCCAAAAATTCACATGTTTCCCTTCAGGACAAGATCAGCCTATAGGGGGCAATAGTGGTAGATGTTTTTATCCCTTATGGATTGATCATGTCCTTAGCCCTTATAAAAAATGCTTTTTAAATTTGTACCCTCCATTTTAGGTTGGTTATTACTTTTAGGATAGGTAGTGCGAGGTTTTTACCTTTGGTATTGTTATAAAGGCACATCTAAGTCTAGTATTCAATCACTTAGAAATTTTACTATCAAGGCACATTTACACTATTACACACTAAATAAAGATTCCATATTCTTCCCAAAAATAAATCTTATATTATGAATCAAACATTAGCCAAGTAAATAGTTTATTTTATCCAAGCCAAATCAAATCATTATCAATTATTAAAGCCATCTCTAGATGCATACATATAGTCAAAAGAGCACAATTTTACAAAACACTCTAAGTGGGAGAACTACATGGGGTTGATTTTACTCTTCAAAGTATTGGATACTTAGGTAGTGATAGTCATCACAAGGGTGATTGGGGTTAATTCAACCCATTTAACTTATCCCTTTTCTATTTTTAGGTTTTAAACCATTAAAATCCCTATTAGGGTTTCAAATTTGAAGAAGTCATTTGCAAGTATTTCACATGCATTTGAAGGTAAAATTTACAAATAAGCCATTTTTTTCAATTTTAATACATGATCATGCCTTAATTTCACTAATTTTAGTACAAGAAAACATTAACCAACTTAGGACACTAGTGGGAGATGTTCTTGTCCTAGTTTAGATAATTTTATCCTTCATTAGTCTCAGTTCTGATTTCTATGGCAATTGCATAATCAATCCACATTGATCAATTCCAATCTCTATTTAGTTTCACATGGTTGGATAATAAAAATTAAACAATTAAGTGTTTTGTTTTGTTCATATTTAATCTTATTTCATTTTATTGTGCTTTATCAATTTCAATACTTTGCTTTTATTCTGCTTGACACAAGTTGATTTACAACATTTTCCATTATTTTATTTTATTTATTTGAATTAGAGTTAATACTCATATTAATTAAAATTTTAATAAAATATGTCCACCATAATGTTTTAATTTTTTTGTACCAATGTAATCTAAATAATATAAAACTAAGGATAATTCAAATTGTATGGAATATACCAATAATAACCTAATTTGGATTGAAAATTTGATAGAGACATATTGCACTTAGATAATTTTTAAATTGACAAAACAATAGAGGAGAGATGTACTTAGATCATTTATGTAATATATCACTCATACTAGTTGTCAATACTTCTACAAATATTTTTTGTATGCTTTATCACTGCTCAAATAAAAAATATTTGCTCAGACCTTACCTAGATAATGTTGATCAAATTAATATCCTTATGGTAACTAATATTTTCATGTCTCTATAGATAGTGTCCCTATAGAATATGTAGGTATATGATTCCTTAGATCATTTCAATTTTATATTTAGATGATGCCTATGTGTGTAAATAGATTTGGTATTGTGTGTTGGTCTTTTTTCCCTTCTCCTTCCTTTGAAAACCCTATTCACATTTTTTATCACAAGATGACCCTTAAAAAATTTGTTAGCATGTTGTCTTGGATAGGGGCGATTAATTGTTTTATACATTCAAATACTTATAATATTTCTCAAACCACACATAGTTCTCCCACCTATGTGTGTGTGTGGAACATCACGATCAATCTATAATGTATTATAATGTTTGGCTTTTGACCCTTGACATCATGAAACTTTGATTTGCATGTGTATTTAGACTTGGATTTAAGGTTGATTATTTGAGGGTTTTTCACATTTATATACCTTTTTTTTATAATTTATAAATATATTTCTTAATATGTTCAAGTGATTCTCTATGTGATGGTTAGGTCATACCATTATGTCCAAATGAGCATAACCTTGGGATTGATTTATATTTATAGATTACTCTTTGATATTTCCCACTATGATAGACACATTAAATATGTATAATTTGACCTAATGGAGACTTAATAATTTGGAAAATAGCCATTGGATGTTCCTAGACATGTCTAACAGAGGTAGACACCTATAGTAAACTGTAATTATCCAACTACTTTTGGTATTATATTGTGAGTGAAAATTAGTGATTTAAAATATGGAAAAGTTATGTGTAGGATTATTTAAGGTTATTATATAGACTAAACTAATATTGAATAGCTGTATCCAAATAATATAACTATCAAAGATAATAAGTGGGTAGACTGATAAAGGTAAATTGTGTATAAGAGTCAACTATGTGAACAATGTCCAAGTATGTCAAAGTGTGCCAAAATTGATATTGCTAAATTGTCTAATACCAAATTTTGGTATCTACAATATCTTTATTTTCCACATGGGGTAATTATACCCTTATCTATTTGAGTTTATCACTATGATATATACTAACACATGAGGAGACAGAATTTAGGAATATTCTTTGCCCCTCCCTAACTCATCTTCATATGAGGATGCACATACCCATTTAGCTTTGCATGATTTTATATTTTATATGTGATGACACTTAGAACTATTATTTTTCTATCTTACTAATTATCTTTGTATGATGGTTACAGGTGCTTTCTATTATTTTTCAAGGATTTTCAAAGTTTAGGCTATATAATATAATAACACATGGTTATTTTGGTGATTTATTTTGATATGAGTGATTTTAGATATATGGTTTTCAATTGATTACCTCAAAATGTGGCCATATATTCATATATTTCAATATTATCAAGTTTGATCCAACATGTTTTAGATTTTGAATGAATTTGTGTTGAATTGAGTAAAATGAGAGTGATAGAAATGGCCCAAATTTATATTTACTTGATCAAAAAATTGGATTGGTTTATCAAAATTCCTAAGAATCAATATATATGTCCAGGAATTTTCTAAATTTTTATAATTGAAATAATCAGAAAAAATGGAATGAACAAAATGAATTTTTTGTTTCCAAGTTACAACTTGGTTTACATATAAAGAGGTGTATTCGTTTATATGTTTAATTATTATTTCACTTTTTATTTTCATTTTTATAAATAAAACATTATATGATATTGAATATTTATTGAAGTTATAAATTATTTTTGGATATCTCAGGGTTTCTAATGGAATAACAATCCATCTGGATGAAGATTATATTGTCATTTGATTCATCTAACCTTACCTAGGTAATTCAAGGTGCATTACTATTTTATTAATTTTAAGCACATGTGTTCACTCACATACACACATAAAAGTAGGGGAATTATGGACACACCTAATTTTGGTACAATACCCTTTTCTAAAGCGTATTTCCCTGGTTTGTCACACTTGGACCACTCATGTCATTTGGTTGTTTTTAGGACATTTACTACCCAACACGAGTCTCTCTTAAGTATTTAAGCCTTATATATGTATTAAATATTCACCATATTTATATTTTTAATAATTTGCCCCAATTTATAGCTTTTTTGAGATTACTTCCACATTTTGGTCATCTATTCCTATAGGCATTGATTTAATGGTCCATCAAATTGCCCTATGTTTTTATGGGTCCTTCACACCTTGTATTAATTTATTGAATTGTGATTTAATATAATAAAACTTTTCTATGGTCAGATTTGGTTGTGTCATGTCATAAATATCCCTATATATACCAAGTTATCCTAAGTCGTTTATCAAATATTGAGAAAATGGTGAACCCTTTTCCATAATTCAAGTTAGGGCCTTCATTAATCATATATTTTACTAGAAACTACTAATGGAGTTATTCTCCTAGTAATTCAACTAATATTTAATCCATTTTGACATAATCAACTCTTAAAAAAAGAGGGTTTATGTGAATGTTCATTTAGTTGCATTGCACATCTAGGGAAAAGGAAAAGAATCCCTTACTTGAGATTCCATTTACATGGCACAAAGAGATACACTAGGTTTGATTACAACATATAAAATATGTAACTAAGAATCCACTAAGGTTTCCTAACCTATTGACCTTTTGTTATTATTTGGTTGAGCAATGTAGTGAACTAGGTTAATCAGAGAAAAAAGAGATCAAATTAGACATTTTGTCAAAAAAATAAAGAAATTAAAGATATAGGGTTGTAAAAAATTAGAAATACATGGGCATAAGAAAAATAAGAATATAAAATAAATAATAATAAATATTTGGTGTAACAGATCACATTTTCCATAAACATATGTAGGATAGATTTAGTGGCTAAATTTATACTAGGGAAATCTAGTGACAAGCTTATAAGTGTCGAATATGTTATTTTAAATTAAGGAATCCAAATTTCACATAACATTGTACATGCACACGAACAATAAAAATCTAATATTTGAATCCCAAGGTTCTATGTAAGTGTGTTTGTTTCATCACTATCTCCATTTTTATTAGTCCATTGCTTGTTTAATTATTTTATCGATGTTTATTTATTATTTTAGCATATTAGTAGTTTTGATTTTTTTATTGGTGGATTTATGCCAGATATATGCTATGTCAATTAATTTATATTTATGTTAGTTTTGAATCACCCTTATGCACTAAAAAGATAAAATACCTACAACCATCTCTCATAAAAGTTTACAAGCTAAAGGGTAGATTAATGTGCTGACAAGTTAACTTAAGGTAAGAATCTTTAACCCTATTAATTTTAATCTTTGGTTGGTATATTGGGTTGGTTTATTTTATGTTTATCCATGTTTATATTATTACATGACTTTTAGTATATTTTTATCTTTACATGCTATTTATTTATAATTCATGTGTATAGTCTAATGAGACCCTTATATTAAACAGTTCATGTTTACTACCTAATGACATTTTTATTATCTATATATATTTATGATTGTTAAATGACACCTTGAATATAATTATGATTTATAATTTTTGTATGTGTATATTGTTTTTTTGATCCCTCACAAACTCCTATACTCATGACCCTTGTCTATAGTCATAAGACTAATGTCTTATATGTGTGTTGGATATAGAATGGTCATCAAAAAAGAATCCTTATCTTATAGACTATTTCATGCATAAATATATTCTATTAAACCTGATGTGAATCTTACCCCACCACTGATTGAGTTGTTTTCAAATTTGTATTTTCTTAAATTCTTAGCACTATCACTTTGTGATGGGGGTTTCCTTAGTTAAACTATCCCATATCACTTGTGTGCATGCATAGAGTATTAAATATTACCCTCCTCCCTCCACCTCCTCCCCAATTTTTAAAAACCCCAATTCTCAATTTTGAATACCATTCCAAATAAAAATTCCCTCTTAAATAACCCCATAACATTAGGGGCACCTCCAAAGTACATATTATTTCATGACATGTTTAATATCCATAGTTATTTCTACATATCATATATGGGAATAAAAATGTGATGTCCACTTTTATCACTTCTATGGTGAAATTAAATGGTGTAAAATATTAATTTCATAAAAATATATATATAATAACATAATATGTGTCAATCATGAGTAAGCTAATATGAGAGACTCAATTTGAAAATAGACCTTGTCTATCATGTAACATTTCGATGATGCCTATCTATTAAAAATTCCTTGTCATACGATAATATAACTCATAATAAAGAAAGAAAGATAAATGATTATCATTATCTATTAAAAAAATCCCTTTAAATGTTAATATAGATCATAGTAAAAAAAGGAAAAATATTTTTACTTAAGAGTCTTCTTAATTTTCTACAAACATTACACATTTCTATTGCTCTTTAAAAATACTCTTATTACATATTTTTGTCTTAATTGAATAAGAGGTTAAAGGATGAGAATTTTAAATATATGAATTACATTTACAATTTAGCATGTTATAACAAATTCTTTAAAATGTTTTTTTATAAATAGGTCTTATTTAAATCATATGTATTATTAAAAAAATGTCATTAATACAAAGAACAAGTAACCTTTGGTTTTAAGAATTTCCATAGCATCTGTACACATTTTTATGTTTATCTTTGTGTATTTTTTTAATTTATTTGTATAGTGTTAATGTTATAAGATAATAAAATTAATATATTAAAGTCTTTAAAGTAACCGAAAGCAACAAATTTGCCTTAATAATTTTTTTTTTCTAAAAAAAATTGAATCAATTTTCACTTAACTACATAATGGGAAGAATGAAATAAATACACTTGTATATTAAAAAATTGTAAAATATGTTTAATTCTCCCTTAAACTAAAATCAAACCAACTTAATTCAATTACCCACTCTACAATCTATCTATTGGGATTTAGAATGGATGAATTTTGGCCCTGAGAAAATCAATAGAGCTTAGAAATTTTGAGTCTTGATGAAAAATGGAAAAGGTAATAGAACTAGATTAAGCAAAAACCTATACTTAATATGATCTACTAGAATAATCTCAAGATTAGAATCTTTAGTTTATATAATATACCTATTTAAAATCAAATATAACAGTATTTGTTCTTTATTTTTCATGATCAAAATCTATCTAATATACACATTATTTTATTATGATAAGATGACATTTGAGAATATAAATATCATGATATAAATTTATTATTTTGATAAGATGGTACTGAAAGTTTTAAACATGGTACAATATCCTTACAATAATAATAGGTATGAATCATTACACTAGTTCTCCATCAGGGCAACTTAAAGTCATAAGACTTACAATTAAAATAAAAAATAAAATATGAATATTTTTTTTGTTTATCAATTTTTATATTGGATTATAAAAATTAATTTATATATTTAATTTTTTGTTACAAAAATGGATTTATACTAATGGTGGAAGGATAATGTTTTTACTAAGAGATACATTTTTCTTGATATTATGAGTACTAAGTTGATAGAGTTGTATAAATAAATACATAAACTTGTCTCTCCATTTTACTATTGAAATGCTTCAGGATATCATATATTACAAAAAATAAAAATACATGAATGTTAAATATTAAGGTATCGCATTGGTATTCACAACTCATACTCCATCTTGGAGGAAAAGACCTGGCTCAAAACACAAGTAAAAAAAGCCAAACTAAACACAACACTCAATAACAAACACCGATATTAAGCATACGTAGTGACGCTTGAGGGAGGGGTAGAGGATCATCCTTTGGAGGTAGATTCACCCAAGTGGAATGTTCTACAGAATGAGGATCTAGGGCCACCCAACCATTGAGGGGATCTGTGGTCATATCAATAGCCCAACCATCAACATGTTGTATTTGAGAACTAGTGCCCATAGGAGAGACTCTGTAAGAGGGAAATGTGTTAAATTTATCATACAACAATGTCATGCTCCACCCTATTAGATGAAAGTGAGGGGAGAAGTGGTCACTACTACATGAATGGATTCTATGCCTTTTAAGAGGTTGAAGTGACAACCCTTGAGGTGGCCCATTTGGTTTCACTTGATTGATAGTGCAAGGGGAACTCCACTAATGATATAACAACTCTTGGATGTGAAATAATTTCATATAAACCTTGTTAGTTTGGATTTAAATTTGTATATATATCAAATATATAACATAAACCTTCTTGTTAAGTGTAAAATCATAAGAACAAGCATCATTATTGAAAATAACATTTTTTTATCCTTCCATAATAGGAAAATAATGATGGATCTAAAAAAAATAAACGTAAAATAAATAAAAATAAAATGGTAAGTTAGAAAAAAAATGGCTCAAGGTGATAAGGTTGGAATAGGCTATGGATCCATTTCCAAGAAGACAAGGCACGTGGGTAGAACTAGAATAAATGTTTGTAAGACTCTGGCCAATGACATGTAGGACACTTAAGTGGATTAATGCTCATGTGAGAGAGTTACTCCCTGAGTGGGATGCCTTGGTAGATAAGGCACCACATAAATTTGGTTAGCTTAAGTTAGATCCTAGTTTTCTAAATTTTATCAAGTCTAGCAACCAAGTTCTAGGAGAGAATTTAAGTCCCCAACACCTATTGAGTTTGTAGAGAGTAGGAGAGAAGGGGATCATGACTTGATATAGAAGGCTTGGATAATAATTATTTAAATGGGTGTCATAATTTCAGCACCAGTCTTTTCACCAAGCACAAGGAGGCTACAAACCAATCTTATGAAACATAACATTAGGAAGTAGCTCTTGAATACAAAGCATAAAAGGTAAGTCTGCATTATTTAATTAAAATTTAGATTTCAAGCTAGTCTAAGTAATCTAGTCCCTAGTGGAAACCATATCATGAATGGTAATAATACTTATCTAAAATAGCACAAAGGCTTTAATTCCTATACATTCAAGAAATAGAACACTAATGATTGTCATAATAGGAGACCACTAGATGTTATGATCATTGAAAGATAAAATTTAAAAAAAACCCATCCCCAATCCACTTCATGTGAGGCTTGAAAAATTTTAATTATTTCCATATGATTTTAGAAAAAAAGGATCCTTTAATTTTGATAGGAGCTATAGTGATGAGAAGGGATTGGAAACCTATATTTTTTCAAATGGGTTTGCCATAGGGGTCCTAGAAGAGATATAATTCCTTAATAGGATTTTGCAGGCCTCATTTTCTTCAAAGGCATGAACCACCCATTTAACACATAAAGCTACACTATGCCTATAAAGGTCAATAATTTCCATGCCTCCTTTGTCCTGAGGGAGGCAACAAATGTCCTAGGTGACATAATGGAATCCCTTGGCATGTTTAGTATTAGACTAGAGAAAATCCCTAAGGATTTTGTCTAAATTATCATAAGTCATTTTAGAGGGGGCCCAAAAATATGAATAATAAACATGGGTGGCCTCCAAAAACTTGGTGCAAATTTAGAACTTCCCTACTAAGGATAAAAAATTGGTAATACAGTAATCAACCTTCTTCTCCACTCTTTTGGTGACATACTACCATAGCTTAGACAAATAACTATTGAAGGTAAAAGGGATGCCAATAAATTTAAACTTTTATTTATGTGTGATCCATTTCCAATTATAATGGAGAAGCCATTCAGGCATAGGCATCATACTTTGTTTAAATCATTACATCTTATTCCTCTAAAAAATAGATCCTGAAGACAAACAAAATATATCAAGGCATTTCATAGCTTCCCTAAAGGTTCACTCTTGTTATTTGAGTGTGAGGAAAGTATCATATGTAAATTTCCCATTAATGAGCCAGTAAGAGTGTTTAGGCAAAGACATACCACAAACTAGACCCCACTTAGCTTTGGAGTCAAGGAGATAACTTAAAGCTTCCACAAAAATAACATATAACTCTAGACCTAGAAGATATCCCTGCCTAATTGAAAATTATAGGTTAGTGCTATTAAAATTTAATCCATTAATGGTGAGGTAGGCTAATTTATATGACAACAAAGTTTATATTTCCTTAATTAAGAATTGGATAAAATCTAGATCCTTTAGCATGGACAAAATAAAAGGCCACTCAATCCTATCATAGGCTTTTTCAAAGTCAAACTTGAGAAAAATGGTTATTTGATGATAAAATCTAGCCCAATCCATTCCTTCCCCAATGGAAATGAGGTTATCAAGAGTATATCTCCCTCTAAGTAAACGGATTTGTTTAAGTCGAATAATGATAGGAAGAATAAGATAGAGCTTATTGGCCAAAGTTTTGGCGAGGATTTTTTATGAGACATTTAACAAGGTAATGGGTTGTTAGCTGGTAAGAAGCTCTAGATCACCTACTTTGGGTATGAATTTGATATTATCTTGATTAATTAAAGCTCCAAAATAATGGGGTTTTAAGGCTTCTGTGTACATCTAAAGCAGGTTAGGTCCAACAAATTCCCATTTGGCTTTATAAAGTTCACATGGAAAGTTATTGAGACCTAGGGATTTATTGTTACTCATGCATTAGATAACCTATGTGATTTCATGTAGGTTCAAGGGAGAGTTGTAAATCCACTAGTTGGTCACTTTAACCTTGCAAGGAACCACATTGAGGTGTTCCTACAAACCTTGATCTCTTTTAGTTATAATCTCCTAGGCTTGGAAAACTAATTTCTAGTGATCCATGAAGGATAAAGAGATGTCAAGAAGGGAAGTGGGCCTGGATTGTGACATCTTGATGGCATTGATCTTATCATGTGCCTACTTGGCTTTGATGGATTTTAAGAATTCCATGGAGGCATTATTAGCAACCTTGATCCAGTGTAGCCTTATGCATAACTACACCCCTTTGGAAGCATGGATTTCCACCACCTTAATGTGGTATTTTACTAAGGCATATACATTATACAAATTAGTGTCAAAAGGATTTATCTCAATGAGGGAGGAGACCCTTTGAAAATCTTTGATTGTAGCATCCTCACTGTGTTTCTTGATACCTACAACTTGTTTCCCCATAGTGGTAAAAGAAAGTAGTGGTGCATATAATGGCCTCATTCCACCACTCAATCTAGCTAGAAGCATTAGGAGGACAAGGGGACAAATTCCATATTCAAAAATTAGATGAATGGTGCCAGTGAAGCTTATAAGAGAAGTATTAAGGCTGAACTAATTAAATGGAACCTTGTATTATCTCATGACCCATTCCAATCTATAAGAGATAGGATAATGATCATAGAGAACTAATTTAGAATATACAGTGATAGACTATCCATTAATGTTGGAGAAAGAGAAAATATGTTGATATGACAACATGTAATGGTCAATATTTTTTAGCACGCAGTGATTCCAACATGATAGTTAGACCATGTAAACCAAGACACATTATTGATTGAGTACCATAGGAGGATACAATTGATAGAACCCATTTATTCTTTAAATAATACCACACTTCACATTCTCCAACACACCACTACATAGGAAAGGCACTAACTTTATCCTTGGAAATATTAACCATATTAAAATCCCCATAAATGAACATGGTAGGGGGAGATCATCATCTAAGTATAAAAATAGTAGAGATCTATCAGGACCATCATTAGGGGCATAAATTTTGAAAATTTCAAAATAATGGCCATTAATGTCTAAAAATAGCTAAACAACCCAGTGTGATAGGTCCTCCACCATGGCAATAATGAAGGGGAAATTTTAGGTGATATTAATATGCTATCACTATCATGTCCATATTCATGCAAAGTGGAAAGCTGGGTCGAATCATGCTAAATATAATTTAGATAAGTCTACAAAATATAACTTATAATTTTAACTTATTTTAGACAAACAAAATATAAAGAACCTATTTATTGATAGGCAACATGTATAGAGTATTTTTTGGAGGAATATGTAATAATTCAAACATTTTATGATAAATAGTTCATTGGGAGATATCATCCATGTGGAATTCCCCTATCTATCCTCAAAATATGCTAACACAACAAAATTATTGTGTTATTTTGGGTCAAAAAACCTCTCAGCATAATAGAGTTGCATGAGTCACCATCACCATGGGGTGGGATAAATGATTGCTTTGATAATCAACCATTGATTGAAGATATCCCAACAGTAGGGACCAAAGAATTTTTGGAATTATTTGAAACTATTATCTATTAGGTTTGGGGGACCAAAACAATGGGGGGAAGTGGATTAGGTATCTCTTGATAAGGCTTGATGCCTAGGGAGGAAGTGGTATGAAAGGAGGTGTTTAACTCGAGTTGAGGCTTCTTAGATTAGAATGTGGTCTAGCCATCCTAGTTGTCCACCACCTTAGGCTTTGAAAGCTATGGAGGGGCCAAGGAGGTCTTTAATCATCCCATACGAGGGTAATATTTGATATGATGGTCATACTCCTAATAATAAAGACAAGTGTTAGGAAATTTAAATTACATAAGTTTATGTGACCAACATGTGTCACCTACCTAAATATCAAAAAAATATTTAGGTCTTTAGAAAGGTCCACTTGAATGTAAACCCATTTTTTGGGGTGGGAAGAGAACCACTTTGGATGATCATGGAAAGTAATGTGTCCAATGGGTAAGATAATTTTCTTCATAAAGTCTCATAGGTGCACTAGCAAGCTGCGAAGCTCAACCCATATGGGGACTCAAAGAAAGGCCTAGTCTATGACCTAAAAATATTAGGAACACTTGGACAAAATAATGAGCATGGTTTGAAGAAACCAATAACATTATTTGGCAAGGAGGGCTTGGGATTTAGATGGCTCTTTAAAGGTAAGTAGGAAGAACCCTTTGGTAAGGTTTCTAACACCAACCACATAGATGCTTGTTAGATCTTAGTGGTGGTAGAACCATTTCTATAGAGACTCTTTCAAGGGGACTCAACCAATAAAATAATCAATAAAGGAAAAAATATCATACCATTTACATTTTTAATTAATAACATCACTATCAAGACATTCCTTTGGCTGAGAAAGAAGGGAAAATGGAGTACCTCATCGAAGACCTTCAAGACAAACATATAAGTTATCTTGGGAACCATTTCTATCATATCCTATAACATCAATTGTATTTGAGAGTGGGGAAGCCATTATATAGGGTTTGCTTGCCCATAGGGTGGAGTTCCAAGTACAATAAATGCATAAAACCCCTAAAAAGTCCCATAGAAGTGGTATGCAAGGAAGGCAAGTAGATCATGGGAAACCCTAGAAAATAAAATTTAACTATCAAATGGTCTCTCCATTTTAAAAAAAAATTGGTATGAGAATAAGTACTTCATACCATGATATAAATTTATAACTAGCTTACATAAAATTATATTTTTCTTATGTAGTTTTTATGAACTATAAAAACTAGAAAGCTACATAACATAAAAATCATTATTTTATTTTATTTTTTTGTATAGGAAATTAATAAATTGAGGAAGCACTCTCGTTAAAAATAGTATAAGAAAGATATATACAAATAAAATACTTAATTATGGAAGGTTTACCTAAAGTTATAATTTCCATGTTATACCATAAAAAATGATTGTATTTGCACCCAATGATAATAAAAAAATATAATGGGTTATTCATTGGATTGGAAAAATAATAATATAGGCTATTTATTTTTTACTTGGCAGTAACTCCTACCAAACACCATCAACTATATTTATCCCTTCATGTTGTTCTATCTTTTATTCAAACCAGATATGAATTATAAAATTGTATTGGCCATACCATTGTCATCACTTTTCCATGAAATTTCACTTAGTTATTTGAATCTAGTACAGTAGAACTCATGTTACTAGTGTATGCAAAATAAGGGAGAAGACAAGTAGAACCAAGTAATAAATTTGGAGACATTTTTATTTCCAACCCCAAATTAAAACAATAGAGGATACAAATTATAATAATACCAAGATATAAATAAAATAGTAATAAAGTGACCTTGGGATACCCTAACCTCATATCAATTTTGAAAAAATATGTAAGATTGTCATTTTTTTTATCCTACCCTATAATAAGGGATAATTTTAATATTGCATCTTCTCACAACTTGATCTACCCATCGATCACCATTATCTAATATTATGATCTCTTAAAATAAATTTTATTCTAAAATATTGATGTATATGGTCTCACATGACTATAAAGAGAAAGATAATTGTATGAAAAGAGGTTTCTAATGATTAATAATGAAAATCAATGGTTGTATCATGCATTGTTCATCCAATAATTATTTTTCTTAGACTAACATTAACAAAATAAAAAAATTCATAAGGCACAAACAATTAATTTCAATTTTGGAAGGTTTTATGAATTTGGTAATTCAAATTGTTTAAACTTGTCACTGACATCACAAAGCAAATATAGGCAGGAGTTTTTATTTCTCCCATAGATGAAAAAACACCATTATTAATAGGCCTTAGGTGAGAGAGTAACCAATCCATAGATTTCAAATGTTATATGTGCTTTCTAGAAATAGGTTTTAAATGTTATATATATCCACCTACCCCAACTATGACCCCACCTTCCACCCCCTCAATACCTATGATATCCAATAGTATTTAAAACTTCCTTAACCCCTAAATATATTTTATTACACCATTTTCAATTTTATGTTATTTAAAAATGCACAATATGCATACACATCATGTTTTTCTATCCCCAGTTAATCCCCCATGCAAACCATCAAGATTTTTAGCTTTCAAAATATTTTACCTTTCAGATCATTTTACCTCTTAGAGTATTTCTATCAACTCTCAACCCATTTATAGCCTATACAGGTTGCTTATTTATCCCTTCCATGCACACCATCAAGGGAAATAATTCATGATGTAATATTTCTCAGTATCAACCTTCAAAAACTATCTAATTTAACATGGTAAAAGATCTACAAACATATATTCTCATATTTGACGTATAACCATAAGAAGATCTTGCCATATTTGATGAATATCCACAATAGTATGTTCCAATATTCAACAAATAAAGTGAACAAAAACCACAATAAGATCCTCATAAATTTGACAAAGAGAGTGAGGGAGGACCCTCTTTGCAATAATCCATTCTAATATGAGCATGATATTTTTACTTTGGTATTAGATATGATGTAATTAAATTCATATCTTATAAATATCCTTTCCTTCCTTCCTTGGAAAACACAACATGGATCATTTAGAAAATTATAGATTATAACAAAAACTACCCACAATGAAAAATATTTAAAATTATATAAGAAAAAATATAAAATGCTAATGTCATTGGCTTGGTTAATGATGTTTAATAAAAATCTAAAAATTTCAACGTTATCATCTAGGTCGATGATGTTCAAAAAATATTCGAAGAACACATTGAACTTAGTCAAGGTAATGATTTTATAAAATTACTAAATTAGTGCAATAACGTCAACCATACTGATGACATTCCAAAATTATCAAAACAACAAAATACCATTGGTCAAGTTGATGACATTAATAAAAAAAACTCTATGGCATAAACCAAGTTGATAATGTCTTATAATTAAAAAACAACACAATGTCATTATCTAGGTTGATGATGTCTAAAATATTATATATTATTTCAACACCATTGATCATGAGGATGATGATGTTTTAAAAAATATTAAAATATTCAACACCCTTAGCCATGTTGATGATGTTTAATGAAACTTAGAAATTTCAATGCCATCTACTAGGACATTGACATTCAGAAAAAAATTGAAATATTTTTTACTAATTATAACATAACCCTTTGATACCACTATCACACACATCAATAATATCATTCAATAAGAACATGGTAATAAAGGCAATAATTAAATAAAATTATAAATCAACTTGGGATACAATAAAACATTAGCTTTCCTAAATTCTAAAATTAGGGAATTTTATTATCCTCATTCTCATCCCACCTCACACTTATGGGCATTGTATAATACCCACATTTATGAATCCCATCATTTTATTTCTTTAGACTTCTTGGCATCTTTCAATTCCCACACTTACTTTAGTTCAATCTTGAGAGCATCTTATTATTCCCACATTATTATCACCTCACATTATGGGGAATATTATTATCCCACCCTAACTCCTGTTTGAAATTGAGGGAATCTTATAATCCTTCAATTTATCAACATCTCATATTTAAAAATAAGTAATAATCAAGAATATTGAATCCATTATAGCCACACAAATTTAAATTCAAGAAAGTTTCAAATAATAATGCTTAGTTTCTAAGAATGTACCATGCTATAGGTATGTTCTTCATTTTTTAGCATTTAGTTAGGCATGTATCATAGTCAATAGATAATGTTATAATTATTTTCATATTGGATTATAGCTTACTTTATATTACTCATTTTAAAATTACTTTAGTTATGCTTCTTGGATATCTCTTACCTTATTGTGTCTTTTGTATTCTACCTCTAATTCCTTTACCATGCCTTCAAGCTCTTTCCTAATTTAGATTCCTATAATTTATTTACCTATTCTTTAGTCTCTTTCCTACTTTATGTGCCTCATAGATCCTACCTCTTATTCTTATACTATGTGCCTCTTGGATCATACCTCTTTACCTTATCTCCAAGATTTACCCTAATTTATATTGCCTCTTTCATTTATCCTAATTTACCTTACCTCTTGGATTTATCTTGTTTTATTGTGCCTATTGGATTTATCCTACTTTACCTTTACTCTTGGATTTATCTTATTTTACCTTGCCTTTCGAATTTATACTAATTTACTATGCCTCTTATATTTATCATATTTATTACTCCTCTTATCTAATACATACTTTAAATCACCTCTTGTCTTATTCCTACATTATACACCTCTAATATCCCTCTTCCTTTACTATGTTTCTTAGATTTATTCCTACTCCATTACCATGCCTCTAAGATCCCTCATAGTTTTTATGCATCTTGTCTCTCTTTCCTACTATATTACCTCATCTCTATGATCCTTCATACTTTTTTACACCTATTGACTCCCTCTCTCACTTTATTGTGCATAGTGGCTCTCTCTCCTACTTTATTATGCCTCTTGGATCCCTCTTCCACGTTATTATGCCTCTTGGTTCCCTTTTAATTTAACATCACCCTTTGGTTCCCTCTTACTTTAGTACCATCTCTTGACTCTATCCTAATTTATTATCTCTCTTTTTCCCATATCTCAATTTATTATTGGATTGATCCTACTATATTTCATATCTTATCCCTAATCTACCTTTCCTCTTGGACCCTACCAACCTTTACTACTATATTGTAAACATATTGGCTGCCACACTTTTACCTATAGATGCACTATTTGGCTCATACTTACTTTATATGACCTTATTATTTATAAAATATACACATATGGGATCCCTCCTACTTTATTAACCTTATTTTATTTATCTTAATTAAACACATCTCTAGGCATTCAGATTGTGAGTTACATCGTAAGACCTCGAGGAATCGACCTCGCTTATATTACCTACCCCATTTTTCTTCTAATCCAAACCATAGTTAAGTGTTTATTATAAATACATGGGAATATTTGAGAGAGTTATATTTTATCCTAAATCCAATTATATTACTTATGTAAAAACTAATTTAAC
Source organism: Torreya grandis (assembly GCA_037957365.1). Classification (NCBI taxonomy): domain Eukaryota; kingdom Viridiplantae; phylum Streptophyta; class Pinopsida; order Cupressales; family Taxaceae; genus Torreya; species Torreya grandis. The sequence continues at coordinate 72,476 of JARHVA010001556.1, read as the reverse complement.
CCATCTACATATATCTCACCCACGTTAAATCCTCTCTTATGACAAAAGTCTCAAGTTTTGTTTTATCATCCTTTTATACATATTTGATTATGGAAACCCATAATTCACATATATTTTTATTTATTTTCACACTCCTTATTTATAATACTAAAGTAAATTCAATATCATACTCTTTTCTAAGGTGAAAATCTAGGAATATCTAAGCATCTTAGTTTTTAGGTTCTCCTCGTTAACAACTAGGTGTAGTATTTATAAGTGTTTTTATCTTAAAACCCCATTGAATTTTTTTTTGAATTAATATGGATAATAAAAATAGAAACAACCAAAATATAAAAATAAAAACTCCAAAATATAAGTTATAAAAAATAAAAATAAAAAATTCAAAAAGAAAAATTCACAAAATTTGAATCACATAAAAGACGTGATCAAAATCATTGGTAGACCCTATCCCAATCTAAGATCAAACTCCACATTGGCCTTACAATAGAGTTAGGGGTCCATTTTAAGGTCATATGCTAGCAGAGTGGGATAATATGCCTCATATTTATCATCTCTATCCCTTTCATTTTCACAGAATCACCCAATCCTTCTATTTGGAATATGGTTGTAGTGGGGTCCTAAAGAACAAGAAACATGTCATGGGAAGAAAGATACCTTTAAATTTTCATGCATAAAATTCATGGGATATATTCATAGACTTCACTATTTATCTAGAGCTTTGTAATTGATAAAAAGGGTTACTAAACTATTCGATGTAAAAAACTTATAGTCTTTCCAATTTAATTAGAGTGTTTTTATCTATGATAAAGAACATGTTTTCTCCTTGTTAGTTCCCTATTTTACCTCCCTTAATTATTATCCTTAACGTACATACTTATTTCCAAGTCTCCACATTTTGATTATTTATTATTTTTTATATCTTTTAGACATGCTAACATCACTACAACATTAAAATTCAATGGTTTTAGATAAAAAGACTTGGGGAATCAACTAGGATTTCATTTGAACCATCAATTATCTAGTAATAGTTTAATATATGGGTTTTCAAGATGCTCTCTTGACATTTTCCTAATTTTTCTTATATTCATCTTAGTTATGTTTAGGCTTTTGATATTTTACTTATTTATACTTTGGGTCATATAGACCTAGTCTAGTTTCTACCTTTGTGTCCATCTAAACCCATCCTATCTCCTGATTATCTTTTAGGTATTTTGAACCTAATGTAGAATTGTGGCTATCCCAACCCATTTCATCCTTCCCTATTATACTTTTGTTTTCTAAACTTAATTTATCCTTTGGCTTGTGGCTATCTAGACTAGTCCTTGTACCATCCTCCTTGAAAGATTCATATAATTCCAATTTAGACTCATCTATGTATGTTATAATTACATTATTATGTGTAGTATTGTATCATTATAGTTAACATAGCACATTTTTATGAGGTATTCACATGCATTTATTCTAGTGGAAAGGTAAGTCAAAGTAAATATATGTCATTTTAATTTATAAACATTTATTATATAACTTGATTATTATATTTAATGTACTATGTTATTTTATCAAAGCTCCATATTACATTACCTATTGTGACACATGATGATATTATAATTGGGCATATGTATACACCTTATTTTCACTTATTGATATTTTTTATTTCTAGGCATCTTCGATGTATTAATCTCCCTAAATGTGCATCCTAAGATGTAAAATGGAATTAGGGTGGTCCAAATTATGGAACATTATGAAAGATTTTTTCATAAATTACCATTCCTAATGCCACTTCATATCACATGACATCATCTTAGATTGTCCCTTGAGGTTATCATTTACTATTTTGATCATCTTTTCCCTTTACATGCCTTTATTATATGACATATGTTTGACTGATGATGTCTTTTAATTACATTGATTTGGACAATGCCATCATCCATAATAATGATGTATTTTTTATATTTGAAACCATTTATACACCATCGGTTAGGCTAATGACATAATCTATATATAAGTTTTTAATTTTAAGGTTTTGGATATGTATTTGTAGGCTCCCTAATTGTCATTTATCAACTATAATATATACAATATGTTCCTCTCATGCACATAAATCCAACATTGGAAGAAGAAGAGGAATTAGGGATAAGGAGATTAAAATAAGAAAATACAAGTTAGCATAAGGTTTTATAAGATATTAAGAATAAGTGTCTAACTAGTAAGGTATACCTAGTCTTTAGAGTCCCCAGCTTAGGTCCACTTAGGTATTTTTATATAGACCTTAAATTAACTTAAATTCATCTCTCAAAATGTTTTATAAGTTAATGAGGATATTAATGCACAAAAAATTCAACCCAAGATAAATATATGTAACCATATACTCTTTATTTTTACTTGTGTTAATATTGTTATATGGAAAAATGGATCTAGATCAAAATTTGATACATCTAACCATACATAATGTTGTAATTCAGATTAGAAAAAAATTAACCAAATAAAAAACAAAAACACACCTAATTATAATAAAATAATACTCTATAAAAATTTAAATGTGAAAAGTAGTGCTTTTAGAATAATTCTAAATTTTAAAAAATTGTAGACTATTTGAGGTTGAAATTAGAAATAAGTGTAGGAATCAAGGTATAAAAACATAGAAATCATTATATAAATTTTAAAATTTCAATTTTTATTCAGGATTAAAGTGTTAGCTCATAATCACTACCAAGTACATACTTTAGAGATTAGCTATGCTCCTAGTCATTATATAATTATTAAAAAAATTAATGAATCTGATCATATTCTCCTAAGCTATGAAAACCTCACGCAATCTCCCATTATTCACTATAAATCACCCAAAATTTTATTTTATTTATTGAAACCTTAATTATATCACAAATCATTATAAAACCTAAAAAAATGTAGTCATTGAGGGGCATGTATAATCAATCCCTTTTCCTTGGAAAAATTGGAAACTAATGCTCAATGCAATTCAACATGAAACCATGGTGATGAAAACCCTAATACTTATATTACTTTTTAATACATGAATAATTGGAAATGATGTAATAAGAAGAGTTAAAATTAAATTATTCCCTAAACATTTTGATTCTTATCTTAGAATTTTTAATCAATATTGACTTTTTTTGTAACTCTTACTTTCAACTCACTTGTATTTTCACCTAATTTTTTCTTGTCTTATATACACTAATGAATCATTGTATATAAAAAATTCTAAAATTTAAATTATGACTCTATTGGTGCATAATACAACACATAAAGTGCATGAAATTTGACATAAATAAGCATAAACACTTACTAAAATAAAGGGAAGGGTCAAGAGGACCCAATATCGGATGGAACCAAGAGGATAGTGGTATGATATTGGTCAACTAAGAACATAGTAATACAACCATGAGCAGAGTACTATGATCCTATTCAAACTAAGGAAGTAGTTGAAAAACATAAGGAAGACAAAGAAACCAAGGAGGACATAAAAAATATAAGGAAAATAAAGGAAATGTGGCCTTACATAGATAAACTATGTGAAAATAAGAGCTTAATATGAAACAATAATCAATAGACACATAAGTACCATAAAATCATTACAAATTGACATCTAAAACTAACCCATACAAAAATTAGGAGTATACATAATTCCCCACTTTGATTTATGTGTATGCATATATATATAATTAAAACATAAAAGTGTACCTAGGAGTGCTCATAGTAGATGCTATAGCCAAAAATTATAATATTTCTATAAATTAGTATAGGAATAATAGTGATTATTGTATATAATTAAATTAACATTTATTTTAAAATTATGCACTTGTGACCACCCTTTCTACACACTTAGCTCATGACCTAATCTAGGTCCTTTTTAACACTTTCATTCACTTTAGGCATAGATTACTTATTATTCTAAGTAAAACTAATGACCCTAAAATGTCCCTATTCATTATTTAAAAAAATAGGCTCACACATCCTGACACTTAGATCAGTTTTTGTGGCCCTTGGAAAATAGTGCCCTATTTGGATAGTAGTGATACCCATTATTGTCTAGATACAATGTTATTGTCCTCATACCAAATAATAATTAATTTCTCAAATTTTAATCCATGTATCATATTGTCCTACAATTTTAGTGAGTCCCATCCAAAGGAATTTTGAAAAATACCACTATAAAGACACATTTCAAAACATTTTTCACACAAGAGTCTTTCACACTAAAAATCACTAGAATTATAATTGCACATTGAGAGAAAATTCCCTATTTTTCCCAATTATGATTACATACAACCCTAATATCCCTAATCTAAAGTTTGAATTCACTTCTAAGGTTAAAAGTCATGTTTGAATCACTTAATCACACTAGGATTGCAATAAAATTTTGAATTTTGCACCATAATTTCACACACACCACTATAACATAAGATAAATACATGGAGTTTAATCCCTCTTTGGAGTATTAGTATGTAGGAAGTGCTCAACACCAGGGATGTTGAGGTCAAACACAACTTCAACTACTAACCCATTTTTATTTCATGATTACATTAATATTACAGTGTCATTGAGCTATGGTTTCAAGTGAATAAAGAGTTATGCAATGGACTATAGACATCAAATCAGAAACTATCTGATAGTCTATAGAATACACAAGTGAAGGTGAGCATAACCTAGAAGTTTCTAATCTATACTATCTATTGGAAAAGGCTACCCTATTTAGATAATATCACACCCCATTATTATCCTATTCACTTGATATTGTCTTAGTGAGCACATGATATCATTTCTAAGATATAGAACATACACAAGATTTTTACATCTTATATATACATCAACAAGCTAATTGGGGGCATATTACACAATTTTTATCCTTCTTTGGCTATCCATTATTATTCACAGCTTAGTTATTTATATGGAATAACATATATCAATATTTCTCATTTGATAACACACTAAGATCTTATTGGTTGCCTAAATTATTGAATCTACTAGTGTTACGTATTACTTATGTTGATCAACTACAGGTATTCATGCATAATTTTCATTTTTTCTTTCATTTTTTCATGTCTTGTATGTATTATATATTTGCCTTGTGTAAATTTGAATGTATTTATATTTATCTCTAAGACTTAATTGTATATTTATATGTGTGTGAGTGACATTTTAACATGTCCCTTGTCTTTGGCCCCTTGAATTTCTATTGCATGTCTTATGTACTTTGTGTGTACTCATTTGTGTGCATCATGGCCATGACATTATTTTTTCTTAGTTTTCTTAGTTTTTAATTCCATCATGGACATCATGTATCTTCCTATTATTTTTTTGACATTACTATTTTTATAATTTTATCTATAATATGATTCCCTTCTCTATGTTATCACTATTACTCATATTTATATCTCTTACATGACATCTATCATATAAATTTTTATTTTGAGTTAATTTATTATGTAGGCTCAATAGCTCACCTTAAAAGAGGGGGAAAACATAGTGGTTTACCTTAGATAATAAGCTCCTATAGTGTAGTACACAAATAGAATAATGTATACCTCACACAATGGATCATAAAACATACCCATAAATCATCCATAAATTAGTTTTAGATAATAATTCCCTATTTAGATAGTAGTGCACTCTGTTATTATCACATTCCCTCGTTATTATCCCAATGCATATAAAAAAATAAATTTTAGAAGTTATCAAAATATTAGGTAGTACAAGGAAGTATGAAAAAGGTGCATAGTTTTAGTTTTTTAAAAATACTCATGTTTTATCTCAAATTTACTTAGTTTGGGGAAACATGTGTGGCATGTGTTTTAGGTTATCACATAGTTTGTTACTTAGAATTTAAGTTGTTATTACTTAGTCTTAGAATCCACATACATCAGATATCATAGTGGGGACATGTGTGCAAAATATGACTTCTTCCTTGCTTAGTTTTTTGTACCAGTTTCAGATATGAAATGGAAATGCTTATCATTATCCATGTTATAAACAATAGACCCAAATTATATTAAATTATTTACTAGTTTATGAAATTTTTGCATTATAAATGAGCCTTATTCCATATGTAGTAGTTGTTCACATTTGTACACTAGTTTTTTTACTAGAACAATCTACTTGAATTAATAAAGGGATTCAAAACTACTTCACTACTTTGGGTATACAGTGATGGAGTTAAACATACCTTGAGTTCTTAAACACACTTTATTAAATAATGAGGATTGGGGCATGCATAGTCTAATCCAAGATTTTCAATGCAAATGAAATATATAAATATCTTACCCTCTTCAGTCACTAGTTCTTGCACCAAAGAAATAATGGTTCATTTACCCAATCAGATGTATTCATTCCTTGTTATTATATATATAAAGTTTATTGTCTTTTATTTCTTGATTTTCATTTTAATTTAAGGACTATTTTATACAAGTTTCATTACAGGTTCATATGATTCAAAATTCATCATTGTGGCCTACATAGTCTAATCCAAGATTTTCAATGCATATGAAATATATAAACATCATAACCTCTTTAGTCACTAGTTCTTGCACCAAAAAAATAATGGTTCATGTACCCAATCAGATGCATTCATTCCTTGTTGTGTGTGTGTGTGTGTGTGTGTGTGTGTGTGTATGTGTTTATTTTCTTTTATTTATTGATTTTCATCTTAAGTAAGGACTTATTTTATACATGTTTCATTACAATTTTGTATGAATCAAAATTCATTGTTGTGGCCTACATTCAATACTACACTTCATAGGTAAGTTTAGGTATTCAATTTTACTTTTAATCAATTAATTTTACTTCGTTTCATTACTAGAATAAAATGGGATAAAATGTAAACACATAAATTAACATTTAAGCTAAAATAGTGCACTTGTAACCACCATTTTTGCACACTTAGTTCGTGACATATTATAGGGCCTTTTGACCTCTTTACTTCACTTTGTGCATGGATGAATAATTATTCTAAGCAAAACTAATGACTCAAGAATGTTTCTATTTATTATGAAAATCATTTTAGGCTCACACATAGACTGTTCCTATCACCCAAATTATTTATTTGTTCCCCTTGGACAATATCACCATATTTGGATAATAGCACTCGATATTATCTAGATCCACTACTATTATTATCATGATAAATAGAAACTAGATAATCAAATTTGAATTCATGTAGTGCATTGTCCCATAATTTTACTAATCCCCATCCAAAGGAATCCCCAAACATACCACTATAAATCCACATTTCAAATTATTTTTCACACAAGAGGCTTCCACAATGAAAATAATTAGAATTATAATTTGACATTGAGAGAAAATTCCCTATTTCTCCCAATATTAATCACATACAACCCTAATAGCCCTGAGCTAAAGTCAGAATACACTTCCCAAGTCACAAGTAATGTTTAAAACACTAAATCACATTAGGATTGTACCAACATTTATCATTTTTCACTAGTCTTTTGCACACACCATTAT